>CM034149.1:784719094-785319094 GCA_019776745.2 Taxus chinensis | reverse complement strand
GCATGGCATAGATGAGTTTGATATATTTCCAAAAAGTCTTCTCCCACCAAAATATGAGCTTCAAGTCAAAAGATATGGCCGTTTGAAGATCAAGTTCATGGGTGCCCAATATTTAAAAGAGTCTGTCCATATCGGGTCCACGTGGCAACCTCATGCATCTTAAAGATTTGGCCCCTACCTTTAACTTCTAAAATTGTGCTAGATTAACACGTTGTGAATTCTGCGGGCTCCTCTATGTTCCTTTATATTTTCCCTGAGTCCTTTATGTTGGCAGAGACACTGTGTCTGATCTGAGACATCTGGGGGCCTCACCTTTATTTGAGAAGTACCCTTAGCTTTTACCTTTGAAATTTCATGGTCGAGACACATGGTGGCTTCTGCTTGCTTTTAAAATTTTCAATGGCTGAATTTACCTCTTTGAACTCTAGGACACGTGGTGGGTTGGCGCTCGTTTAGGAATTGCCTTTTGCGACGCGCATTAAAAATTACGCTAATGAGACATGTGGCTCTCTCCACAGGATTACTCAATTTCTTTTTGTTTTTCCTGCGTCCCTTTTGCTTGGTGGGGCCATAAGTATGACCCTTGACACATGCAGGATTTGCGCTTGTTTGGAAACCCACTCCAAATTTTACTTTTGAAGTAGCACCGTGCTGACACTTGGATCAATCCACTGGCCTGCAACAACTTTGACTATTAAAACCCCTAACTCTGTCAATATTTTTGGACCTGGGACACATAGAAGGCCCGTGCTCATTTGGAAACCCGCTCAGGATTTTATCTTTGAAGGAGCGCCATGTCGACACGTGGCTTCTTCTGTTGACACCTTTAGACTTAGTCTTTTTATGCCTGCTCTTTTCCCCCTTTTGAATTTTTTGGACCCTAAGCACATGGATAGCTAACACACATTTGAGTTTCTATCTTTGGACCCAGCCTTGCTGTTGCACCGATGTGACACATGGATGCTTCCACTGATGTAAGAATTTTTAACTACTAATTATCTTCTTTCGGACTTGAGACACATGGAAGTTTTGTGCTTGTTTATGGGCTGCTCTTTGGATGCATCTTTTGGAAATGCACTGGTCTCACACATGGTGCCTTATAGAAGTCAGTTTATACTTAGGTAGTTCCAGCCTTTAGTTGAATCGTGTGTGAAGTCTGAAACTTTGAGCCCCTTGATTCAATCTTCTAGTGTCGAGATTTGATCTATCTTGACATATTTTAGCTCCATTTTCTAACCCTGCTCCTCCATTTTGAGTCTTCCTGCTCCTTGAATTCTGAATCAATTGTTGGATTTGAAATTTGGCTGGTAGGACAGAGCCAACCCTTAGATATTTTGGGCAGGGTTGTGTTTGACCAATTTTTCTAGGGGCAAAATTGGGATAACAATTTGGTGACTCGCGGAGACATATGCCTACTAGAATAAGGGACCAGTAGCCTTGAAGCATCCATTGGGAATGGAGTCAAGAGTGATAGCCTCATACTAATCCTTTATGCTTTTAAAATTTCCCCTGATTACCTGCATCTTGTTGAACTTGAACTCACCACACTAGGGCTTTACCTATTTCCGAGAATGGACTATCTCGAATCTGATTTTAGTTTCTCTATATTTGTGTTTTATTTGAAATTAGACAATATTAAACGTAAATATGGGTCTCTCTGTTGTGAATACTGAGGGCTTGGCTTCTACACCTCTAGAGAAATAGGAAAAAAACTTATGTACAAAGACAAAAAATCATACATGCCTCAAATGAGACATGCAGAATGTGCAGAAGTACTTCTTATGCTGAAAAAAAATCTACTCCTACTCCTATACTAACCCTAACAAATAAAATCTTAAAAAAATCATGCCACAAACACGAAGAAATAACTTCCCTTCCTCACAAGGGGCAGCCATGTAAATGGTTTGATGTTGAATATGGCTACTTGTATGAGTGAACAAATGACAAGGGCTTGATACTCCACCCATATCATCAAGGTATCGACATACAACAAAAATTCCTCCTCAAGTTGATTGGAATTGGGCTCCTCGAGGTGTTGATGGTGACCCTTGGTGCTTTGATACTCATCCTCATGATTTGAAGTGGGCATGACTAGTTTTGGATTCTCCCTTAGATCCAATGAAGCTAAGTATTTGATTGGGAAAGGTCTTGTTCTTTGAATGTGCCCATGGATCTAATTTTTTACATTAAGAATGGAGTCTTCTTGCTAACCTTCCTAGATGGATGGTGTGAGAGAGATTATGACATCCTCTTTCTCCTTCCACTCCTTCTCCTATGAAGAACATGGAAGACTCGTATCTTCCTTCCTTAGTCCCGAAGGGCTGTTATGAAGTGCAGGTTGTTATACTTGAATGTTCTCCTTCATGGCAGCAAGATCATGTGCTTGGAAGGTGGATGATGGAGGAGAAAATGATGTAATTTCGATGGGCTCCTATCCACCAAAGAAATCTTCCAATTCTAATAGGTAGTATGCCTCCTTATTGTCCAACTGCATGTGCTCAACCTCCTCCATGGTGTCCTCCTGAGCTGAAACTCGCTCACCATGGTTTCCCTCTTCCTCAAACATGAAGTTTGAAATATAAAAATCTTCTTTGACATTATAGCTTGAAGAGGATAAAGTTAGAGGAAGAACTGAAGGTTATTCTATGGCTTGTTGCACACTTGGAGCCTCTAAAACTGTATGGTCCTCCTCCATCATGGGTTCATCAATCAAATCAGGCCCTTGAAATGAAAGCAAAAAATATTCAATGATGTTTTTTTCATTGAGTGGTTTCAACTCTGATTTTATCTCTCCCATTTGATCCTATTCAATGGGACTTGGAGCTGGTTGTTCCTCCCCCTTAATTCATTGTGTAACTTGGGTTAGATCAGTAACCTCTTCAGATAGAGTTGCATCATGGACACTGCATTTAGAGTAGCTAGATTGATAATCTTCTCCTTTTTGTTCTTATTCTTTTTCTGCTGCAAACTCAGCCTCATCCAACACTGTATCTTCAACTATGACCTCCTCTATTAGATTGACCATCAAGGGGATCTTTGTAAACCCAAATTTGGTAGCCCAACTCTTCAGATTCTCTATCATTTCTTCTCTGTTGGGTGCCTCTTCTTGTTGTTCTCCTTGACTAGATTATTGAGTATCTTCCCAACATGGACTTGGGAAAGTAAGAGGATTGATAGGTTTGGGTTCAACCATCTTTGCAATTGTTTTTGGTGGGGAGGGAGGTAAAAATTATTTTTTGTTTAAAGGGGATGACTGTTTGGAAGGGAAAAGGGTAGAAGAATTGAGATGGGATTGAAGATCAGAAGATGGAGAAGAGAAATCAACACTTGGGGAAGTACCTGAGGGGCTTGACTCTTGACACTACTAAAATGATAAAGATTTAGAAAGAGAAAAGGTTAGACAGGGAGCTCGTGAATGACTTACCCATTGAAAATTTTGTCTTGCACTTTGCTCACATGCCTCAATATCCTCAATCCACTATGTAAGTTGAGGCAACACTTCAACTAGGAAGTCAAGCTTGTCCTGAGGGCTGTAACGTCTTGGAAAAGGGCCTCCCCATGGACAAGGTGCCCTGAACCCAATCTTGAGTGCCTTCATTTGTGTTTTAGCCCTAGATTACACCATACTAGCCTCCATCTCTTGAATCTTCTCCAGTAAATCAACACTTTCGGTGTAGATGTTATCATCATATGCACCCCTTGTTCTTTATAAGTTCCATAGCCAAACTAGCTTTGACAATGCTCATGTGGGTAAGCAGAGTGGTTTTGAATTTGATCATAATGCTGATTTCAAGGAGTTGAGAAACACATTGGAGGTGGACTGCACTACTGTTACTGCAAGTGTGAGTTCCAAGAAGGAAATGAGGTCATGATTGCATAACCTCATGGAGTGGAAGAAAATGAAATATTTGGAAAGGAAAATGAATGAAGATGGGTGGAAATGGAATGGAAAGATCTACAACTTCAGAGATGGGGTTCTTAACAAGATGGAGTCACCAGATGTACTTACATGTGCCTCAAAAGGTTGAACCTTAACAGGAACACACCAACCTGCTAAGATAAAGTGGTAAGTTTCTTTAGAACTATCCCACTGAGCATGCAAAAATTTGTTAGTGTGGTTACACAGTGGCTTATGATTTGATGTTGTAATGAGACACCTTGGAGAGATGAGAAAAATCCAACTTCAATGTCTGACCGGGCCTGCCAAAACTTTTAGTGCAGAATCACAACACACCCGAATGGGTTGGGTTTGAAGTGGGGAATTTGGTGTGATTACACAACATTGGACCATCTCTCAAGCTGTGGGACTTGAAAAACTTGATATGGACTTCTAGAGAAGGTTGGTTCCTGCTTCCTAATCTACCTACCTCAAGCTACTCCAGTGCAGGAAGAACCTAATCTATCCTAATCTAACCATTATAAGGAGATAGGGAGAGAGAGAGAGGGGAAAAGAGAGGCTACGCTAAGTAGTGATACACTAGAAAAGGAAGTGGAGAGATACTCTGTTGAGGGATAATGCAACAGGGAAAAGGGGACTGAGCAAGGTTAGACAGAAATGACATAGACCCAGATGCAAATCCGCCATCGAAACTCCATGAAGCACAACATCTTGCACCTGCAAACATGAAATACATACACAGGGAGTAAAAACAAGATAGGGAGTCAGAGAGAAACAACAAAACAATGCCAAGTGTTGAAATATGCCGCAAAACAATATTTTATTGCTCGATAAGTTGAACAAACTATTACATGGGTGTTCAGAGGCAAGAATAGGCTCACAAAGTGTAGGAGAAGGCTTACATCTCAAATGGAGTTGGGAAACATATTGAAGGAATTTCCCCACATCCCAGAATGTCTCTCCCTTCTCAAATGATAAGTGTTACCATATATAGATGATGAAAATCAAAGGGAAAGAGGAGAAACTTGACTCTACTCTTAAAGCTCAAACACAAACCATCAATACATGTTGTGGATCTTCTGACAATCTGTCAAGTCTTCTTGCTATGTATGTTTGGTGCACGTTGAGGAAGGAAGAATTGTGGATTCAATAAAATATGATTGGGTAGCTAAAGCAATTGGATTCTACATTAATGGCTTGTAAGATGTTTTCCCATTTTTCACCAACCTAACATCATCAAAATTAAATATTCAGGCTCTCATGGCGTAGATGAGGTCGAGATATTTCCTACCCAAATATGAGCTTCTAGTCAAATGATATGGTCATTTGAAGATCAGGTTCATAGGTGCACAATATTTAAAAGAATTTTTCCATACCAGGTCCATATGGCAGCGTCGTGTGCCTTAAAGATTCGGCCCCTTCCTTTTTCTTCTAAAATTGCACCAGATTGACACATGGCAGCTTCTGCGGGCTCCTTGGTATTCCTTTATATTTTTCCTGAGTCCTTCCTATTGGCGGAGACACTTTGTCTAAACCCGAGACATGTGGGGGCATCACACTCATTTGTTAACTACCCCTATATTTTTCCTTTGAAGTTGCGTGGTCGAGAAATGTGGTGGCTTCCTCTTCCTTTTGAACTTTTCAATAGCCAACTTTACCTCTTCAAACTCTGGCACATGTGACGGGTTGGCGCTCATTTGGAAACTAATTTTTTGGGGGTGACTTTGAAATTTCACCGATGAGACACATGGCTCTCTCCATGACCTTGCTCAGTTTCTATTTGTTTTTCTTGAGTCCCTTTTTCTTTGTGGGGACATAAGTCTTACCCTAGACATGTGGAGGCTTCACACTTGTTTGGAAACCCACTAAAAATTTTACTTTTGAAGTAACACCATGCTGACACTTGGCTCCTTCCATTAGCCTACCTCTTCTTTGAATATTCAACCTTGGACTTTGTCCCTTTTTTGGACTTGGGACACGTGGAAGGCCCGCGGTCATTTGGAAACTCACTCTAGATTTTACCTTTGAAGGAGTGCCATGTTCACATGTGGCTTCTTCCACCAACACCTTTATATTTAGTCATTTTAGGCCCTCTTTGTTTCCCCTTTTGACTTTATTGGACCCTAGGAACATGGAGAGAGGTGCATGTTTGATTTTCAGCCTTTGGACCCAGCCTTGGTGTTGCGCCGATAAGACACATGGAGGATTCCACTGACCTGAAAATTTTTAATGGTGACTGTCTCCTTTTGATCTTGGGACACGTGGAAGTTTCACACTCATTTAGGAGCTGCTCTTTAGATGCATCTTTCAGAAACGCACCAAGCTGACACATGGAACCTTTTGTGAGTTTTTTTATACTTGGGTGGTTCCAGCCTTTAGTTTAATCATATGTGAAGTCTGAAACTTTGAGCCCATTGATTCAATCTTCTAGTGTCGATCTTTCATCTCTCTTGAAACCATTCGACCCCATTTTTTGACCCTGATCCTCCATTTCAAGTCTACCTACTCCTTGGATTCGGGATCAACTGTCCAATTTGAAATGTGGCTCACATGATAATGCCGACCCTTAGATTTTTTGGGCAGGGTCATGTTTGACCAATTTTTGTGGGGGAAAAAAATTGGGATAACAATTTGGTGACTCACGGGGACATCTGCCTACTAGATGAAGGGACAAGTAGCCTTGAAGCATCCATTGGGCATGGAGTCAAGAATGATAGCTTAATACTGATCCTTCATGCTTTGAAACTTCTCCCCTATTACCTATGTACTGGTAACCTTAAACTTGTCCTATTGGGGCTTTACCTGTTTCCGAGAATGGACTATCTTGAATCTGATTCTAGTTGCTCTATATTTGTGTTTTATTTGAAACTAACAACTTTTATAGGTAACTATAGGTCTCTCTTTCATGAATAATGAATAGCTTGGCCTCTGTACCTCCAGAGCAATATGAAAAAAACTTATGTACAAAAAATAAAATCATACATGCCTCAATTGAGATATGCAGAGTGTGCACAAGTACTTATTATGCTGAAAAAAAATTCTACTCCTACTTCTATACTAACCCTGACAAATAAAATCTTAAACAAAGCCTACCACAGGAAGGGAGAAATAACTTCCCTTCCTCATAAGGGGTAGCCATGTAAATGGTTTGATGCTGTATATGGCTACTTGTATGAGTGATAAAATGACAAGGGGTCGATCCTCCACCCATATCATCAAGGTATCAACATCAACCAAAAATAACTCCTCAAGTTGATTGGCATGGAGCTCCTGGAGGTGTTGATGGTGACCCTTGGTGTTTAATACTCATCCTCATGCTTTGAAGTGGGCATGACTAGTTTTGGCTTCTCCCTTGGCTCCAATGAAGCCAAGTATCTGATTAGGAAAGGTATAATCCTTTGAATGTGCCCATGGCTCTAAATTTCAACTCCAAAAATGGATTCTTCTTGCTAACCTTCCTGGATGGAAGGTTCAAGAGAGATGATCACATCCTCTTTCTCCATCAGCTCCTTCTCCATTAAAGAACATAGAAGATTCGTATCTTCCTGCCTTGGTCCCGGTGGGCTGATATGAAGTCAAGGATGTTGTAATTGAATGGATTCCTTCATGGAAGCAAGCTCATGTGCTTGGAAGTTGGATGATGGTGGAGAAAATGATGTGATCTCCATGGGCTCTATTAGTGAAAAATCACCGCACCCCAAATTGAGTCTATAGGTCTGCTTTTCTACGGAAGATTCATTTGGTGTGATCCGCATAACATTGAGTCTTCTCCAAAGCATGGGACTCTGTAAAATAGGAAGACTCTCCAGATTAAAGGTTGGTTCATATTCCTCTATTTAGGTACATACGTAGAAACTTACAGAGGGTTTGTTCTTAATCCAAATTTAAACTTTACCAAGGAGGCAGGGATAGAAGGAATATAGAAATTAAAAGAAAAGCTAACCTATAAGATGATGCACCAAAGGAATGATGGACACTTGTTTTGCTGATAGATACAAACCGAATAAAATGCATACAATAATCAATCACAGATAACTAGATTAATAATGAAAGACAAGATGAGAGAAAAGAAAACAGGAAAGGATCTAGAATCGGTCACAAAACACACTTTATTGCTCTACATATTGATGCAATACATTTATAAATGACCAAGAGCTGATAAATTGTATTGTATTTTTAATGGAAGGTATGAACTCCACGAGTCCCTTGCTAGAAGAAAAGGTGATCCTGCAAAAGACAAGACAATGTCCAACCCTTTACAATGAATGTTGCCCCCATATTTATAGGTTCGATCAAAGAGTTGAAATAGAGAGAGAAGTGAAAAAAGTAGGTCGAGGCTCAACCACTAATATTAATGCTTCTGATGAAATCTACCCCCATATCTATCTTTACTGCATCAATCCTTGGTTTGACACCTTGAAGGAAGAGGAAATGGTGAAACAAATCAAATCTAATTTGGTTGTTGAGGTAAGAAGATCTTGTATTGAAATCCTAAAGATGTTTCCTCCATATTTATTCACCTAACCTCCTCAAAACTATATTTTTAGGCCTCCATGGCATGGGCGAGGTCGAGATCTTTCCAATGATATTAGATTCATGATATTTTGAGCCCTGAGTCGAAAGATATGCCCCTTTTAAGTTTGTATTCGATTCGTATAGATGGGCGGAAAAATAATTTGAAAAATGGGCCCCCTTTTGATACGGGACACATGGCAGCCAAATTAGAGTAAAAATTGGGGTTACGGGTCTGCAATTAATCCTTTTCCCCTACTACGCAAAAAATGCAAAACTCAAAAAAAATCCCACAGCCCCGAGGCTCTGCTTGAACACGTGGCTCCTTTTTGTTGGTTGGGGAATGTACTTCCATCTTTGTCTTTGTGCCTTTTGAATGAAAGGAAATTTTTCACTTTTTCCTCCAACTCCATGCTTTGGCTTTGACCTGAGTTCACACGATGAATTTTTCCTTGGGTGGAGTTGTGGGCCATTTTGCACCTTTTACCCCTTTTGATACTACAAGGGGAAAAGAACTAAATTTTTCCCTGACAGCCCACTTTTCCCTGGGACACGTGGTAGTCTAGCGCTTGTTTGGAAACATTTTCATCATTCAATCTTTGAATCATCTCCATTAAGACACTTGGAAACCTCCACTGACATATTTGTGCATTGACTATTCAACTAACTTGTCCCTATTGGATTAACACGTGGAGGCACCAAACTTACTTGAAAACTTGACCCAGAGTTTTCCTTTGGAGGAGCGTCGAGTTGACACTTGTCAACCTCCACACATCTATGGACCTTTCAGCTATCCCTCTTATCCTTTTGGGCTTTGGGTTACGTGGTAAGCTCACACTCATTTGGTTGAGTGCCTTGAGACCAACTCTTGGAGATGCGCCATTAAGACACTTGGCTTTCTCCATTTACACTTTTATACTTATCCAATTTTGAGGCTCACCTTATCTAGATTTTGACTCCATTTTGACCATTTTCTACATGGAGGGATGGTGCAAATTTGAGTCTCCAGCCTGAATTTTCCTTCTAGTTTTGTGCCAAGCTGACAGCTGACACTTCCTTTTTATTTGAAGAATTTTCAACGCCCCACAATTTCTTGTGATTTTAGACATGTGGAATCCTGGCACAATTTTGGGCTCCCACTTTTTGGATTCACCTTTGGAGAACAACCATTAAGACACGTGCCTCCTACATCTGCTTCCTCCATACTTAGTCATTTTTGGGACCTTTCCTGTACTGTTTTTGAGCCCAGATACTTTGAATCCTCACCATTTTTTCCCCTTCTTTCTCATGGCCTCTCTGCAGCACTGCCCCTTCTTCTCTGACCCTGTAATTCCATTGTTGAGTCTACTTGTAACTTATGGAATGAATTTAAGACACTAAACAGCTTGATAAATTCGTTCCCTCTTGCACAAGGCCGTTTAATTTTTCTCAACCCCACCACTTCATAATTGAGTCCCTCTGTGACTTTTTCACAAGATATGAATGAGATTTCTCAGGTTCTTTCTATGCAGGGTAATGGAAGATCCAATTATTTTCCAAGGCGGGGGCTGGGGCGACAAAATATGGATAACAATTTGGTGACTCATAGGGGTATTTGCTTAATAGATGAAAATACCAATTGCCTTGTCATATCCATTCAGAATGAAGTCGAGAGAGATGATCCGATAGTAATTCCACTTCTGATTCACGAGCTCGATTTCCTGCACTCTCAATTTTCCTAAGAAATCTTGAAATGAGGGTTTCTGATAGTAGAAAATTGCTTTAACCCAAAGCTTTACCTTTCCCTTTAGATGGACTGCATAAGAGCAACAAAACAACACCGCGACTATATATAAAATTAAAAATCATACATGCTCCAAGTAGAACATTTGGAGCATGCAAGCACTTACCAAAAAAGTAACCTAAACTACCGCAAGACAATGTGCACAAGCACTTAGAGGAGAATAAACTAAGCTAATATGTACAAGGTGGGAGCCTTCCCTCTAATATTAGTGTTTAAGATAGATTCCATTCACTAGAATCTGCAACTCCCCACCATCTAATGTAGATAATTGAAAAGCATTGCTACTTTTACATTTTTTGACCATATAAGGGCCACTCCAGATGGCATGGAAATTAGAATGTCTCCCTAGTTTTGCTTGGTTTGCATCCCATTTCAACACTAGGTCTCCATCCTGAAAGGTCCTTTCTCTAGCCTTCTTTTCAAAGAATCTTTTAATTGAGGCATGATCCTTCTCCATTGTTTGAAGTGCATGATCTCTAGTTTCTTCTAATTCCATCAACTCTACATTCCTGGCCTCCATTGGTCCAAATTTAGACATCTCTAGTTTCTTCACATGGTCTAATGCTCACAACTCAAGTGATATAGGTAACACTGCCTCTTTCCCAAAAACAAGCTTGAATGGAGAGCTGTCTGTAGATCTATTGGGCATTGTCCTATCAGACCATAAGGATTATTTGAGATTTGTATGCCAAGTCCTCTGGTTTTCATCAAGAGTTCTCTGATGATCCTTAATAGGTTCTTGTTTGTAGACTCAACCTGAACATTACCTTAAGGGTAATAGTTTGATGAGGTGCTCAAGTAAATCACGTTATTGACTTCCCATTATGTGACCTTAGAACCTATGAAGGCCAATGCATAATTTGATATGATGGTAGATGGTACCCCAAATCTGGTCAATAATCCTTCATAGAAGTCTAGTTTGCTAGATCCATTTGCCTCTTTGAGTGGCACTAGCTTCAGTCCACTTGGTGAAATAATTAGTTGCTATCAAAATCCATTTTTGGCCTTGGCTTGAATTTGGATCAAATGACTCCAATTATAACGCCCACTAAAATCTTCCACTTGAGACCCATGAACAACCTAGGTTTAGTTACAAAATTATGGAATATTGTTTTTTAAAGTGTAAACAACCAAATTCTCAAGGACAATTAAATTTAATTGATAAATTTTAACATTACAATTATTAGTAATTCCACATTATAAAGCAAAAAGCGTAATAAGTCCACACCTAGCTCAAATATCCTTAGGGATTAATTTTCTCAAGTTATGGACTGATGGAACTTGGGGTGAAAATTTTCCCAAGAGTGGGCCAGTGGGCCTAGGGAGGAAAATCTTCCCCAACTCAGGCCTGTGGACTTCAGAAACAAAATTCACCTAGAGGAGAAAAGCATACTGGCAGAGCGGGGAAGAAAATTTTTCCTAGACACGGGTCGGTGGAGCAGGGAAGGCATTTAACACTTTTTCCCTTTTGGGAAAAAGTGAATTTTACACACGCACCTCCTTCGACACCCAAGGAGGCCACGTGGCAGCTCCTTATTGGCTGTAGGTTAGAGGGTTAGCGGGGAACATTTGAAAAATTTCAATATTCAAAAGGAAGGGCAAAAAGGTCAAAAGGAACCCATGCCTCTGCCGATGCAAGAAGATGCCAGGTGTTAGCCAACTGTTAGCTGCGGTTTTGCGGGTCGGTGGTGATAATTTGGAAATTTTGTCGAAATTCTTTTTGAAGCATTAAGGCTTAAAAATATCTGCTCCTCCGCTGATGCCTCGTGAAGCCATGTGGCAGCTCCTGATTACCTACAGGCCGGCGAGGTTGTGGGGAAAACTTACAATTTTTCCCAAATTTATTTTTGAAAGCGCTTAAGGTTAAAATCGATCTAAGCCTCTGCTAATGCCCAATGAAGCCACATGTCAATCAATGATTGGTTGCAGGGCGGTAGGGCCGTAGAGGAAAAATTGACAAATTAACTTTTTGGACTTAGATCATTTTTAGACAAAGTGAAGGCTTGCGGATTAGCGGAGTGGCGGGAAACTTCATGAATTTGCACCTTTTCAGAAAAAAGTAAGAAAAAGAAAAATTTAAGCCCACGGTTCTGCCCAAGAATATTTTATTCATTTAAAATTTGACAGTTGGATTATTTCGAGACCAAAATGAAGTAAAAACTTCAGAAGGCCATAAATTTTGATTGGGAGCTTGGATTTTGGAAAACAAGTACTTTTTAGAAAATTATAGATGCCCTCTTTTCACAGAAACCCTAGGTATTTGATTTTAATGAATTTTAAAGGGTCAATTATGAGAAAACTTATTTCTTTCACTTAGAAACTGAACTGGTATTTTTAACATATCATTTTTTTTCAAATTTGATATTAATTATTTTTCCACTTGCCAAATAGGCATGGAGGATTTTACTTGGAAGATTTTATGATAGATTGCAAGGTTAAGTTTACGTGATTGATTTACAATCTAAATTTATCAATTTTATACAACAAGAAGTCTATAATTTTTCCTTTTCATGATTTGAAAGGTTCTATAACATTTTCATAAGTATTTTGGTATGTTTGGGGTTGTTTTGACCTTACAAATAAAATTTGATATTTCATTTTGTCTTTATGATGTTGTAGGGTCATTCTGTTCAATATCTGATTAATAATTGCTAGTATAAAATTAATCTAAGATAGTTCAAATTCGAATAGATTTATTTTCATTTGCCAACTTTAAACTATGAATTCATTCCAACCTAATCTAACATACTAACTTGACTCAAGAAAAGTATTGAAATGCCAAATTACAATTCTGATTTCTATAACATTTATTTAAAAAAAAAAAGAGTATTATGACATTTCTCCATACATATTCACTTTTTCATCCTTCCAAGAGAATTTAAAGATACATTCAACAATCATATTTCAATATCCAATAATGTCATTTGAGTAAAGTAATAAAATCCTTTATTGATTCAAAGAGATACCTTAATAATTTCTTCTTGCATTCCTCAATTACAATATAAAGAATATGTTTTCTTTCACATTCTTTAAAAAGTAAAAAAAAAGAGTATATCTATTTCATAATTCAATTTAAAACTTTCATATCCCATATAGACCATCTTTCCATCACAAATAATATACAAGATCATCCACTTCAAGTGGGAAAAGGTTACATTAAGAAATGATCTCAGCAAGGATTGTCAAACTATCTTCTTTCTCAGTTCTAGAATAGTAGTATGAATTTCCATCATTCTCCAATTTGGTCACAACAGAATAGGGGAAATGCAACACTCTCCACCCAACTAAGACATCTAATGAAAAGGGATAAGCCATCCTTCTTCATTTTCCCCCGAGCCCCAACAACATTGAAATAAGAAATGTTTTTCCTCAACTCATGGTAACAATTGGCTTCCACAAAAAAAGGCAAATTTATAATTGAAAACACAGTCCAAAAAAAGCCCTGCAGTTTTCTACCACTGAACAAAACAACAAACAAAACCTAGGATTCATCATGTAAGCCAAAGGAGAAAGAAACTATGGCGGATGTTTCTTATGCCTCCCAAAGGGGATATGGGTATCACCACCTAAGAATAAACCACCAAAATATATATCATTTCAAATCCCTGACATGCCCTTATGTCTCCCCTAAGTACCCCTTATTCCTCACATTTCCTTATGCCTCCCCAACCTCTTATGGTACCCCATAACGAGTAAAGAAATGCAATATATTTCTTTGTAAGGTGCAACCCAAATCCCAACTCCCTCCACTCTTATACCTCCACAAAACACTTATTCCTCCCAAAAAATGCCCCATTACTTCTCCTACACCATCATTAGGCCATCTACCCAACCAGCCAGCAAATAAAACAACACATTTAAACATTCAACCATTCAGATATAGATACAAATAAAAGGATAGTATTTCCAAGAGCTAAGCTCTTACCTCTCCATGATGGAGTTTGTTCCAAGTTCAAAACAACAAGCTCTCCAATGCAACACAAACAAAGAGATCAACAATAAAAAAGTATGCAACAATCTTTAAATTTCTCCCAATTTGCAAGAGCTCCAAAAACACAAAGCAAGCCACCAAAAATGAAGTGATAAAAGTAAAGAAAAAGAAAAAAACCCCAAAAATAAGCCAAGGAATTTTAATATATAGAAGAGGAAAGAGAAGAGGATAAGGTGTATCCATGTAGGATGCCACATCACACATCCTCAACTCCAACTCATAAGTCAACTTCAATCTCCATGGCACAATAAATAAGCAGGTGAATAAATGATAGTTTTACTTACACACTCAAATCAAAACCAACACCTCATAAGGATTGAAATTGAAAGCATGTAAGAAAGTGCAATAAAATCATACAACTTGACTTACAATAATACATAATGAAGGCTATATTTAAACCCTCTGACCATAGGTAAGGTTGGCATGCAAATTTAAGAGGTATGGGACAAGTTTAACTTGTCCTATAAGCTTCCAAAATCAGCCTCTAAGGAAAAATTCAAATTTCAAAAGGAGGTGGAGTGTTTCATAATCCAAAATTAATTTACACATCTCTTACACATCACTTACACATTTCTTACAACACTTTAATTTTAGGAAAACAACTCTAATAATTACTTTCTTCTATCCCAATTTGATTAATTAATTTTAACAACATATTTACTCACATCAATTAACCATAATTAATAAATAATGAATGGGGTAAACACATCACTTAATAAACACATTCAAACATCAATAAAAAGGAACCAAATAAATAAATACACATAACCCTTGGTCACAATTAAAGATGATCCCCCCATGGGAATCCCTAACAATCAAACACACACACATGAACAATACAAGTTGCCATGGTTAGCTTATTGAATTCATCTAGAATTCCAATGTGGTTGGTCTCCAATCCCCCGATGTTTATTGTGCTATTTTTAACCCACACAATACAAATACCACTTCAGCCTTATGGCCATATCCGAGCATCCAAATGAATATAATATAATTTCAAAATCATCAATATATATATATGAATCACAACAACATCCAGACAATAAATTAATATCACTTACAATTTCATCAGCAACTATATAATCATCAATTTTAAATTAAATTTTCTTGGTCTACTCAATATATTCAAATATCACATGTCCTAACAACATCCATAAATATATAAATAACCATGTCCAACAGCATGGCAACATCTATATAAAATCTCTCTAACAATCGTCATGCATCATATATGAATCAGAGTCAACAATAATCCATGATCAAATCTCCTTAATTATAGTTTTATGATGTTTGGGTGAGTTAACTTACCAATTAAAAATTTAATGAGAAGGAAGGGTAAAAATATCACATTGTTACTTTTATGGGAGAGAGAAGTAAATAAACACATCACATTTTCAATTCTAATGAAAACAAGCGATATTCAACATAGAAAACACATTATGACATTTGTAAGAACTAGGAAACAATCAACCAACATGGATCACAACAATATTTTGAGATTTTTAGTTGCACTAATTACATATCATAAAACATTCTCCATGGGTTTTTACAAGTTCTCAAAAGAAGTTACAAGGGAGTCCCATTAAGGAAGCATAATTACTTTTACTGATCTACTAGGGTTTAACAATGTTTGTTGTTTTGGCAAAAACATTTTTCTCACCTGATAAGACAAGGAAAATTTTAAAATATACGCCCATATTACCATAGGATACCACCAACCAAGAAATCAAAATGACAAGGAAATATTTTTACTATAAGAACACTACATACTCACTAGAAAGCGTCAAATGTAAGCAGATAGTCAGCTATATATTCAACACGGCTTTACGACCAAGAGTTACAGTTTTACAAGAAGAATCACGTTATAAAATACCACCGAGATTAAATTATCAAGGTCTAATTACACTATCATCACCAATGTCATAATCCAAAATACTCAAAGCATCCATAAGTGTCTCCATATAATCCAAAATTAATAGGTCATAGAGTATTATTCATAGTAACTAAAAAAAAGTTAAGGAAAGGGTAGACTTATTTATAGGTCAAGAGGGAAAACAAACACACTTAATTTACACACAATAATCGAATGGGATTAAATCTCACCATAAATACCAAAATCCATACAATACTCAAGTCACTACTTAATATAACGAAATGAGGAATCCTTGATAAAACTTAGTATGCCATCGAAGAGAAGCCACTACTAGACAAACAATTTTCCACTAACATCCATAGCCAGCAAAAATCAAACCGATCCCACCATAATTCATCAAACCACAATTAAACACATCTACTCTAACAAGGTTCAAGCTCTTACTGGATTGTAAGAGAATCACCACCACCACTAAAAGGTTGCCTACTAGAATGCACAACACAACAAACTCTCTTCCCAAAAAATTCGAGTAATGAAAAGGTCACTCTAAGATCCTAGATACACTCAAGGTTCCATGCATCTAAAACTAAGGCATAACTTTAAGCACCTAAGAGGACATTCAAGACACCTAGGGTGTACCCCCATATGACAAAATGTATAAATAAAAGTAGCATAGAACCAAGTCATCATCATGCAAGAAGGAATCCACGTAACGTTTAGCTAGGCAGCGAACAACATAACGAGCTCTGAGTCATCAATCAAAATAAAGTCCAAGAAATATTGACAATCAAGGAAAGGGGCTAAGTAGCTATATTGCAAAATCTGAAAATTCTCAAAAAAATATAAATAACTAGAAGAGCCTCAGATCTTCTCAATCCAATCATAAAATAAGATGTTGGTCCTTGATAAAATGACTCAAGTTTATGAATGTATAATACAAAATGTTAACACCACATTTACTCCGCAGCCCTTCATGGCTGCCAATAGGGGTACTCTACCTTGAGGTCAGTTCCAAGGACACATGTATAGGATTAGGTCATAAACGACACCCATACTTAATGTCCACTGTCCCACACGGGTAATAAAATAAAAAAATGACAACCAAACCAGCTTTCCTAACTACTGAAGGACGAAGCTCTAAACAACTTCTAATTAACTCTTGCTAATGCCAGGACACAACCACTATTGTCCAACCAAAATATTCACACCATACAATTTATCATTCCAACAACTCCAATAAGGAATGGTCTCAACAAATCACTTAATGCATCATACAATTAAATCAAGTTTTAGGACTTGTAAAACAACACATATTCAAAGGGGAACCAAGTTTCCACTACACTAGAAGTTCACAAAAATCAATTTAATTTGACATTATTGGTTACTCGGGTTCAAACAAAATGCCACTGAGTGAGTACAACAATTTTAAAAAACTTATTATTTTATTATTATTTTAATTTTTGTAGTTCAAATGAACAAAGTAATGTAATACTTCTTCATAAACATTTCTTTTTCAATTTTCAAATAAGTTTTTTTTCTTAGATTCAAAAGTGTTCTAGGTTTATATTTCATGTATCAATATTTTATAGTGTACCCAAGGGTCCAATATTTGAACCCACGGCTCTTATACCAAGCATAATCCTTGCTAAAATCTCCCACTTGAGACCCATGAACATCCTAGGTTTAGTTACAAAATAGTGGAATTTTTTTTTTTAAAGCGTTAACAACCAAAGTCTAAAGGATAATTAAATTCAACTGATAAATTTTCTCATTATAATAATTACTAATTCCACATTATAAAGGAACAAGTGTAATAAGTGCACACCCAGCTCAAATCTCGTTCGGGATTAATTTAATCACTAGTTACATTGACATTTTAGCTAAATATTCTCTGATTAGAATTTTAGGGTTAAGGGACCAAAACAATAAAATACCCAAGGTATTTAATTCCATAAGATCTAAGACAAGATCAAGGTTTAATTACAATGGGGGAAAAAAATACATATTTAAAATCATCAGAGTAAATTCTTACTTACCCACTCCTAGAACTTGGTTAAAGAATAAATTTCATTTCTTGCATGATTAACATAATTAAAACTTCCTAAAATCATTCCCATTAGATAGGGAATTTCCTCACCTTTATGGTGTTATAAATAAGTCTTCCCAAATTCTCATATTTCTCAAGTTATGGACCGGCGGAACTTGGGGTGAAAATTTTTCCAAGAGCGTGCCTGCGGGCCTGAGGAGGAAAATTTTCCCCAACTCGGGCCTACAGACTTTGGAGAGAAAATTAACCTATAGGAGAAAAGTGGATTGACGTAGTGGGGAAGAAAACCTTTCCCATACGCTGGCCAGTAGAGTGAGGAAGGAATTTAGTGCTTTTACCCTTTTGGGACAGAGCAAATTTTACACCCGTACCTCTTTCGATGCCCAAGGAGGCCACATGGTAGCTCCTTATTGGTTGCAGGTCAGTGGGTCAGTGGGGAACATTTGGAAAATTTGACTATTCAAAAGGAAGGGAAAAAAGGTTGAAAGGAACCCGTTCCTATGCCACTACGAGAAGATGCCACATGTCAGCCAACCTTTAGCTGCAGTTTGGTAGGCTGGCGGGGATAATTTGGAAAATTTACCCAATTTTTAAAAAAGTGCTAACGCTTAAAAAGATCCACTCCTCCGCCGATGCCTCGTGAAGCGGCAACATCTAATTACCTACGGGCCGATGGGGCTGTGGGGAAAACTTACAATTTTTTACAAATTTATTTTTCCAAGCACTTAAGGTTAAAATCAATATAAGCCTCCACTGATGCCCAATGAAGCCACGTGTCAATCAATGATTGGCTGCGGGTCGGCAAGGCCTTAGAATAAGACTTACCAAATTAACTTTTTGGACTTGGATCATTTTTAGAAAAACTGAAGGCTTACGGATTAGCGGAGTGGTGGGAAACTTCATGAATTTGCACCTATTGGGAAAAAAGAAAAGAAAAAGTAAAGTTTTAGCCCATGGGTCCACCAAAGAATATTTTACTCATTTAAAATTTGACAGTTATATTATTTTGAGCCTGAAATGAAGTAAAAATTTCAGAAGGCCATAAATTTCTATTGGGAACTCTTTTTTTGAAAAACAAGGACTTTCAGGAAAACTCTTGATGTCCTCTTTTCTCATCAACCTAAGGAATTTGATTTTTATAAATTTTAAAGGGTTAATTTATAGAAAACTTCTTTCTATCACTTAGAAAGTGAACTTGTATTTTTAACTTATTAATTTTGTTCAAATTTGTTGTTAATTCTTTTTCTACTAGCCAAACATGCATGTAGGATTTTACTTGGAATATTTTAGGATAGATTGCAAAGTTAAGTTTGCTTGATTGATTTGCGTTCAAAATTTATGAATTTTATACAACAAGAATTTTGCAATTTATCCTTTTCCCGATTTGAAATGTTCTATAAAATTTTCATAAGTATTTTGGTATGTTTGGGGTCATTTTTACCTAACAAATAATATTTGATATTTCATTTTTTCTTTTTGATGTTGCAAGGTCATTCAGTTTAATATCCGATTAATAATTGCCAGTATGAAAGTTATCTAACAGAGCTCAAATTTGAATAGATTTATTTTCATTTGCAAAATTTAAACTATGAATTCATTCCAACCCAATCTAACATACTAAGTTGATTCAAGCAAAGTATTCAAATTTCAAATTACAATTCTAATTTCTAAAACATTTATTTTAAAAAAAATAGAGTATTATGACATTTCTCCACACGTATTCACTTTTTCATCCTTCCAATAGAATTTCAAAATACATTCAATAATGAGATTTCAATACCCAATAATTCCATTTGAGTAAAGTAATACAATCCTTTATTGATTCAAAGAGACACCTTTACAATTTCTTCTTGCATTCCTCAATTACAATATAAAGAATATGATTTCTTTCACACTCTTTCAAGATAAGAAAAATAGAGTATATCTCTTTCACAATTCAATTTACAACATTCATAGCCCATATACAAGATCTTTCTATCACAAATAATATAAAAGATCATCCACTTCAAGTGGGAAAAGGTTACATTAGAAATGATCTCAGCAAAGACTGTCAAATTTTCTTCTTTCTCAGTTCAAGAACAACAATATGAATTTCCATCATTCTCCAATTTGGTCACAATAAAACAAGGGAAGGACAACGCTCTCCACCCAACCAAGACATCCAATGAAAAGGGATAAGCCATTCTTCTTAATTGGCCCCTAAGCCCCAACCACATTGCAATAATAAAAAAAAAAATTCAACTCAAGAAAACAATAGGCTTCCACAACAAAAAGATAGATTTCTCATTCAAAACACAGTCAAAAATTTTTTGCAATTTGTCACCACAGAACTAAACAACAAATAACACTCAGGCTTCATCATACAATCTAAAAGAGAAAGAAACTATGGGGGATTCTACTTATGCCTTCCAAAAGGGAAATGGATATAACCACTTGAAAACAAACCTCCAAAATATATATCTTTTCAAATCCCTGACGTGCCCATATGCCTCCACCAAGTACCCTTTATTCCTCACATTTCCTTATGCCTCCCCAACCTCTTATGGCACCCCATAATGAGTAAAGAAATGCAAGCTTTTTATTTGTAAGGTGTAACCCAAATACCAACTCCCTCCACATTTATACCTCCCCAAAACACTTATGCCTCCCACAAAATGCCCCATAATCTTCTCCTACACCATCCCTAGGGCCATCTACCCAACCAAACAACAAATAAAACAACACATTCAAACATTCAACCATTCACATATGAATACAAATAAAAGGAGAGTATTTCCAAGAGCTAAGCTCTTACCTCTCCATGATGGAGTTTGTTTCAAGATCAAAACAACAATCTCTCCAATGCAACATGAACCATGAGATCAACAATCAACAATTATGCAACAATCTTCAAATTTATCCCAATTTGCAAGAGCTCCAAAAATCCAAAGCAATTCGCCAAAAATGAAGTGATAAAAGTAAAGAAAAAAAAACTCAAAAAAAAAGCCACGGAATTCGAATATATAGAAGAGGATGAGGTGGATCCATGTGGGATGCCACATCACACATTCTCAACTCCAACTCATAAGTCAACTTCAATCTCCAAGGCACAATGAATAAGCAGGTGAATAAATGATAATTTTACTTACACACTCAGATCAAACCCACACCTCATAAGGACTGAAATTGAAAGCATGTAAGAAAGTGAAATAAAAGCATACAAATTGACTTACAAAAATACATAATCAAGGCTATATTTAAACCCTCCAACCATAGGTAAGGTTAGCATGCAAATTTAAGAGGTATGGGACAAGTTTAACTTATCCCATAAGCTTCCAAAATCATCCTCCAAGGACAAATTCTAATTTCAAAAGGAGGTGGAGTATTTGATACTCCAAAATTAATTTACACATCTCTTACACATCACATACACATTTCTTACAACACTTTAATTTTAGCCCAACAACTCTAATAATTACTTTCTTATGTCCTAATTTGATTAATTAATTTTAACAACATGTTTACTCACATTAATTTACCACAATTAATAAATAATGAAAGGGGTAAACACATCACTTAATAAACACATACAAACATCAATAAAAAGGAACCAAATAAATAAATATACATAACCCCGTTGTCACATTTAAAGTTGATCCCCCCCATGGGAATCCCTAACAATCAAACACACATATAAGAACAATACAAGTTTCCATGGTGACCTTGTTGAATTCATCTAGAATTCCAATATGGTTGGTTTCCAATCCCCCAATGTTTGTTGTGATATTTTTAACCTACACAATACAAATAAACCTTTGGCCTCGTGACCATATCAAAACATCCAAATGAATATAATATAATTTCAAAATCATCAATATATATATGAATCACAACAACATCTAGACAATCAATAATATCACTTACAATTTCATCAGCAACTATATAATCATCAATTTTAAATTAATTTTTTTGGTCTACTCAATATATCCAAATATCACATGTCCTAACAACATCCATATATATATATATATCCATGTCCAATAGCATGTCAAAATGTATATAAAATGTATCTAACAATCATCATACATCATATATGAATCAGATTCAACAATAATCCATGATCTGACATCTAACACCATACTAAATTAAACTATAATAATGTCCATAATATAGTCAGCAATATCATGATCAATATAAAAAGTGTTGAAGGGAAGTGGGCACTACACTAATGAACTCCAATCCCCATTGCATGAAAGGTTGATCAACTGTAATTGGGTGCAATGGAAGTGCTACTAGATTCTCTTTTCCATTGAAGAATCCACAAATCTCGCACCTTTTGATCCATGCATAGCAGTCACCAAAAACTTTGGGCCAATAGTATCCTACTTTCATGATTTTGAGTACTGTCACCCTTGGAGAAAAATGACCTCCACCTGCCCTAACATGGAATTCTTGTAACACTCTTTCGACCTGATCTGTCCCAATGCATCTTAGCGTAACACCATTAATGTCCCTTTTAAATAAGGCACCATCAATGAAAACATATGGGATGGCCTGGATTCTGATATTCCTTCTCTTTTCTTTACTCATATAATAAGGAAACATGCCCATTTGAAGGAACTGCACCATGTCTTGAGTCCAACAAGGGGTAGGCAAATCAACATCTTCTTCTTCTTGAGTATTCTATAGGACAAAAACAACCTCTTTTTCATTGTTTTCTCCTTATTGCTGACTTGAGGCTAGTTGTTCACACAACCCTTTACCATAGAATAGCTTAGCGATATTGATCTCAATGTCATACTCCATGACACGAGTGATCCATCTTACTCTTTTTTCATTCAAATCCTTATTGAGAAGGAAATCTTTAACTCCTGTATGGGAGACAAAACATTGAATCTTATTGTTCAAAACCAGATGCTTGATCTTTTTTAGTCCCCTGATCACTCCCAAGAGCTTCTTTTCAATGAAGGAATATCTTGCTTCATATTCCTCCACACCTTGACTGAAAAAGGCAATTGGTTTTTTTTTTTCTTCTTTGTTCTACTGAAGTAAGATTGCATAAATAGTGTCACTGCCACTAAAGGCATACAATATGAAATCCTCAGAGAAATTTTGATTCACAAGAGTTTCCCTTCCTTCAACTATCCATCTGAGTGTTAAGATCTTCTTCAACATAAATGTTACGGGCTTAACAAGGGCAGAAAATTTTGGGACAAACCTTCAAACAAAGTTGATCTTCCCTAAGAAGCTTTGTAGATATTTTTTGTGACTTGGAAATGGCAATGCTCTTATTGCTTCAACTCTTTCTGGATCAATTGCAAGACGCTCCTTAGACATAATATGGCCTAAAATCCTGCCCTCATGGGCCAAGAATATGCATTTATAGGGTTCAATGATACCCCAAATCTCCTGCATCTCTGAAACACTTGCCTTAGGTGAAAAAGGTGATCTTTTGTGTTTTTGGAGAACATAGTAATGTCATCTAGATAGATCAACACTATTTTGTTTATTAGCCCTTTGAATGCCATATCCATAGCCCTTGGAAAAGTGGCACCAAAATTAGACAATCCAAATGGCATTTTTTTGTAGGCATAGGTTCCCCATTTAGTGGTGAAAGCAATTTTGAACTGATCATCTTCTTTCACCATGATCTAATTGTATCCTAAGTAGCCATCTAAGAGAGAGAATCTCTTTGATCCAGAGACCACTTGGAAGATCTTCTCCATTGAAGGGAGTGTGTAATTATCTTTGAGAGAAGCTCTATTCAAATCAAAAAAGTCTACACACAATCTAATTTCCCCATTATTTTTCCTAACTGGGACCAGATTAGGAACCCAACTTGAATGTTTGGTTGGAAATATTACACTTTCCTCTATCAACTTGCTCATGTCCTTCTTTATGAGAGGCTCAATATGTGGATTGAGTGGTCTCTACTTTTTCTTAATGGGCTTAGCATTTGGATATAGATCAATTGTGTGTTGTGATAGCTTCGGATTGAACCATCTCAGGTCTTCATAACTCCAAGAAAATACATATGGAAATTCTTGCAAAAGTTGTATTAATTCATACGTTTCTTGGAGATTAACCACCTTGCTAATTTGGATTGATTTGCCTTCTCCAACTGGGATTGACTCTAAATCTTCTCGTCTGATCCACATGTTAGCCTTATATTTTCTAAAATAATCATTAGGATTGAAGATGGACTGTCACTAAGCCTTTGGGAAGCTTATTTCTATGTAACTGTACTATTTGATTACCATATTGCTGCTGTAATCTGCTTTGATTATTAGCTAAGAATTCAGCTTCTCCTTATAGAAAATTAATGATCTGCTGATCATTCTCGAACACTTTATAGCATGTGTTATTATCTGGCACTTCTGGTCTCACAGCCACATGGATATGTGGCTATCCTTTATCTCTCTTGATGCTGTCACGGACATCAAATGTTGCTCCAACTGTTGCAAGTCTATCAGTAGCTTCATTTTATTTCTTGGGTATAGACACAATGCTGAAGGCTTCAAAATCCTCCATGAGATCCCATACTCTACTCTTAGAGTTCTTGATTAGGTCATTCTTGATAGCATTAAGTCCTCTAACTTGATTGGTAACCAACTCACTATCACCAAACACTTATAAATTCTTGATTCCTAGCTTCCTTGCATAATGAAGACCATGGACTAAAGCCTCATATTCAACAGTGTTGTTTGAGCAGGAAAAATGAAATTTGAAATCTGAATAATATTTCATACCTTTGGGGGACACAATCATAGCTCCTCCTGCATCTCCTTGTCTACTCCTTGAGCCATCAAAGAATAATTTCCATACCTCATTGTTATCCTTATATTATGGGTTAATTACGGCAGGAATAAGATGATTATCTTCATGTAGACAATAGACACCTAGTTTAGACTCCTCCATCTCCTTATAAGGGTCAAAAGCATGTCTTTTGTTGGCCCACTCATCGAGATTCAAGTCTATAATACATCCCACCTTGGTATCTGCTTCACAAGTGCTTAGGAGGTCTTCTTGATCAAAAGCTGAGAAGTTGGAATTGATTGGGCTAGTCACATAAGATTCGATATGGTAATTAGCAAGGGCTCAGATCTTCTTGTGGCCTTCACCTCATACCCTTTTCTAAAGAGCATATATGACCAATAAATAGACATGTAGCCTCCAATTTTGGCTATAAAGTCCTTGGACAAACACAAAGAAAAATGTGGTGTCAAGTTTATGAGTGACACATTCTACAATATAGTAACATTGGGGCAAGCATGCAGAGTGAGGCTCAGATCTTTAACGATTCCAACAGTTTTCACTATTGTACCATCTAATTGTACTACTCCCCTAGAGATGAATTCACATTGGAGACCCAGTTTATTAGTTGTTTTCTTTGGCATTATAGAACTACTTGCCCTAGAATCAATCATAAAATTATGCACCAACTTGTCTCCAATAATCAATGAAATATAGAAAGCAGGAGGTTTCACGTTCTTACATTGTTGTTCTCCATGGTTTCTCCCAGGTTGATCTGAATTGGTAAGCACTCTCTCTTGCTAATTAGGGGGTTGATTTGAGATTAAACAATTTTGTATGACAGTCTGCAATAGATCCTTCTGCCTTGGAATGGCCAGTGAATCCCATAGTGAAATGTTCACACTTGTCCTCTTCATCTACTCGATGATATTGAATGAGCTATCCTTTTTTTTTCCTTCCTTGGCACATTATTTTCTTGCACATGGGTTGACACAAGCGGTGCTTGAGTGGATTTAGGAGGTGGCTTGGATTGGCTCTGCATATTGGGAGTTACATTTGGAGCACCAGAACCTTGTATAGTGATGGAAGGTTTAGGGTTACCTGAGTTTAGTGGTAGGCCTTCTCCATTGTTTCTCCTTTTAAAATATGTATTGGCAGCTACACTTTCAGAAGGGGACTGGTTCATCCCACAAAAGTATTCAACTTTCTAATTGACAAGAATAGTTTCACATGGAGATGTCTCTTACTAAGCTCCTTTCTATTGATCTCCTTCCTGGCTAGGTTCTTGTGGCACCATACTGGTCTGCACCATCAAGGCCTGATTGAGTGCACCATTAAAGCACACTGATTAGTTATGTGGCTGATTGCATGGAAAGAACCAATCATTTTCTTTTGTTATGTTGTTCTGCGATGGAACCTATGCCCTTGATGTTGAGGTTGTATTTGGATCAAAAGACTTGAAAGGTCTAGGAGCTTGAGGTTTTCCTTTGTTTTGACTCTAATTTATAGTCTAAGATGGTGGTCTATTTTGTTGCTATTGAGGTCTAGCCTGATACTGAGTCTGAGGCTGATATGGCCTAGAGCTCTAGGCTTGCTATCTCTTGATGGTCACCAACTCATTCCCTAGATTCTAAAGTTGTTTCATGACTTCCTGAAGTTATTTTGAGGTATTAGATGATGAGGTGGTAGTTTTAGCTGAGATTTGACTCCTTGGAGTAGGTACAAGGGCTAATGTGGGCGTTTGGCTAACATTTGGGCTTCCTAGCTTAGGGTATAGAGGCATGCATGGTCTAGAAGAGATTTTTTTAGCCTCAATCAAATAGTTCTCAACCCCTATGGAGAGGCTATAGGCTGCAGGTTGATGAGACAAAAATATGTCTCATTATATCACCAAATAACATTCTTATTCTCTATCTCAAAATAAAGCTTTCAAGTGAATTTAGATGTAGTTTTAATAACATATATCATATTTAAGGTAAAATATAGGACTTATCTTATCGTCTCTTTAGAAATCTATTTGCAATTTAATTGTTTCTATTTCTTGATATTTCTACTAAAGTTGGAATGCAATAGTGTGTAGAAAATAGGTCATAAGCAACTGTACTCCAAGTTCGTAGATTGTAGCTACCAAAAGTTTTCACACAGCTACGGAAATGCCCAACTGTAGAAATTCTTCACACAACTACGGAAATGCCTAGCTACAGAAATTCTTCACACAACTATGGAAACACCCAGCTAGTAAAAGTATTCTGGTTTGTTCCAAAATAATATAAAGGAGGACCAAATTATTCATCCTAATCTTTGCTTCCATGTCATCAACCAAGAATATAGATCCAAACATGTGGCAATCCAAAGTCATGAATGCATGTGGAATTCGAAAAAGAATTCAAAGTCATGGACTTAGCACTCCTTCATTTTCTCTCCATGTTTTAATGATGAGCAAATGGTGGAATAGTATTAGGAATGTTGAATAAGTACTCTCCCCTCCTTGTGTTCCTAGATTAAAGGGATGAGTTGTAGAGATATTCTCCATGATAAGTGGGTTGTTGTAGTCAAGTTTGTTTAGTATTTATTGCTTTGAATAAATCGGCCCAAGAATAGGTAGTTAGTTCTTGGAGTGTGGACCAAGTAAACTATGAGTAATGTCTATAAATACCTCTTCCATATATTTAGAAAAGGGGGATATTTTGTAAATCGGTTTTGAATCAATACAAGTGCAGTTTTAAAAGTTAATTGTAGTTTCTCCAAATCCAAAGGGAAGAGAATGGCCAAAATCCACTCTTCCCCAAGGAGGAGGATTTTTCTGTTATTTCTTAGCATAGTTTATTTACTGCAGGTTTATTTCAGTAATTTAGTTGTTGTGTGTTTCTTTTCCATGCATGTTTAATTTCTGTATGTTTTCTTAGGAAGAAGTATTGTTGAATAAGATTTTCCTTTCTCCTTTTGCATACAGCTTTAGACACCACCTTGGTTATATTGACACCAACTTGTCTATGAGTTAGTTAAATGAATGTTAATACAACGACCCGTGATTTTTGGCGCCGTTACCAGGGATCATGGTGTTATTAGGAGAATTAGATTTTTCTAAAAGAGTATTCTAATGATAGTAGAATACCTCTTAACAAGATTTGTGACAGGAGATTCTTGTTCAATAGCTTCTTTAGAATTTTCTTTCAAGTTTTTCATTTGTTGTGATTTATTTTCCTATAATTTTATTTCCAACAATTTCTTTTCATGTAATTTCATTTCCTGCAAATTTCTTTTTTTGCAAATAGATTAAATTTTCCTGCAATTAGATTTAGAAACTTGATGGATATTTGCAAAAGAAACCCCCTCCTCAATAACATGGAAACACCATTTTATATGAGTCCATCAGACAAGTGTTTATACAATTATTTATTCTGTTAAGAAATATTTCTATTATATTCATATTGAGAATTTCAATATGATATTATAGATTGTTAATAACACTGACTACATTAATCAATATATAAATGAAAATTTTATAATAGAAATATGTATTATCATCAAATAAAACCTGTACCTAGTTCTATTTCCTATATAGACAGAAATTATAGTTGCTAGTTACCCATGTATTTTGGTGTGATGGAATGGTTACAATAGGAATTTGATGATAAGTTTTCTTAATCTTTATAAAAATTGTAACATAATATATTTCTGTAGGGTATAAATTGATTTGGGTTTCCTATTCTAAAATATTTCTTGTTTGCATGTATTAGATTCAATACTAGTTCATACATGCAAGAAATGCAAAAAAAAAAAAAACCTAACTTTGTGCAGGTTAGCCGAGACAAATATTTATGTGGAATATTTTTGTAAACAGATTGAAAGTTGAAGGATTTGCTTCTGTCACGAAAGAAGGAAATATCATGTTGAAGAAAAAAAAACATCCATCTCTGCAACTCAAATCCTACAATCAAAAATAAATCTACAATAATAATGAAAGTTATTAGAACATGGTAGACAAATGCAAAAAGGTATGCATTATTCTCTCATATAACAACTTGTTTGGTTGAAAAGTTCGAGCATGCAACAAGAGAATTATATTTTTAACTCTTACATTTAATGAAGTGAGACATTAATTTTTGCATGCGATGACTCATGCAGTTGTTAGAAAAATTCAAATAACATGCATTCCTATTTTATCTCTTTTATTTAATCAATTAGTCAAATTTTGTTTAGATATTCCTTGCATGTCGACTTAAATGATTTAGAAACAAATTTTGCATACAAAGAGGAAATAAATTTACATGAAATGAATGCTACAAATTACATATCTTTTAATCAATTAAGTCTCATGCAAAGAGTTCTCCTAAATTGACTCTATTTATTTAATGAGAGAGACTTGTTCTAAATTATTTTCAACAATTATTATAGATTTGAATTTGAAGGAGCTAATTGTTGCAAGAATCTATTTTTTAGATGACATAATTACTACAGGAAATTACAAAATCAACATACATTGCATATTAAAGAGGAGGTCAAAGGAAAAAGAATCATCTCAAACGAAAAATCACGAATGAAAAATAGCCACATTTTCTAATGTAATCTGCTCACGGATAATAAATAAATAGATCAAACAATTTCTGGGTTTTGTTCTACATGAAATAATATTTTGAGATCATTTTGAATCACCCATTTTCATTTAGAAATGACCAAGATATCACAGTTTGAATGCACACTGCTCAAAAGAAATAGCGTGTTGCAGACTGTTTTGATAACACTATTTTCTGATCCAAACTGCTCACAGCTCGTAAAGAAATCAGTCAAATAATTTTTGGGTCTTGTTCTACAAAATCTAACATTTCCAAATCATTTTGAATTTCTCATTTTTGTTGATAAACGACCAAGATATCACATTTTGAATTCATGCTGCTAAAAAAAATAACATGCTAAAGATTGATTTTTTTTAAAATATATATATATATATATATATATATATATATATATATGTTATGATGCATGCAAGTATTCCGCTAGTACTCCTCATTTTCAGTACTTGATTCATTTCATGCTACCCTTTTTGTCTCAGTTTTTGTGAAAATTTCATTTTCCCAACTTCTGAAAACATAGAAAATTCCTTCGATATGAAATAGTCAATGTTAATCTTCTAAAAAAAAAACAATGGGGAAAGTTGAAAACTAGCAAATAGCTACTTTTCCCAAACCAAAAAAAACTCATGGGGAAAGTTTGAAAACTAGCAAATGGTTGCTTTTCCCAAACCAAAAAAAAATGGGGAAAGTTGAAAACCAGCAAATGGCTGCTTTTCCCAAACCAAACAAAAAAAAAAATTGCACTTCAAAGTCTTTCCTGGATTCATATGATTACTTCTCTTATGCCGACTTGGTTGATGAAATCATTTTCTACTGAAAAGTTCTATGTTGCAATGGCTTTGACCTTCATATCTATTTATTTTTTCAGCTGCAGATGGAAATCACGGTTATACAACATGATGAAAGCAAGGATAACTACTGAGTATGGTATGGTAACTTCTATTTTTCTATTCTTGAATATTGTTATTTATTGTTTTAATTACAAATAGATTCACTTCTCGAAAACATTAAAAAAAAAGATAAAATTTTCAATATCTCCATGTGTTGATCAAGTCAAGTAACAAAGAAAATGATGCAAATGAAGTATTTTCAGTTTACAACAATTGAGATCTATAAGATGTTGAATTAAAAAAAAAAATAGTTTGCATGAGGGCATGCACAAAGCTTAGTGTGGGGGAGACTCATTCACTTCCAAATATTTTGAAGAATGCATGAGGAAACAAAGAGTTAAGTGTGGGAAAAATATCTCTACATTATCTACGGAAAACCTCATGAGAGCATGAAAAATATCTCTACATCACCAAATAACATTCTTATTCTCTATCTCAAAATAAAGTTTTCAAGTGAATTTAGATGTAGTTTTAATAACAGATATCAATATTTAAGGTAGTATATATGATTTATCTTATCATCTCTTTAGAAATCTATTTACAATCTAATTGGTTTTATTTCTTGATATTTCTTCTAAAGTTGGAATGCAATAGTGTGTGGAAAATAGGTCATAAGCAATTGTACTCCAAGTTCATAGATTGCAGCTACCGAAAGTCTTCACATAGCTATGGAAATGCTTAACTACGTAAATTCTTCACATAGCTACAGAAATTCTGAACTACGAAAATTCTTCACGCAGATATGAAAACACCCAGCTAGTAAAAGTATTTTGGTTTGTTCCAAAATAATGTAAAGGAGCACAAAACTATTCAGCCTACTCTTTGCTTCCACGTCATCAACCAAGAATATAGATCCAAACATGTGGCAATCCAAAGTCATGAATGCATGTGGGATTCCAAGAAGAATTCAAAGTCATGGACTTAGCACTCCATTTTCTCTCCATGTTTCAAGGATGAGCAAATGGTGGAATAGTATTAGGAATGTTGAATAAGTACTCTCCCTCTTTGTGTTCCTAGATTAAAGGGATGAGTTGTAGAAATATTCTCCACGATAAGTGCGTTGTTGTAGTCAAGTTTGTTTAGTATTTATTGCTTTGAATAAATACACCCAAGAATAGCTAGTTAATTCTTTGAGTGTGGACCAAGTAAACTATGAGTAATGTCTATAAATACCTCCTCCATATATTTGGAAAAGGGGGATATTTTGTAAATCAGTTTTGAATCAATACAAGTGCAGTTTTAAAAGTTAATTCTAGTTTCTCTAAATCCAAAGGGAAGAAAATGGCCAAAATCCACTCTTCCCCAAGGAGGAGGATTTTTCTATTATTTCTTAGCATAGTTTATTTACTGTAGATTTATTTCAGTAGTTTAGTTGTTGTGTGTTTCTTTTTCATGCATGTTTAATTTCTGTGTGTTTTCTTAGGAAGAAGTATTGTTGAATAAGATTTTCCTTTCTCCTTTTGCATACAGCTTTAGACACTGCCTTAGTTATAATGACACCAAATTGTCTATGAGTTGGTTAAATGACTGGTAATACAACAACCTGTCATAGGTATGGCTCTTCACCCAATTTACTTAATCATCAATGAAATATCATAATTTAGAGACCTAAGAAAGTATAAGAAGGGACCTTTGTTAGTGGGCTTTATTGCTGTTGGAATCCTGTCCCAGGTCCTTTATAACATGAGGTTGAAATCTATCAATTGCTCATTAGGAGCTCTTTTGATTGTTGTCAACTGTTCCAACAAGGACAGGTTATCACCTTTCTCTCCAAACTGGTTGTGAAGAGCTATGCATAGTTGATTCCAATTTGGGATAGAGCCTGCCTCAAGACTCTTGAACCATTGTGAAGCTTTCCCTTTGAGTGAAGAGGTGAGCAACTTGACTATAATGTCCATCACATGAATCGTGTGGATTGTACAGACATTTGTAATATATTGGAGATGATCACCAGGAGAATTTTTATTTTCCCAAGTGAAATATGGGATACTCTTTAAAGCTGCAATAAGGAACTAGATTTTGTTCATTCAAGGCGAGTGGACTACTATCGTTGAAGTTAACATAAGGATTTGGCTGAGCCATCCTGATCAGTCTGAGAATCTCTCTCGATTGAATGAACGGTCGACCAGGAGGAGGTGTTGATAAAGCTCTGATTGGTGGAGATAGAGACCTTTGGGTTCTTCTCCCTCTACTCCCTCTATTTGGGGATAAGTATAGATAGACAAATAGTCCCTCCTCTCTGGTTCTTGACTTGTTTTGTATTCTTCTCATGAACTTGCTTGGACTGCTGAAACAAGTAGATTTTTTTCTTTTGGAGTCACCAGATGTACAATTTTAAGGATTTTTAAAATCCATAATCACAACAAGTGTACATCAATTCTTATTGTAATAATATGGAGACTTCTCCTCCCACCGGGAGTGCCAAAACTATTAGTGCAAAATCACATGACCCCCAAATGAGTCTATAGGTCTAATTTTCTAAGGCATAATCATTTGGTGTGATCCGCATAATTTTGAGTCTTCGTCAACATATGGAACTCTGTAAAATTGGAAGACTCTCCAGATTAAAAGATGGTTCCTATTCCTCTATTTAGGTGCATACGTAGAAACTTGCAGAGGGTCTGGTATTAATCATGGTCTAAAATTTACTAAGGAGACAGGGATAGAAGGAATATAGAAATTAAAACAAAATCTAAGCTATGAGGTAATGCACCAAAGGAATGATGGACACTTGTTTTTCTGATAAACACAAACTGAATAAAATGCATACAATAATCAAGCATAGATAACTAGATTTATAGTGAAATACCAGATGAGAGAAAAGAAAATAGGAAAGGATCTAGAATCGATCACAAAAAATTCTTTATTACTCTACAAATTGATGCAATACATTAATAAATGACAAATAGGTGAGAAAACGTATTACAGTTTTAATGGAAGGTCTAAACTCCACAAATCCCTCGCTAGAAGGAAAGAGGAGCTTACAAAAGACAAAATATTGTTCAACCCTTTAAAATGAATCATACCCCCATATTTATAGGTTTGATTAGAGAGATGAAAGAGAGAGAGAAGTGCAAAAGTAGGTCTAAGCTCAACCATTCCTATTAATGCTTCTGATGAAATATACCCCTAGATCTGTCTTTAAAGCATCAATCCTTGGTTTGACGTCTTGAAGGAAGAGGAAATGGCGAAACAAATAAAATTTGATTTGGTTGTTGAGGCAAGAAGATATTGCATTTAAATTTTGAAGATGTTTCCTCAATTTTATTTCACCTAACCTCCTAAAAATTAAAGTTTTAGGCCTCCATGGCATGGGTGAGGAAGATATCTTTCCAATGGTGTCAGATTCACAATATTTTTAGCTCTGAATCAAAAGATATGCCCCTTCAAAGTTTGTATCAGGTCCATATAGATGGGCTAGAAAATAATTTGAAAAATGGGTCCCCCTTTTGATACTGGACATGTGGCAACCAGATTAGATAAAAAATTAGGCTTATGGGTCCACAATTTATCCTTTTTCCCTATTGCAATAAAAACACAAAACTCAAAAAAACTCCCGCAACCCCAAGGCTCTGCCTCGACACATGGATCCTTTTGGTTGGTTGTGGAATGTGCTTCCATATTTGTCTTTTGGCCTTTTGAACAAAAGGAAAATTTTAACTTTTTCCTAAAACTCCCCTCTTTGGCTTTGACGCGGGTTCACATGCTAACTTTTTCCTTGGGCGGAGTTGTTAGGCATTTTATAAATTTTACCCCTTTTGATACAACAAGGGGAAAAGAACCAAATTTTTCCTTGATGGACCGATTTTCCTGAGGACACACGGTAGTCTGGTGCTCGTTTGGAAACCTTTTATTCATCCAATCTTTGAATCAGCGCCATTAAGACACTTGTCATCCTCTTCCAGCCTATTTTTGGATTGACTATTCAACTAACTTGGCCCCTATTGGAATAACATGTGGAGGCACCGCGCTTTCTTGAAAACCTAGCCCAAAGTTTGCCTTTGGAGGAGCTTCGAGTTAACACTTGTGGGCCTCTAGTAATCTATGGACTTTTGAATGGTCCCTCTTATCCTTTTGGGCTCTAGGTTACGTGGCGAGCTCATGCTCATTTGGGTCTGCGCCTTGAGACCAACTCTTGGAAATGTGCCATTAAGACACTTGGCAATCTCCGCTTACACTTTTATACTTAGAAAATTTTGAGGCCCACCTTGTTCACCTTTTGACTCTATTTTGACTATTTGCTATGTGGAGGGCTGGTGCAAGTTTGAGTCTCCACCCTAGATTTCCCTTCTAGTTTTACACAAAGCTAACACCTAGCACTTCCTTTTTAGGTGAAGAATTTTCAACACCCAACAATTTCTTGGGTTTTTGGATGCGTGGAAGCCTGGAGCAATTTTTTGATCCCCCTTTTTGGATCCACCTTTGGAGAAGTATCGTTAAGACACATGGCTCCTTCCACTGCCTCCTCCATACTTAGTCATTTTTGGGAACTTTCTCAAACTATTTTTGAGCCCAAAAACTTTGAATCCTTGACATTTTTTTTCCCCTTCTTACTCCTAACCTCCCTGTGGCACCGCACCTTCTTCTCTAACCCTGAAATTCCATTATTTTGTCTACTTATAACTTATAGAATGTATTTAAGACATGAAAAAAATGGAAAAATTTGTTCCTTCTTACAAAGGGCCATTTAAATTTTCTCAACCCCACCACTTCATCATTGAGTCCCTATGTAACTTTTCCACAAGATCTAAATGATATTTCTCAGGTTCTTTGTATGTGGGGTTACGAATGATCCAATATTTTTCCCAGACGAAGTGAAATATGGATAATAGGCTCCTCTACACGAGATCAATATTCCATTTCTGACAATCAGTTTACCTCCTTGTTGTCCTGCTGCATGTGCTCAACCTCCTCCTTGGTGTCCTCCTGATCTAAAACTTGCTCACCATGGTTTCAGTCTTCCTCAAAAATGAAGTTTGAAAGCTCAAACTCTTCATCAACATTAGATATCAAAGGGGATTAAATGGGAGGAAGAACTGAAGGTTTTTCTATGGCCTGTTCCATACCTGGAGCCTCTGAAACTGTATGGTCCTCCTCCATCATGGGTTCATCAATCAAATCAGGCCCTTGAAATGAAAGAAAAAAATATTCAATGATATTTTCTTCATTGAGTGGTTTCAACTCTGATTTGATCTCTCCCATCTGCTCCTCTTTAATGGGACTTGGAGCTGTTTGTTCATCCTCCTTAATTTGTTGTGAAACTTGGGTTAGATTAGAAACCTCTTGAGATAGAGTGCCATCATGGACACTGCATTCATAGCATCTAGATTTATGATCTTATCCTTCTTGTTTTGGTTCTTCTTCTACTGCAAACTTAGCCTCAGCCACCACTGGCTCTTCAACTCTGACCTCCTCTATTGGCTTGACCATCAAGGGGATCATTGTAAACCTAAATTTGGTAGCCCAACTCTTCAGATTCTTTGTCCTTTCTTCTCTGTTGCGTACCTCTTCTTGTTATTCTCCTTGACTTGATTCTTTATTCTCTTCCCAACATGGACTTGGGAAAGCAAGAGGAGTGATATGTCGGGGTTCAACCATCTTTGCAATTGTTTGTGGTGGGGAGGGAGGTCGAAATTATTGTTTGTTTAGAGGGGATGACTATTTGGAAGGGAAAATGGCAAAAGAACTAAGATGGGATGGAATATTAGGAGATGATGAAGAGAAATCAACACTTGTGGCAGAAACTGAGGGGCTTGACTCTCGACACTACTGAAATGATAAATCTTGAGAAAGAGAAAATGTTGGATGAGGAGATGGTGATTGACTTACCCATTGAAAAGGTTGTCTCACATTTTGCATACATGCCTCAATATCCTCAATCCACTGTGTAAGTCAAGGCAACACTTCAACCGTGAAGTCAATCTTCTCCTGAGGGATGTAATGTCTTAGAAAAGGGCCTCCCCATGGACAAGGTGCCCTAAACCCAATCCTTAGTGACTTCATTTGTGTTGTAGCCCTAGACTGTACCATGATAGCCTCCATCTCTTGAATCTTCTCAAGAATATCAACACTTTCCGTGTAGCTGTTATCATCATTTGCACCCTCTTGTTCTTAATAAGTTCCATAGCAAAAGTAGCTTTGACAGCGCTCGTATGGGTAAGCATAGTGGTTCTGAATTTTATCATAATGCTAATTTTGAGGAGTTGAGAAATGAATTGGAGGTGGACTGCACTAGTATTGTTGAAAGTGTGAGTTCCAAGAAGGAAATGAGGTCATGATTGCACAACCTCATGGAGTGGAAGAAAATGAAAGATTTGGAAAGGAAAATGAATGAATATGGGTGGAAATGAATGGAAAATGTCTGCAACTTCAGAGATGGGGTTATTAACTAGATGGAATTGCCAGATGTGCTTGCATGTGCCTCAAAAGGCTGAACCTTAACAGGAACACACCAACCTGCTAAGATGAAGTGATAAGGTGCTTCAGACCTATCTCGGTGGGGGTGCCAAAAATGTTAGTGTCGTTACATGGTGGATTTTGATTTTCTGTTGTAATGAGACACCTTAGAAAGATGAGAAAAATCCAACCTTAGTGTCCCACCAGGTGTGCCAAAACTATTAGTGTAGAATCTGAACACCCCCAAATGGATTGGGTTTGAAGTGAGGAATTTGGTGTGATAACACAACATTGGACCATCTCTCAAGCTATGGAACTTGCAAAACTTGATATGGACCTCTAGATAAGGTTGGTTCCTACTTCCTAATCTACCTACCTCAAGATACTCTAGTGCAAGCATAATCTAATATATCCTAATCTAACCATTCTAAAGAGAAAGGGAGAGAGAGAGGGGAAAAGAGAGTCTACGCTAAGTGGTGATACACTAGAAAATGAAGTGGCGAGATACTCTATTAAGGGAGAATGAAATAGGGAAAAGGGGACTAAGTGAGGTTAGAAAGAAGTGACACAGACCCACATCTAAATATGCCATTGAAACTCCTTGAAGCATGACATCTTGCACTTGTAAACATGAAATACATACATGGGGGGAAAACATGAGATAGGGAGTCATAGAGAAACAACAAAATAATGCCAAGCATTGAAAGACGCCATAAAACAAGATTTTATTGCTCGATAAGGTGTACAGACTATTACACAAGTGCTCAAACGCACAAATACACTCTCCAGGGGTAGGAGAAGGCTTACATCTCAAATATAGTCAGGAAATAACTTCACATAATTTCCCAACATCCTATAATGTCTCTCCCTTCTCAAATGAGAAGTGTTACCATATATGGACGATGAAAATCAGAGGGAAAGAAAAGAAACTCGACTCTTCTCTTAAAGCTCAAACACCAACCATCAATGCATGTTGCTGATCTTCCCATAATCTATCAAGTTTTCCTGCTATGTCTTTCTGGGTTGTTGAGTAAGGTATAATGACAGATCAGATCAAATCTGATATGGTAGCTAAAGCAATCAGATTCTACATTAATGTCCTTAAATACGTTTTTCCATTTTTCACAAACCAAATGTCATATAAATTAAATATTCAAGCTCTTATGGCATAAAAGAGGTTAAAATATTTCCAAAAAGTATTCTCCCACCCAAATCCAAGCTTCCAGTCAAAAGATATGGCCGTCAGAAGATTAGGTTCATAGGCACGCAATATTTAAAAGAGTCTATCCGTATCAAGTCTACATGGTAGCCACATGCACCTTGAAGATTCAACCCCTTCCTTTCATTTCTGAAATTGCGTTGGATTGACACATGGTGGCTTCTGTGGGATACTCTATATTCTTTTGTATTTTTCTTTAGTCCTTCATGTTGGTGAACACACCGTGTCTGACCCGAGACACATGGGGGCCTCGCACTCATTTGATAACTACCCCTAGATTTTACCTTTGAATTTGCATGGTTGAGACACGTGGAGGCTTCCGCTTGCTTTTGAACTTTTCAATGGCTGACATTACCTCTTCAAAATCTAGGACACGTGGTGGGTTGGCACTAATTGAGGAACTACCTTTTTGGGAGCACCTTTGAAATTGCACCGAGGAGACACGTGGCTCTCTCCACGGCCTTTCCCAGTTTATTTTTGTTTTGGCTAAGTCCCTTTTTGTTTGTGGGGCAATAATTCTTACCCTGGACACATGGAAGCTTTGCACTTGTTTGGAAACCCGCTTACAATTTTAATTTTGAAGTAGTGTCATGCTAACACTTAGCTCCTTCTGCTAGCCTTCCTCTGCTTTGAATATTCAACCCCAGACTCTTTCCCTTTTTTTGGACCTAGGACAAATGGAAGGCCTACACTCATTTGGAAACTCACTCAGGATTTTACCTTTGAAGGAGGGCCATGTCGACATGTGGATTCTTCTGGTGACACCTTTATACTTAGTCATTTTAGGCTCACTTTGTTCCCCCTTTTGACTTTGTTGGACCCTAGGCATGTGTTTGAGTTTCTACCTTTGGACCCAGCCTTTGCGTTACACTGATAAGACATGTGGAGGTTTCCCCTGACCTGAGACGTTTTAACAGACGAATGTATCTTTTTGGACTTAGGACACGTGGAAGTTTCACGCTCATTTAGGGGCTTCTCTTTGGATGCGTCTATCAGAAATGCACTGAGTTGACACGTGGTGCATTTCACGAGTCTATTTATACTTGGGCAGTTTCGGCCTTGAGTTGAATCCTCTCTGAATTCTGAAACTTTGAGCCCCTTGATTCAATCTTACACTGTCAACCTCTGATCTCTCTTGATGCTGTTTGGCCCCATTTGCTGACCCTACTCCTTCATTTTGAGTCTCCCTACTCCTCGGATTTGGGATCGAGTATCGGATTAAAAATTTGGTTTGCATGATAGAGCCGACCCTTAGATTTCATGTGCAGGGTCATGTTTCACCAATTTTACTAGGGGGTAAAATTGGGATAACAACTCCCCTTAAAGACATTTAAGTCAAGGATAACAAATCTCATATTGTGGATACCAAGAAGGTAAATGCTACTCCTTCCACTTCTATAGCAATAAAGGAAAATTTTCCCCCTTTTCCTTTCGAAAATCATACTTTTACACAGGTTGAGACACTAGAAGTTTTTCTTCCGCTCGAGGAAAATAATCATGGATGGAAAATGGTTCAAAACCATAAAAATCATAAGAAAAATGTTCCTCCTACCTAGATAGACTATTTTTATATAGCTATTTCTATGTTGTACAGTTGTTGTGATGGTGTTTCCTAGTTGCAATTAATGCTAAATCTTTCCGTTTAAGGCTATTTTTCCATAAGTTTTGGTACGTTGATTAGCAGATTTTCTTTCTTCTTTTGGGATATATTGTAAAATATTGATTTTGATCTATTTTTAAAGTGGTGAAATTTCTAAATCTGACTGGTAAGCCTTTTGTACAAGGGTATGGTCCCCTTTCAAAAAACTATTTGCTAATAATAAGAAAATAAAAAGTAGAAATGATGCTGATAGAACACACTGCTAAAACTAAAATCTCATAGAAATCAATTTTTTGAGATCAGACCCCAGCAAGCATTACAATGAAATATCCAAACTCATTTTTTGGTTGAGTGAATACCAATAAGTGATAGACAAAGACAAAACCTAGAGGACCAAAGAAAAGCATAAATTTTATAAATAAACAAATTATGAAACACCTCCATGAAAGAGGTGAATAAATGAATTGCAAAATAGAGGATAACACACACAGAAAAAAATATTAGCTTTCATTAGTAATAGGAAAACATTGTCACCACCAGAAACCAGTACTACCATCACGAAAACTAAAATGAAATAGAGGGAAAGAAAAACAACAGAGACTCTGAAGTTAGAAAAATATTTTTACCTAACATTAAGTAAATCGTTATACATTCTTACATTAGGAAACAGTTACATTCAATATTTAAAATTATGAATCTATTGAAATATTTATTTTCATGCTAATTATAGTACAAATCCATTTTATCTTCAAAATATTGTGAAATAATTTTTTCTGGCATAAGATATGTATTATACAATGGAGATGGGGAACCAAACTGAGGAGTTACAATTGCTGGTGTAATGAGTCCTTAATATGGTACAATCCAAATATTGTGAGGAAGCATAGAGGAGGAGATTAGGATTCATTTTAAGAAGAACCCTATGAAAAATTACTTTTGAATCGTTGGCGAATCTCATAAATCGAATTTCGAATCGTTGGTGAATTTCTGAAAAAATGTTTCGTGCCAAAGGCAATTTCATAAACTATTATTCCCTCATTTATTTTTCAATTTTGGCCAAGTAGTTTGGATGGGGGTTGGACTGGTATGTTGGAATGGTGGGTTGGTTGGGTGGGTTTGGTGGGTGGGTTCGATGGGTGGGTTGGAAAGGTGGGTTGGACGAGTGGGTTGGCTAAGTGGGGGTTGGACGGGTGGGTTAGATGAGTGAGGGTTGGACAAGAAGGGGTTGGGGGGCAATGGTTGGATGGATGGGTTGGGCAGATAGTAGTTGGATGGGGTGGGGGTTGGATGAGAAGGGGATAGATAGACAATGGTTGGTCAGGTGGGTTGGATGTGTGAGGAGTTAGACGGATAAGAGTTGGATGTGGTGGGTTGGACGGATGATGGTTGGTTAGCTAAGGGTTAGATGGGAGGGTTGGATGGGTGGGTTGGACAAACAAGGAGTTGGATGGGGTGGGTTGGCATTGTTACTAACGTATTTAATGTTCATTAATGATACACCTTGGCCCTATAAATACCGTTTCAAGGTTGATTTTTTCACTTTTATCTGTAAATTTTCAGTGCTTTGAGATCTCTAATTTTACACCCAAATTTCACTTCTCCCTAATTTCAGCAATGGCTAGTAACACCTTTATTCCTACACCAAAATTTCAATACCAAAACCTCATGTGCCCATAGATTTTAGCTCTGCTAAAAGAAAAAGATGCTTCAAAGGATTGGCTAGAACAATAAAAAAAATTGGGCTTGTGAACATGCCCCAATTCGATATTGATATATCAGTCCTTAATTACCTACTCACCTCTTACAACGGAAATGATGGAAAATTTTCCATTCTTGTTGTGCATCTGAAACATCATCCAAATTATTTTTCTATTGAGCTTGACGATGTGCATCAGTTAACAAGTTTACCTTTCAAAATTAAGCTACCGGTTACTACAAAGGTTATTCTTACAGACGAAGACAAATAGTTATTGGAGTCTTATTACAAGGTGCACATTGATTGTAAGTTTATTATTTTCAAATGCTTTTTTTCTTACATTACTTAACCACATAAAGGATCTAATGTTTCCTTTTTTGCCATTGTAGCTCCTCCTAATCGTTCATTAAGAGGCCTTCTTCTATAAGGTATTACATAAAAATTATTTATTGCAGTTGCTTCACTTTTTCAGGCCAGGATTGTATTATAGGGAAGATGTGGACACATTCCCTATTGGACATTTTAGTATTTATTATGGACACTAGCAGGTTAACAATTCAATTGGTGCAGTTATTTTTCCAACCAAATGAAATAAGATATATCCCATGACCACAAAGCCAATCAAAGTGATAAATCGAGGATTATATTTTCTTATTGAAATTTTATTCTTTCTTTCTATAATGAAGCGTACTATGAATTGACGCAACATACAATTCCTACTGTAATCAATGATAAGATGATTGATCTTAGTCTTTAAGAACAACATGTAACAATTACTTTTACTGTTTACTTATTATAACGATTTCAATTTGAATATTTTAAATAAAATAATAATTGTATGATTTTATTTTATAGAGAAAAATTATGTTGAAGCATCCTATAAGGAGGCAATTTCTAGAGGTAAAGCCCCTCCAGAGGTCTCTGCTAATTCTGACATTGATTAACTAGAATCCACACTAGTAAGACCTCGTTAAAAGTGACCTAGGGGGTCGATATGCACAACACATTTAACATCACATTTAACTACATGTATGAATAATGAATTTGTCTTTATATATAAATTAAAAATTCAAACAATTACTATAGATTATTTATTCTAATATTTCTACGGATTCTTTCTACATGAATTGTATTAAAATACTATTGAGATGGATGATGAAGATGAAACTCATTCTAGGTCTAGAGATAAAAATATCATGATTGTGTCTTCGTATATGCAAGTTATATTGTATGGTAGTTTGATTTCCATGTTTTGTTTCCTTACAATTTTTTAGCATTTTAAAATCCTAACCATTATATTCTCACATTTTGTTGTTTGCTTCATGCAAGAAATATGAGTTCAGGTCATTTTCTGCTTGCAAGGAGGACACCAATTCCTCCAACACGTAAAGTACAAACAAAAAGGAAGACTTTAAGAAATAATATTAGGATTCCTATAGAGTCAACAGGAATAGTTCCTCCTGCTACAACCAAATTTCCTGGGCTGTCACTAGGTGGTGTTTTAAGTGTAACATCCAAACATCTTTTCAACAAAACTTCCCTTGATGAGGAGTATTTAGGCTTCGATAGTGGGGATACAAACAAGAGTAACTATTTTTACACCCACGCCATGATTCAATCTACTCCGCCTCAAAAAAAAAATGTGTATGGAATACAGGGTAGTGACTCTTCTCCTCCCCTAAGGGCTACTTCATAAACAAATGATGAAATAACACATTTGATATTAGAAAATATGATATCAGATAGCATTGGGGAAACAATTCAAGAAGTTGTAATGTCTGATTTGGATTTGGTGCAGTCTTGGGAGAGGAGAGAAATTTTTTTGATAAAAGAAATAAATACTAGATACCATAATCATGCTCAAATGAATTCATTGTTCACTTCCGTAGAGAGCTAACCAGCATGGCAGGTTGTTTTGCTAAACAAATCTCAATCAGGGACAATTTCATATAGTAATGATTACAATGATGAAACTATAGACATAATGATAAACAGGTTGGAAAATCTCAATGCTGAAGCACAAGCTTACTATAAAAAATGGTCTAAAGACAAGACTAATATTATAATAGAAAATGCAGAAAAAGAGAAATTTGTTGTGACTAGGCATTTACTTTGACATGAAAAACTAAAAATCATCTGATATTATAACTACTGTAATATTTTTTTTTCATATTATTTGATAGACTAAAAATTTAATATTTCTATTTTCCAGGCAAAATGTGAAAATTTAAAGAAAGAAGCAGCTATTTTCGAAGCACATTTGAAGAATTCCCACAAAATCCTAAATTCTTTTATACAGTTGAAGGAAAAGCTCATTGTTATTTATAAACAACATAATACATTGAGAAGGATAATAAAGGAGTATAATATGGATCCAGAAGTCTTATTAAAGGAAAAGACAGATGCAAAACTTTTGTATGTAAGAGATGTAATGAGGGAGGAGATGAGTATAATGGAAAATATCAACACTGCAGTAGGATATCTTTAGGCACCAGGAGTTATTCCTCCATATCTTACGCAGGAAAAAGAAAAAACTTCACCTGCATCATAAAATTTGATAAGTTAGTAAATTTCACCATGTGACAGGTGTGTTGTCACAATTCTGACACTAGCGTAGGAATTAAAAGATAGTGTCAACCCTTTTTTATTTTTTATTCCATGTAGTATACATAAGCACAACTATGATTTTGAATCATAGGCAGAAAAGAGGATGACCTTGTAATGTGTCCTTATATGACAGAACTTGTCCGGAAGCTTTGAGATGTTATAACAACCACTTTTTTGAATTGCATTGGCTGATAATGCTTTATGAATTTGTACTTTTTCATAAATTAATCTGCCACATGAGAAATAAATTTTAAAAGAACTTTTGAAGTTATAATTGTATAATGTTACTATATATTAGTACAAACTATGTTTCTTTTCTATTGTTTACGTAAATGTTGCTTAAATTTACACTATTTTGTTTCTTTATGTTTCTAAATTGTTGCAGATGTAAAATAAATAAATTAATAGATATAAAAGATGAATGTGTTATTATTTCAGTCTAATTTTGAACACCAAACATAAAAAACAAATGGCATAATTGAAACAAATAATGACATTGTTTCAATGATGAAGGATCAAATAATGACAAATATAATATTGCATTTATTGAAAGTTGTAATCACTAAATGAAGTTCATAAGTAGTCTTACTAATTTATAGAAGAAATTAAATCTATGTGAATTCGAACAGTCCTAGAGCAACACTTTCATTTGTGCCTTGGAAATCAACTACAACATGATTTGTGGATGTGTCTAGATCTCCTGGGTCAGGTAGAATAATACTTTGTCCTCTTCTATCTACTAGTGAATTCCACAATGTCAGTGCTCTATCGGAAGGAAAAGACTCCACTAAGTAACTTGATACATACAATATGAGACAACTTTTTAGATTCCTATCCAATCTATTTCAAACTTTTGACTTTAAAAAGGATAGTGCACTGAAAACCCTCTCATCTTCCACAGAACCCAAAACCATTGTTTGACAGAGCTCATACAACTTAATATACTAGCTCAAATATTCACTTAGAATACTACTAGAACAGATATCCTTACAAATCCTTTTTATGGCACTGTAATCTTGTGGGTTTTGTAGAATCTGAACTTGGCGTATTGTTGTATTAGCAAAATCCATTGATTGTGAACTAAATAGTTTTCTTTCCAAAATTCCTTTTACAAAAACTCCATTTATCTCTACAGTCTTACAGAAATGATCAGCAAGATCACTCATGTTTTTGAAAAGTAAAGGACTAATATATGTATAAGGTTTGCCACCAGAAAAATTCCAGATCTTTGGATTTACAACTCCCATTGCTTCAAGTATTTTATCATTTTTTAATCTTTCCCAAATCTCTTTAGCTAACGATTAAAAGATATTTCTCAACTTATTCCTAGTTTCGATTAGTACTCCATCATATAAATTTCATGTGACTTTTACTTCTTCTATTTCTGAGTTATCCATATCAATTCTTTATTGGTACGTATGAAGTGGAATCTCTTTTCCATGTGTTATTATACACAAATGATCATTTATATTGTACTTTAAGAAGCACATAGAATTTTTCAAATCTGTCAATGCATTCCGGTTTTCAAAAGTAGCACCCTAGAAACTCCCATCAGAAATATATAAACTTTCTAGACTATAGCAAACACATCTTCTGAGTATTATAAATTTTGTAATGTAGAAAGACCTTTCTTGAGCATGCTTCGTTAAAATATTAAGATCACTCAACATGGGAAAAGCACCGCAAAGTGTGAGTAAAGTTTCTATGTTAGTTAGATGACACAATATATCTTTAGCTTTATCTATATCCTTGCGGTATTTAAACATAAATCCTGTGAGTGAAGGAAATTCATTATATATTCTATAGGCAGGTTCGTACATAGATATCCTACTGGTATCTACATCTTTGAGAAGTTTTTTTCCCTCTGTTAGTCCAATAGAAATTTTTTGAAATTATAAAAATCTCTTACGACTGCAAGAATAATAGGCATGGAGATCACGTATCAATTCCATCACTTTAGCTACATTTTTGAATGTCCTCAAATTTTGTAAGCTAGATACACTATGTGGACAACAACCATATACAGAGCAATAGTTGTCTGAAGTCTAACACAAAGACCATTTATGGCTCCCTGCATAACAATTACACCATCGGTTCCGAGACAAACTAATTTTGTTGCAATGGAAAATTCATCCATTCCAGCGATATCCTTCAGATTTGATACCACCAATTTATAAATATTCTTAGAATTGCAAATCTCTGTCATTTTATGAATTTCCAAGAGGTTTGGTGTTCTCATTTCATGAGTAAATATGTAAAGATGAATACATATCCATGAAGTATTATCAACTGTGGTAACCTCTTCTAAAGAAAGGGAAATATACTTTGCCTTTTTAAAACACAGTTTAAAATCCTCCTTCTCTACTAGAGATAGACATTTTGTAATCTCCTAGCCACTGGTATCTGACCAATGAGATTGAGGAACGTTCTTTAAACCAATAACTTGATACAACATTCTATTTTATCCAAAATCTGACAACGTTCTTCCCCTTTTTAATTATATGAAATATGGTTGCAAATTGAATACCCTTTTCTTGCATTTCTACCTCCATAGCTTTGCTAAATTTTACTATTATGGTCCCACCTTTTTCATTTACATATTTGATACATTTATGTTCCTTTTTGTACTATTCTGCATATTTTACATGTAGACAATCTTTTACATCTTTCAATTTATGTGTTCTGACTATGCTACCATCATTGAGATTTTGGGAAATGTATGTTTTCCTATAGTGTTTTCAATTGTGTCTATTTTGAGGTGCATTGTGTGATCCTTCCCCTATTTCCAACCACATATTTTTCATTGACATTGTGTTGGAACATCATTACAATTTTTAGTGTGCACAGGTTCAATAAAAGGTTATTTTACAGCCCATTTGAACTAGAATTTCCTTCCAATTGTCCAGTTTGCCATCTTTATTCAAACATATTTTATTTATTTTTCCTTGGGATTCAACTTCTACATCTGGCCTATCAATAGAAATATTTTGAATATCATGTCTCCTCTTTCTAGAAATAGACCTTGGATGAGAAGCTTCCTCTGATGGTGTATCCTATTGGTTCGATGAATTTTCTTGTACTTTTATTTCATCAAGGGATAGAATGTTTGCCTCAACATATATTGGATCATCAATATCTATAAATTGATTATTCTATGAAGGAATTTCTAAAAAATCAGTAAATAATTTTATAAAATTGTTACTTATATAGTATTAATCTTATCTATAGTTAAAATTTTACAGAGTACAAATGTCAAAGAGTTCCAAGAACAATATCATAAACATAATTATTTAATTCTTTTAGATAAAATAACTAGTAAATAACACTTGCCACATACCGATATTTTCAGCCGAAGCAGAAAATGACTTCATTTTTTCTGATTTTCCAAAATATCCAAGCAAAGTATTGGCACCCTTTTTTGAACTTGCTAAATTTGTAATCTTCTTACCCTGATTTCTAGTAGCCATGACTACTTACTTCTTAGGATCTTGCGAGCGGCTCTTATGTTCCAAGGCTTTGAGAATGGATGGTAAAGGGTTGAACATCTAAGGGTTGGAAATATATAGGTTAGATGGTTTAGATGTTGGATGACTAGGGGTTGGTCATCTAGGGATTGGATGGCTAGGGGTTGGACAGATAGGGGTTATACGGCTAGGGGGTTGGATGTCTCAGGTTGGAAAAATTAGAGTTGGATTTTTTAGATTGCAAAGTATGTCGGATAAAGGCTAAACGGATCAGAGTTGAATGCCTTAAAGTTGGATGACTCGGTTTGCAGACTTTAGTGTTGGTGGTTAAGGATTTTATTATGTTTACTTTGGTGAATATGCACATGATATGATTCGAAATGGTGGAAAATTACATTCATAACCTCTTATATATGTGTAAAATCTAGGTGAAAGGAATAGTATAAGGGAAATGTCGGCCGAATTTTTTAGTGAATAAGTTGGCTCTTAAGAACATAATATTTTCCATTTCAAATTTCCATAATCCTCGATTTTCATGAGTTTACGAAAATTCTCCACCAAAATTTTCCCTACAGGATACAATTAGATGAAATCATCTTAGTTATGCTTGTGTGTATATTTCAAATTTTGTTTGAGGAGGTATAGAGAAGGAGATTCTAAGATGAAACCTTTAAGAAAAAAACTCAACAAAATGTAAGATTTTGTTTTATCAAATATTTCTTTCTTATATAAATATATTTAAAACCTTTCTTTAGACTAAGGATTTTACATACCAACTCATTTTTTTTCTTTTTCTTTCAATTCTCATGTTTCAAGAGATAGCATATACATGGTATTAGTTTGTAGAGTATGTAGAAATGTCTAAAATTGTTATGGACTTCGAATGATGCAGGAAAGTGTTGTGACTAAATATTACAAGGGCGATCCCTAAGAGAAGATCTATGATGTTGTTGACGATCTTAATTTTGACAATCTGGTAGTTTACAATAGAGGCCTTGGACTAACCAAAAGGTAGAAAAATTTATTGGGTATATTTTCCACCATTATTTGTTGATTTTAGTTTTCTTTTTCTCTCTTACAAAACTTTTGGTTGTCTCTAACTGTAGGGTTTTACTGGGGAGTGTTCGGTAACAACATTGTGGATAATGAAAATTTCCCTATGATAGTGGTACAAAGAACCCCACAAAAAGGATAATTGTGTGGATTTAATGTTTTGCTTTGGCGCTTTTAAAAATTCTATAGATGGAACCGTGTATTGCTAGGGTTATCAGTTTGGGTGATGTATTATTCATTGCACTTATTGTATTATTGAATCACTATTTCCATTGTTAGTTGAAAACAACTATTATTTAATGTTTTTGAAGCAATTTTATAGCCCATTTGCATTGTATCAATATCATTTTATACAATGTATTTATTACATTAAAATGATATTTTATAAACACAATATATATGATTAAATGAAAGATTTAATTTTTGTCCACAAGATCAAGCAGTTTACATGATTAAAAATTAGAAACTTAAAAGTGTAGTCAGAGGATTAAGATTTTTAATGTTGGATTATTTTATTATGAATTTTGATCAAAGAATTTCAGGATGTTTCAAATTTAATTTCTTAAAATACTTCCAAATTCTAATCATTGGCCCATCCGAATGCCCCCTTGTTAATTTTGAAAAATACAAAGGCAGATGATATAGATTTGAATTTAATGGTGTGCGTTGAAATATAATGGATATAAACACATCTTACACTGACACAACATACTACAAAATACGTAGGTTTTATTTAACCCCAGAATGATGCCCATTGTTGGATTGATAATAGTGAGAGCTCAGTTTAATATAGTTCCCCATAATGCAAGTTGCAGATTGTGGTGTCATATTTTCATAGTGGAATCTCAATTTATGTTGATAGGACATGGTTGGATAGACCACCACATAGACATATTCAAGTGTTTTGTTTGTTTTTATTGACAATTTTTTTCCATTCATTTCGTCTCAACTAATCCTTGGTCACTGTAATTAGCAATAACACTAGAATACTCATTGTTGTTAATCCCTACCCTCTTCTTCCTCGTGATACCATCTTTCTTGTCTAATCTAACTTTGAAGAAAATAAATATAATGTTTAACTTCCACAAAAAACAAGATAACCCAACACTACTACACATTCTATTGGAGGAGTGGAAGAAAAGTCCACAAATCTCTCAGTATTCGGAACAGTAATTATCATAGATAACATTGCGATACAAGGACCATGCCCTTCCTCCAAGTGTTTGGGGAGACTTAAAGGAATGGAGGACAATCCAGACATGAGGGTTACATATTATCATATGGTTTCATTTATCATATTTGAGAATGAAAGCGCTCTTCAGATCCATGGTACGATAAGGACCTGCCTTCCAAAAAGGGATTTGTCTATTGTTAGAGCGGGAGGGACAATAAAAATATACTCGTGGGTATGTTGTTGCTAAAGCCTAATCATGTAATGGCATGAATCTTACATTTAAATTACTGTTAATGTTCAAATAAAATCAAGTGCTTTCCAACTAATCACATAATAAATAGTAAACATAAATATATGCAGACAAATTTGTATCTAACTATAGGTAGCGAACATGAATTTACCGGATGTGGTTTTCAAGGAGGTAGTCAAGTAAAACAAGAAAGAAAATAAATCCGTTACTTAGATTGGGCATTTGCTTTCAAGTGGTAAACCCACTCAGGAGAAACCGTTTGACGGGAAGATAGGATTTTTTAGTATTTTTAATGAAAGAGGTTTAATTTCAGATGAGGGGCCACTGATTGATTACGGATTTAGGATTATATATCTATGGGGATGTACGTAATTATATGAATTTTTTGTTATTCATTATTTTTATTTACACTATATAAGAATAAGTATAATATTTCCCATGTGGAACATACATTAGTATTTATAATTATAAGAGATTATTTGGGTCCATATGAACAATGTGTAAGTAATGAGAATCTAAAGGTGTTATGATCTAAATGTAAAAAAAATAATCTAGGGGCGTCTCTAAATTTTTCAAAATCATTTAAGGAACTCGAAACAATCCTCATTCAATTGATCATACACATCTTACGCTACCATTGAATTCCATTTTGGACACATTTATGTTTAATTCCAATGTGTATAGAAAATGTATAACACCTATGTAGAATATTCATCCATTGTTTATAAGTATCTAACTCTTGACTATTAAATCATTCTTTGTGCCATTATTCATGGTATGTGATCACAAACAACTTCTATTAGTTTTCATGACTAGTAATTGTGTTTTCTAATTACCATTGTCATTTTTTTCTTTTTTACGTAGTAGATCATATCTTGTTTCCTTTCCTTAATTTTTTTCTAGGTAAACATTTGATGGTAATTATATTAATGAATCTTATATATAATTTCACTTAATATTATCCACCATACATCTACACGTCATTGAAAACTCAATAGATATTTATAATTGTCTAAGAATTTAAATGTCCATTCTAAGTTAGAAAAACATATCAAAAACATAGCTTTGGAATATTATATTTGTATTATTACTAGCATATATATGAAAAAATCCATGTTAAATATGCCAAGAGGTAATATTATTGAGACACCTATTCTACCTATGTCAGTTTTGCATATTTATCAATAGATGATCAACCAATAAATTTTGGAGATTTCATTATCAATTTGAAAAAAAAATGATAAAAAACATATAACAAAAATGATAGGGTCTATTGTATTATAGGATTATTTTGGAATCGTGGACTTTACAAGATAGCTATCTATTAAAATAATGGATCATAAGTTCCCTGTAAATGATATGGTTTTCTTGGTTGATGAAGACGTAGTGCCTAATCTTGTTTGAAACTTATTATACTATGATTTTGAGTTATCATGGACTATAGACATGGACCTTATTATGTTATTTTAGATTAGGATGATGTTAGACGGTAGAGATATTCTTACTATTGATATGTTGTGATTCATATTATGGTTTGTATGGATTTTTATAGGCATGGATAGAAATTCTATATTATGATGATGATGTGTTGTTATCCTATATATATATATATATATATATATATATATATATATATATATATATATACTAACATTATCGATTCTCTTCAAATTTAATATGTTTTGGTGTTCGAACTAATCTTGTGATCTCAATGATATTGATGAAATGGTAGAATTGAAATGTTTATGAAATTGTCAACGAATTATAGGATTGGTTAGCTTTAATGATAATTTAGTGTTATGATGATGTTCTTTATGGATGTGCATGTATGTTATTTTTTATGTCTTTAATGTGGCCATGAGGTAAAGGAGGTATTGTTTTATTTTGCACGTGATTGTATAAAAAACAAAATGGGGGGGGGTAGGAGACCAACCGTAGTAGAATATCTAATGGTCGTAATGACAGTAACCATGGAGACTTTGTGTTATGTTATTTTTGTATGTGGTTGGGATGTTAGGAGGTCCCCATGAGGGGTGACCTAAAATTGTGACCGTAGGCTATGTATTATTCTTTTCACTTTTATTTTGATTAATTTGTGAGTACGTATTTTATTATTGCATTGTATTTCACTTTTGTATTGTTGATTAAATATACCCTTATTTAGTAATTAATTATGTTAGTTAAGTTGATTTTGAGATGTGGGCAAAGGGGGCACATTTATTTGGGTGGATAGTCAATTTTATATTTTGATTTTAATTTGTATTTTATTTAATTTTCTTGGTGTGTACTCAACCCATCTGTCTAAATTCGAAATTTGAACCTGAAGCCAATTTTTGAGGCTTTTGGGATAAGTTAAGCTTGTCACACACCTCTTAAAATCACCCACAAACTATACCTATGGGGCAAGGGGTAAAATTTAGACCCCATATGTGATTTGGATGGTAAAAGGTGAAATTATTGCACTTTTCTTACATGAACTTTTAATTGTGTCCTTAAGAAGTATGAAGTGAGGATTAGTTTGCATAATTGGCTTGTCATATCCTTACACATCAATTTATTTTCCTCAAGTTTGATGTTTGACTAGTGATGTGGAGTTGAGGAGAACCTATGTGCCATCCTAAATGGAACCACCTCACCCTCCTCTTCTCTTTTTTCTACTTATACATGTTTATTTGATGTTTTGGGGGTTACTCAATTTCATTGACACACTTGTTCTTTTAGAAATTTTCTTCAATTTCTTGCCTGGATATTTTTGGAGATTGTTTTTGGGAGAATTGGTTTGATTTGGAAGAGTTGAAGTTTATTAAATATTTTGGAAGCTTATGATGGCAAGGTATGACATATGCCTTTGTTTTTCAATTACTCGTATGTGTGTGATTACAGGGAAAATGGTTGTACATTTTTTTATTTGTATTGGGTCGGGTAGATTTTGGCCTTAAGAAATGGTGTAGGAGATAGAAATTTGGACCATTTTGGAGGTAAAAGGGAATTGTGATGCATTTTGGAGGGAGTATGAGTAAGGAGTTCCACCTATGGTAGATAAAAAGGTTAAAATTGCTATACTTTGTTTATTTGCATATGGAGGGAAAAGGGATATGTTAAGGAGTTTTATTTGCACTTGGAGGTGTTTTTGGTGGAAATTCTCTCTCATGTGGGAATGAAAAGGAGGTGGTTACCATTATTCCATTCTCCCTTGGATTTGGTTATAAGCCTATGTGTTGAAATTTATATTTTATGTTATTGCATTTTGGTGTTGAACGTATTGCTTGTATTGTTGGCATGTGTGTTGTAATGTGGAAGAAAATGTTAAATTCTCCATTGGTTGTGAACATTGTTTATTTTACTATGGTTGGGGTTCGGGGGACAATGATGAGAATGGATTCTTATCCTCATTGGATTAAAGGTTGGGAGGTAAGTTTTTCCTACACCCCCTCCATTTTTTGTGATTTGAAGAAATGGAAAGGATATGGAGTTGAATTTTTGAGGATTTATACTATGTTGGAGCCAAAAGATCACGCTTGTAATGTTACCCCATTTGTTGTAAAGTGAAAATTACAATCTTGTATTTTAAGGGAAGCATTCTTGTAAACTTATGCTTCAAATTGTTGGAAAGAGGAACTACCATATTGTAAGATAATGAACTAATATTCATGATAAAATAATGTATTGTTATCTCTTTGTAATTGTTAATATTGCGATAGTGTGATTTTATTGTAAGAAAAGAATAGAGACACTTTCTCATTTTTATTGCAAGATTTAATTTATTGAAATGTTGAAATTATTCGAAGGTTGAATTGTGTATCCATTTTAAAGAAATAATGTTGTTTGATTTAAAGTATAGATTGATTCCTTGCTTCCTTGTATTGTTGGCAAGATCTAAAAAAAGAAAAGGAAAAAAAAAGATAAATGAGATTATTTAAGTGTGTTATTCCTTTTATTCTCTCTAAACTAAATAGTTAAAAAATAACTATTTGAGTTGGTTTTATGATAAAATTTTATAAAGTGTTGTGAATGATATTAGTCCAGCTATATCACTTAGTTCAAGAATTATGAATTTATATCTAACTTTATTTTCCTTCATATCTTATTTATAATAAATTTTTATTGATAAAGTGTTTGTGAAATAAAAGAAGTATATAATATTGGGGAGATCATATTGTAATCAACGTCCTATGTAATGAATGAAGCAAAGTGTTTATAAAAAAATAAATTAAACAATGATTAGGCCAAATGGCCTATGTTTGGGGATTGAATAAATTAAATCATTGTGGGTTGGGGGTGGCACCGCACCCTAATCCTTTTTCTTTTGATACAAAAACAAATATGGGGTGAAATAGTGCCCCAAACCCTAATACACTCTTTACCGTGAACCGACTTGCATGGCCATGGCCTACTATTTAACATTGCCCGGTATAAAATTTGTGGCTAAACCCCTATTATTTGGTGTTTACACACAAAGAGATATATATATATATACTCAAAGCCTACATCCTTTAGTATATCTAAGTTTGAACTAAAAATAAAACAAGGGTGATGCAAATGTCTTCAAAAGAAATACTAACAAAAATATAAGCATAATAATATAAACACAAATTGTTTGTATCCACCACAATATCCAAACCCCCGATACACTATAAACCCTGCACCAACTTGCACGGTCACGATCTACCCTTTAACACTGTGCGGTATAAAATTTAGGGCCGAGCCCCTTTTATTGGGTTTGTATGTGTGTGTGTGTGTGTGTGTGTGTCTGTGTGTGTGTGTGTGTGTGTGTGTGGTGTGTGGGGTGTGTGTGGTGTGTGTGTGTGTGTGTGTGTGTGTGTGTGTGTGTGTGTGTGTGTGTGTGTGTGTGTGTGTGTGTATATGTATGTATGTATGCTATGTATGTATGTATATATGTATATATATATATGTATGTATATATGTATACATATCCATATATATGTATATATATGTCAGGCCATTTACTAGGCGACCACTTTAAATCAAGTCAAGTATATTTTAGTGTTGAACCAGAAATAAAAAAGGGTAATGAAAATTAATAACTAGTAAATCATAGAACTTACGAAATTTTTTTACAATATATCTTAAAACCCTAGGTAAGCTATGCAAATGTGTTGAAAAGAAATATAAACGAAAATACAAGAATAATATACACAGATAGTGTGTGTATCGTCCCCAAAATCCAAACCAAAAGTCTTCCATAGCTACCTTAAACTCCTTGCCTTTCCCTTCAACCTGGAAAAGTGAAAATGAGAAGGATTAGGGAAATATGTGGATAAAAAGTAAACATAAGGATTTTTAGGGCATTATAAATCCAATGGCTCAGATAGACTTGACACAATGGTGGAGGATGAACCCTACAAATTTAAGTGATGGGGATATTATGGGAATGGGATCTAAATTAAATGGTATGGGTAATATGTGAATGGCGCCACTTAAGGACATTAGAGAGTTAGAATTAAATTATGGCCCTTATTTTTATAGATAAATGATATATATAAATGACATTGAATTTAGCGAATAATTAAATTATATTAGGAATGGATAACATAGATAATTATTCAATAACTTTAATTTAATTAATGGCAAGTCTATAAATAATATAGCTAAACTAGGTATGGACATTAACTTAAGATGGGGAACAAATTAAGGTTAACTTAGAAGATAATTCCTTAATTAATTTAAGAGAATACTATCAAGTAAAATAATGAGATGGACTTAGAGAATTATTAAGAATTTTTTTTTATTGGAGACCTTAGAAGAATTTTGTAATTCTGGAAAGTACTTTAGAAGTTGTTTAAATTTTAAGTGGGATTTTGCATTAATCTATGGATGTGTTTAACTCATTACAGAATGAATAAATTAAATTTAAGATGAAGGTCTACCACCCTTGTAATACTTTCAAAAAAAAAATTAACAGTAATTTTCCTAAATAATTAATGTGATTTTGCAGTGTCAAAAATGTGGGCGTTACACTTGGTATTAGTGCCGTGGGTTGAAAACAAGGACCCTGGGGTCAACACGAAACACAACAAGTAAGCCAAACAAAACTTATAACTAGAACACATAACCTTGCATGATATTTTTTATAACGTAGTAAAACTTAGAAAATTGAAACAAACCTAGATGATGATGAAGTAAGTATCACCTTGGTCTGTACAGGAGGCATTGAACCAAAAGATGGGTATCTTTCACATGTAGAGCTCAGATGTACCAGCTCCTAGAGCAGAAACTTTTCCACTATATTGCCATAAATTCTATAGAAACCTCATAGGATGTCAGTGCCACTATACATGGAGGATTAGTATAGGAGAAGACCTATCCAACAGGATAGAGATCCATCAATGGAGACTTATATGCACCTTCACGACATAGTGATGAGTATAGGGCAAAGAACTCCCACGTGGAATCAGCTAGACCAGGGATTCACCTCAGAGGGGGCATAGAGATAGGGCTACAATACATAGAGATAGATCTAGGAGTGCTATAGCCAAGGGATGATCATTTGGAGAGGATCGTAGGGGCCGACAAGTTGATCACCGACAGATCATATTAAGAGAGATAATAAAGCTACACCTAGCCCCATATTTTCTGAAGACATCAGGAGGATTTCAGGCATATGAATGGCTGGTTAGCTTGAGTAGGATGCTTCAAGCTATGTATAGTGTACCAGCAACACGAAGGACTTATGTTTCCATCAACCTTTTGAGAGACAGAGCTAGGGTTTGGTGGAGGAATGAGGAGAAGAAGCTCTATGTGGATTAAAATACTGTTACTTGGGAGCTCTTCAAGGAGTGAGTTCAGGAGTAGATACATCTATCCAGGAGGTTCATCCAACAACCAGATTGATGAGTTTCATGATCTATGACAAGACATCCATGATAGTGGCTGAGTATGAGATTCAGTTTCTAGCACTTACTTTAGTATGTATGACTACATGTAGGACAAGTAAGGTTAGGGTTCATAGGTCCATTAGAGGCCTGAACTTAGATTTGGGAGGGGCGGTGCGCATACATTGTCCATAGACTTTAGCTAGAGGTCATGTGGAGAAGGCCTACATTGTAGAGGAGAACATGGGGAAGACACAAAAAGCTAGGGATAAAGTGAGGAGTCTGTATTCATGAAGATGTAAGATAGTTGGATTGAGGGGATCAACTCCTCCTCCTTGTGGTAGACATAGTTCAACAAAGTCTTCTTTTAGGATGCCTTACCACAACACACCATCAGTAGCAGGAGATACATGTCCAGCATTTAGGCCTCCAAAAAGACAAGATGCACATAGGGGAAGTAGCATGGGGCCCCCACCTAGAGGATTTGTTAGGACATGGGCTCCACCCATGATCTCCATCAGCTGGGAGCACATACTAAAGTACCCACAATAGTCCATGGTAGGATCATCAAGATATCTAGCACGACGGACCCCCAGAGTAACTAGAAGGGTCTCTATTCATTAGAGGGGACTAGGAAGTTATTATGGATGTGGTGTATATGGGCACCATTGGACAAGAGTGTCTACAGAACCATAATAACAAAGGTTAAGGGACCAATTTCTAAGCCTGCAGTCAGTGACATGGGCTATGAACCACAAGATTTATGTAGCAATTGAGAACCTCCAAGACAGAGCATCAGGGAAATAGTGATTGAGACTATCCGGTAGTGTTGGTGGTATTTATACCTCCATGTTGTTTGATTTTGGCTCTATCTGATTCCTTTATTTCTCCATCCCTAGTAAAGCGATGCAGGCTAGTAGCTACTTAGGTAGGGCCGTAGCTCAGATGTTGAGATGTCTTCTTTGATCCAAGATCTTAGTGGACTCCTTGGTCAAGGATTGTCCGTAGTTGACCTAGGACCCTTCACTATGACTTTGGATATCTTTGTATGCTTCCTTTGGGTTCTGTATGGAGTTATTTTGGGCATAGATTCGGTTATCCGCACATAGAGCTAGAGTAGATTGTTACACCAAGGATGATATATTGTGCAGACGATATCGGGAGTTGAGTTAGTGAAAGTCATGGATTTAGGAGACCCATCTCTATATTCACACCATATCCGCTATGCAGCTTGAAGCGGTTGTGTGCACGTCAGGGATGTTAGCATGTATGTCTATTAGAGTTAGTGATAAATGAGAGGATAAGGCTCATGTGTACCATCACTTGATGATAACCCCATTTTGTAGAGAGTTTTCATATGTTTTTCCTGAATGAGATTCCCAGCCTTACCTCCCCCACGTGAGATATAATTTCATATTGATTTTTTTCCTGGACCAGAGCCTGATCTCATGCGCAACTTATAGGATGGCCACCCCTGAGCTATGTAAGCTCAAGTTACAGCTGAGAGGTACATTCTTGAGAAGTTACTAATCTATCCTATTGTAACTCCTATGGGTCGTACCAGTGATTTTTTTGAAAAATAAGGATTGGATCTTTGCATTTATGTATTGAATACAGACAACTGAAAAAATTTAACAATCAAGAATCATTAGCCATCTTCCTCACATAGATGATTTGCTTGATCAGAATGAAGGGGGGATATCAAGTTTTCCATTATATAGATCTTAAGTATACGTTTATCACTAGCTGAAGTATTACAGAGGAAGATATCCATATGAAAACCTTTTGCACTCGATATGTCCATTACGAGTACATAATTGTGCCATTTGGTATGATGAATGCCATAACTATAGTATTTATGAGTTGGATGAATGGGGTATTCATGGAATTTGTCAGACCATAATTTGTGCACATGTTCTTTGATGACATATTGATATACTCACGTACATGTTCTGAGGAGCACGAGGAGCGCCTTCGACAGGTTCTATAGTGTTTTTGAGAGAAGAAACTATACAGGAACTTAGAGAAGTGTGCATTTTTCTACACAGAGGTTCACTATTAAGGTCACATTATCTCTGGAGGGAGGTATCATAATCGATCCTTCACAAGATTAGAGCTATTATTGAGTATTCCAGTTTTGACTAGTGTGACCGAGGTACGTGCAGCTTCATGGGGTTACTAGGGTACTACAAGAAAGTTTGTTCATGATTTATATTACATTACACATACCATCACTTCTCCTAAAGCAGAAAGAGAATAAATTTTGATTGGTCAGATAGATGTGAGTAGGCCTTCAGGAAAATGATAGGAATGCTTTATGACAACACCGACTCCTAACAGTGCCAAATCCTAAGAAGGTATTTCTTAATGTGTACAAATGCTTCTTTAGTAGGATTAGGAGGTGTTATTCATGCAAGATGACTGAGTAGTAGATTTTGAGTCTCACAAACTCAAGGATTATGAGCTCAATTACCCACCTCGTGAGCTTGAGCTTACAATAGTGTTCCATGCATTGGTGCATTGGAAAAATTTCCTATTAGGTAGGAGGTTCACACTTAGGAAAAACCATTTGAGCCTATGATACCTCTTCATGTAGCCCAATCTCAACACCTATCAACGACATTGGATGGAGATGTTATGTGAATAAAACATGGAGATTGTTAATGTGAAGGGGAAAGAGAATGTAGTTTTAGATGCATTAGAACCATCAGAGGACATCTTGGTTATGGTTACATCAGTAGGTATAGAAACTTGACGGATTAGGATCTTACAGATAGCTTCAAAATTACAGCTTCTACCTTTCACCTAGAGTAGATATTGAGTCGTAGATACCCCTTGAGGGGACGTTTAAGGGAATGAAAATGAGAGCCAGATGGATACTTCTTTGAAACAAATAGTTAGGATTTATATGCCTTGAGATGGAGGCTTGAGATAGAGTATATCCTTGTAGAGGCACATCTATGCACCCTATTCAACCCATCTATGGGGTGAAGAAGATGCATGCCACATTGAGATAGTTATTTCATTGGAGAGGAATTTAGAGGAATGTAGCTCATTTTGTATCTTTTTATTTCAATTTTAAGGGGATGAAGGTCAAGCATCAACATCCAACTAGACTTTTTTTACCCATATGATATATGAGAGTGGAAATGGGACACCATTTCCATTCCTTTTATAGTAGGGATACCTACATTGAGATACCACCATGACGTCATCATGGTCACGGTGGATATATTGATGAAAGTGGAAAATATTTCTCTGGAAAAGATCACTTATACAGCTAGTGTAGTGGCGCGAGTGTACTTAGATGATATTGTCTCACTACACAAGAATCTGTAGAAGATTATTTTTGATCCAGATCCCTTGTACACCTCTCATTTTTGGACTACCATGTAGCATGCTTTTAGGAAAAATATCGATTTCAGTAAAACCTATCATCTGAAGATCAATGGTAAGATAGAGTGGGTGAACTAAATATTAGAGGACATGCTCCAGATGTATATCATGGATAATCAGTCGTGTTGGGACAAGTATTTGTACTTGGTTAAATTTACATAAAACAACAACTTTTAGAGTTCTATTTGTATGACACCGTTTAAGACTTTATATGGAAGCGAGTGGAGGACTCCACTAAGTTGAGATAGGTTAGAGGATAAAGTATTTCTTGGGATAGATTTGTTATAGGACATGGACTGCTAGGTTGTTTTGATTACATAGAGGATGCATGATCCAAATAATTGAGAGAAGAAGTATGTAGATCATAGGAGAGTTCACCGCATTTTTGAGGTTGGCACGAAGGTGTTTCTTCATGTCAGACCTCACAAGATTCCTATCCTTTAGGGAAAAGGTGGAAAGCTAGCTCCTTGATTTATGGGTCCATTTGAGATCTTTGAGTGAATGAGTACCCTAGCTTACCATTTATCCTCGTCACCTATCTTGTCTCGCGTCCATGACATTTTTCATGTTTTTGTATTACGAAGATACATTGTAGATCCTTCTCATATATTGGATTGGACCATATTTCAGGTACAAGAGCAACGATAGGTGGTTGTGGATCCCTTATACATTATTGGGCACATGACCTTAGGCCTTCAAAGTCGTGATATTGATCATGTGCAAGTCTTGTGGGATAAGTATTATGATACTGCAACTATTATGGAGGACACTACATTGTTAAAGGCTCAACTTCAACATCTATTTTAGTGACTATCAGGAGTAATTTGAATCGAAGGGGATGGGAATGTAGTATCAACTCCTCTTTGGCACTTATTATACTATGATTTTTAATTATCATGGACTATAGGCATGGACCTTATTATGTTATTTTCGATTAGCATGATGTTATATGGTAGATATATTTTGTCTATTGATATGTTCTGATACATGTTATGATTTATATGGAATCTTAGAGGTATACATAGACATTCTGTATTGATGATGATGGTGTGTTGTTAGCCTATATATATGTATACTGACATTCTAAATTCTTGTCATATTGACCATGTTTTGGTGTTCAAACTAATCTTTTGATCTCACTAATATTGATGAAATGGTAAAATTGAAATGTTTATGAAATTTGAAATGAATGAAAACATTTCTTAGCTTTGATGATGATTTTATGTTATGATGATGCTCTTGATGGATGTGCATGTATTTTATTGTTGATGTATTTAATGCGGCCATAAGGCTGAAGGAGGTATTTTTTTTATTTTTTAGTTGATTATATAACAACAAACAAAGGGGTTAGGAGACAAACCGTAGCGATATATCTTATCATTGCAAGGACATTCACCATGAAAAATTTATGTTATGTTATTGTTGTATGTGGTTAGGATGTTAGCAGGTCCTTGTGGGAGGGAGGGATGAACTCAAATTGTGACAATAGGGTATTTTTTGTTCTTTTAAATCTCATTTTGATCAATTTGTGAGTATGTATTTTATTATTGCATTGTATTTCACTTTTGTATTGTTGATTAAATGTACTGTTAAATAGTAATTAAGTTTGTTAATTGAGTTGATTTTGAGATATTACCAAATGGGGCATTTATTTGGGTAGATAGTCTTTTTTATCTTACTATTTCAAGTTGGATTTTAATGAATTTACTTGGTGTGTACTCAATTCATCTCTCTAAATTCGAAATTTGACTTTCAAGCCAATTTTGGAGGGTTTTGGGACAAGTTAAGCTTGTTCCATGCATCTTAAATTCACCCAGCAACTATACCTCTGGGGTGAGTGGTTAAATTTAGACCACATTATGTGATTTGGATTGTAATAGGTGAAATTATTGCACTTTCCTTACATGAGATTTAAATTTTGTCCTTAAGAGGTATGGAGTGAGGATTAGTGTGTGTATGAGGCTTGTAATATCCTCACCCAAAATGTTATTAGCCTTGGGATTGATATTTTAATGGTGATGTGGACTTGAGGAGAACAGATGTGGCATCCTACATGAACCCACCTCACTCTCTTCTTCTCTTTTTTCTATTTATACATATTATTTGATGTTTTGCGGGTTACTCATTTTCATTGGCACACTTGTTCTTTTAGAAATTTGCTTGGATTTATTACTTGGATTTTTGGGTGATTAATTTTGGGAGAATTTCTTGGTTATTGAAGATTTGAATCTTCTTAAAGATTGTGGAAGCATATTATGGCAATGTAGGGACTATTCCTTTATTTTTCAATATCTTGTTTGTTTATGCTTGCGAAGAAAATTATTGTATGTTTGTGATTTGTGTTGGGTTGGATAGATTTTGGCCTTCATAAATGGTGTAGGAGATGGTAAATTGTACCATGTTGGGAGGGAAAAGGGAATTGTGACGCATGGTGGAGGGAGTATGAGTAGGGAGTTCCACCTATGGGATAGAAAAGGGTTCAAATTTCTATACTTTGTGTATTTGCATTCAGGGGGAAAAGGGATATTTTATGGAGTTTTATGTGCATTTAGAGGTATTTTGGGTGCAACCCCTATTTCACTTGGGAGTTAAAAGGAGGTGGTTCCCAGTATTCCATTCTCCCTTATATTTTAACCCCTATTTAAGTTGGAAGTTAAAAGGTGGTTGTTCCTAGTATTCCATTCTCCCTTGGATTTGATTATAAACTTACGTGTTAAAATTTATATTTTTTTTTATTTAATTTTGGTGTTGAATATATTGCTTCTATTGTTGGCATGTGTGTTTTAATGTGGAAGAAAATTTCAAAGTTTTCATTGGTTGCAAAAAAAAATTATTTTACTATTGTTTGGGCTTAAGGGTCAATGAGGAGAATGTCTTCTTCTCCTCATTTGAGTAAAGGTTGGCAGGTGAGTGTTTCCTATACCCCCTCCCTTATTTTTTTATTTAAAGAAAAGGAAATGCTATGGAGTTGAATATTGGAGGAGTTATACTATGTTAGAGCCAAAAAATCACCCTTGTAATGTTACGCACTTTCTTGGAAAGTTAAAATTGAAATCTTGTATTTTTGGGGAAGCATTCTAGTAAACTTATTCTTTCAAATTGTTGGTAAGAGGAGCTACTCTACTGTAAGAAAAATAACTAATATTCTTAATAAAAGAGTGTATTGTTATCTAGTTGTAATTGTTAATATTGTAATGCTGGGAGTTTATTGTAAGAAAAGAAAAGAGACACTTTCTCATTTTTATTGCAAGAGTTAGTATATAGAAATGTTGAGATTAATTGGAAGGTTGAAATATGTATCCATTTTAAAGAAAAAATATTGTTGTATGTAAAGTATAGGTTGATTCATTCCTTGTATTGTTGGAAAAATCTGAAAATTAAAAGGGAAAAAAAATAGAGAATTTATCTTATTTAAGTATGTTATTCCTTTTATTCTCTCCAAACTAAATTGTGAAAAAATAACTATTCAAATTAGTTTTATAATCAAATTTTGCAAAGTTTTGCAAATGATATTAGTCCACCTATATCACTTAGTTGAAGAGTTATAAATTTATATCTAATTGTATATGCCTTCATATCTTATTATAATAAACTTGTATTGATAAAGTGTTTGTAATATAAGAAAGCAGTAAAGAAGTGTGTGTGTGTGTGTGTGTGTGTGTGTGTGTGTGTGTGTGTGTGTGTGTGTGTGTGTGTGTGTGTGTGTGTGTGTGTGTGTGTGTATAATTAAATAATATAAATATTAATCTTATAGATTATAACTATATATATGTAATTATATATATATATAACATATAATATTGGGAGATCATATTGTAATCGGCGGCCTATGGAGTTAATGAAGATTATTTTTTATAAAAAAAATTTATTAAACAATGATTGGGCCAAATGGCCTATGTTTGGGGATTGAATAAATTAAATCATAATGGGGTGGGGTGGAGTTCCATCCCCGATACACTATAAAATTTTAATCGACTTGCATGGCCGTGACCTACCAATTAAGACTGCATTGTATAAATTTTGGGGCTGAACCCCTATTATTTGGTGTGTGTTTATATATATATAAACCCAAACCCTGCATCCTTAAGTAGATCTCAGTTTGAACCAAAAATAAAACAAGGGTAATGAAAACCAATACCAATATATGGTAAAACTTAACACAAAAATTTGAATATATATTCAAACCCTAGGTAGGTTATGCAAATGTGTTGAAAAAAAATATAAACAAAAATACAAGCATAATATACACAAAAATTGTGTGTATCCACGCCAAACGCCAAAATAAAAGTTCTCCATAGCTTCCTTAAGCTCCTCGGATCTCCCAACAACCTGCAAAAGTAAAAATGAGTAGAATTAGGAAAAACTGTGGATAAAAAGTAAACATCAGGATATTTAGGGCATTATAAATCAAATGGCTCAGATAGACTTGATATAAAGGTGGAGGATGAACCCTACAACTTTAAGTGATGCAATTTTTTGGGAATGGGAATTAAATTAAATATGTGAATAAGGCCACTTAAGCACATTAGAGAGTTAGAATTAAATTATGGCCCTTACTTTTATAGAAAAATTATTATATATAAATGACATTTAATTTAGGGAATAATTAAGTGATATCAAGAATGGATAACTTAGATAATGATCCTAGAACATTAATTTAATTAATGAAAAGTCCATAAATAATATAGCTAAACTGGTTATGAACATTAAGTTAATAGGGGGAACAAATTAAGGTTAACTTAGAAAATAATTCCTTGATTAATTTACAAGAATCCTATCAAGTAAAATAATGAGATTGACTTAGACAATAATTAACAAAAAAAATTATTGGAGACCTATTATGGCAAAATCACAGCACCCATAATTTCTTGGAAGTGAATGGTTGAGACAGTTAGTGTGATTCGTCAAACATGGAGTTATCGCAAAGTGTGGAACTTTGTGATAAGGTAAAGCCTCCAGAGAAGGTCAGCTTCCTATCCTATCCTAGTGCCAACTACTCCAAAGTATGGAGAGTTGTAGATCTATCCCTAATCTAATATTTCCAAGTAGAAAGATATAGAGAAAATTATTAAAAATTAAAACCTAATCTAAGTGAAGGTAATGCACCAAGAATGAGTGTTAGACATCCTAGACAATAAACACAACACAGCTAGAATCTTGTAATGAATGCATAGTACTCCATAGTAATTTACATGTGATGATAGACCAAAAGAGTTACAACAAAACACAAAAGGGTATTTAGATAATGCACGAATATTTTTATATTACTCCCAAAATTGGTACAATTACACCACAATCAAGCTCAAAGAAAAATATTTTATATTACAATGTCCAATAGGGCGGTTTAGAATCTCCACAAAATATCGTACAAACAAGAAGAAGAAGGGAGGGGCATATAGAAGGTGTCAAAATTTTTAAATGGAGCCCTTCCTTACAATATATAGGAAGAAAGAGAGAAATGGAGGGAGAAGAAAGTCAAAATCTTGCTTCAACTACCCTAAAGTATATTAAAATAATCTACAAAAATGATGGGTGTGGCTTCAAAATCCATACCTACATATACCTTCCTTGTTGGGAAGAGAAGAATCCCATACCTCATCATTCTGGTAGGTGAGAAACCTAGAAACATTCCTCTAAAATGACAGACTTTATTTCCAAAAAGTCATATCTCATGCAGATCCAAGCGCCCAGTTAGAAGTTATGGCCATCTAAAGATGAGCATGTTATTTTGCAATCAATTTGGGTGGAATCTAAACCTGCATCAAACCCTCTAAAATCTGAAATTTTAGACTTTTGAGATTCGAATATTTAGGTGTTTCCACTTCAGAGGTTGTTAACTGTTCATCTGGATGAGTTCATGAAACCTCAAAAATGTTGAAACCCTCAGATTTCAGGTTTTTGAGATTCAAGTTATGACTTTCATGTACTAGGTCTTCAATGTTTCAAAATGCCAAAACCCCAAAGTTTGAAATTCATACTTTGGGTTTTCGACCATTGTCTTTTTGGGGGTTTCAAGTTTTGGGATTTTCGGGGTTTGGGTTTCGGGGGGTTCGTGTTTTAAAATTTTAGGTTCCATGGTTTCTAGGGTTTCGGTATTGTTTATCCATGCCGACCGATGCATCTCTCTAAGAACCTAGAAGTTTCAAGTCCAAATTTCAAACTTCATGTTTTAAACCTTTCTCCCCTCTCTGTGTGGTACTATTGTTATCTTTATGGAGCCTATTTTCATGTTAGAGTTTGGTACACCTTCCATGTGTTACACTCAGATATTTTTATGGTGGTCCCTCTCACCAATGAGCGGGTCAAGGGGGTTTGGGGGCGAAGCCCCCGAAGAAAATTTTCATGGGTGGTTTATTAACCCATGGGTAATGCGTAACCGTTATGGGTTGTTTTTGGGCCCATGGTTTTTAGGTACCCATTTTTTTTTAAACCTGCCTCTTCGGCTACCTATTGATGTACTTATAAATATATGGACATAAAATAGGATTTATATATGAGTGTGTTTTGTGAAGGTGAATAGTGTGTGCAAATTCAAGTGCAAATTTGGGAGGGTTTGTTGATCGCAGCTCCAAACAAGATCTGATTATTGTAATTGTGAATAATGTTGGCTTGTAATAAAATCTGAGAAAGTGTTCTTGGTGGATGTAGCCCACATTAGGTGAACCATGTTAAATATTGTCTTCGTGTTGTGCATTTTTTATTTCTGTAATTCTATTCATACTTCTTATTATTGCGATTCTGAGGAATTATTCCACATTAGATATTATTAATTCCTAATAACTATTCATTGCTCGACCCTGCTGACAACTCCGAACTCATAAATTTTTTAAGTCCAAATTTTGGACTTCGAACTTTGATGTCCTTATGACCTTCTGTGCTCACCATTTCAAATTTTTTTCCCGCCGAATCTGAATGCTTCCACATCTGAAGTATGTACTCCTTGGACTCCGAAGTGTCTGTTGAATGTGCATTTTTCTGACTCCAAATTCCTTGCCATTTCAACTTGAATGGCTTGGCCAAAAATGTGAGCTCCCATGACAAAATTTATGCTCCTATTTTATCTTCTTGAGGTCATGTTTATCCAAATTTTTGTGAGGGGAAAAATTTGATAACAAGACCTTAGATCAAGTTTATAATTTTTAAAGGACTTTAGATTTTGTTATTTAAATTTTAATCAAGTTCCGCATTAATTTATGGATGTGATTAATTCATTAGATAAGGATTAAATAAATTTAAGCTAAGTTCTACCACCCTTACAATCCTTTCAAATAAAAAAATCAAATGGAATTTTCCTGAATAATTAATGTGGTTTTGGAGCGTCAAAAATGTGTGTGTTATAGAAGCATTGTGTTGGGGGATTACATATCTAGTCCCACCCACTACAAATTAGTTAGAATTATTAATAGTGCATTCCTTATTTCTAATCAAATAGTCATGTGTTAATTTGGATGCAAATACTTTTGATGTGGGTGACCACTAATTGCTCCATTTGTGTGCCCATACATCCTAGTGCATTATAGTTAGATATAGAAAAGTGGTAATTTTAAAAATACCATCCAAGTAAATCAAAGAAGAGTTTGTTCTCAACAATGTATGAAACTGTATATAGTCTCAATATTAAACTTTCACTTCAGTAAGTTTGATAGAAAAACATTGACCCATGAAACATGTGTGTTGCATGCATTTAAGTTGACTCTCAAACATGGAACCTTTTAAAAGTTCCTTGGTTTTAAGTGTTTCCTCTTTATATGCATATTGCAACACTGTGATTAATACCTATAAGATGCAAATGACATTGTTGAACTCAAGGTCTCCCCTTCCATTGAACCCCTTCTTGATCACCCCTCATCCTTTCCCTCTCTTTCACTTCCTCATTTTTTCATTCTTCACTCCATCCCCTTCTGTGTTTCCATCGTAGACTTCACGTACAACTGTTATTTTTAATATTTTGTATAATTATATATTGAAATATATTCTATAAACAAATTTTTATTATATATTATAAAATACATATCAAAGAAATATTTATTATTTATATTATATATAAATATAATTCCTAAAATGTTCAATAAAATTTATGCTCTTCTCTATATATACCATCATTTTTCATTTCAAAAAAATCACCTTGAAAAAATAAAAATAAAAATAAAATATCACCCTTTATTTTTTCTACACTTCCCCTTAAAATCAAAGCCCCGCCATGAAGAGAAAAGGTTGTTCACTCACCTACAAAATAGAAGTTGATTATTGTATCTAGAAAATTTACCCTACTACTATAGTCCATTAGGGTTTTTCTTTAGAATTAATATTTTCTCTCATCAACAATCCCAAGGATGTTTCCTATCAATGACCACTAACACAAAATCTTAAATATTTATTTCTATCATGGATATCCATTAACCCAATATGTATCAGATATAGTATCTAAGAATACAATTTAAAAATTACAATAGACATAAATAATTTTTATGACAATTGAAAACTATAAAATATAATTATTTTAATGTTCCTTGGCCCTCCTTTGACACTCTTAACTCATCCATATTTATAAATAGTAAATGTTCCATTTAAAATTTTAAAACTCAATTGATTGGTGTAAATATTCCAATCTATTTTAATTGTTAGCAAATTATAATTCCATTTATTTATCATGCATCTCTATAACTAAGGATATTTATTATTGTTTTTTTGGTAGTTTAGGTCATCAAGTGAGGGAAGGAAATATGTTATTTCACCATATCAATCACCTAAGTGTAAATAAAAATTCAAATTTTGGAGCATTCATCTCATCTCTGACTTTAACAAGTATACAAAATATTTCATTGACAAGATCACCATCATCTTCATCTTTATTCGTCATAAAAATCCAATTCCCTACTCAAATTTAATTTTTAAAAATGTTGGTGTGTGAAATCAAGCATTCCCAAACCATACACTCTAATTCTCTCAATATGATTGAGCATTGAGTAAAGTTATTGTAGTGTTGTGTTGGTACCCAAATTGATTATTTTTCAAATTCTCAGCAACATCACAGGTTTAGTAGGAAGCTCAGAGATAGATAGATAATAGTGAGTCATTTTGTAGCTGCGGATGGAATCTAATTGGCTCTCTGTCACTCAGATGTGCAGAAATGGATAGCACCCTAAAGAGGATTTGATCTATCCTCACTACTTAATGGGCGTTCCTTTCAACCAGGATGAGATGACTATTTTGTAGCCTGTTGTTTATGAAGGAGATGGGGATTTCCTTCCTTGTGAAATTTTTAAGAAAAACTTGAAGAAAATATGATCAATACAAAAAACCCTAACTCTCATGAGTTGTCACTCTAGATAATGGAGATATCTTCTAAGTAAGGTTCGGGCCAATAAAGACAGTGAAAACTTGATTGTTTCTGCATGTTTTGGTTGTAAAAAATTTGCATTTGTATACACACATGACAAACAAGGATAGTATGGGTACGATTAATTGTTTTTGAATGAAATATGGGTGGAGGTGAGGTAGGATAAAGTTGATTATACCAGACCTTTGGAGGGACTTTACAATAAAGTGCAACTTTACAACAGAACGCTTCAGAATAGTCAATATGTTCCTTCAACTAGAAGGTGTGCTTCAATGGAGGCCCAAATCAACACGTTTTCACATAATCTTTAAGACCCTAACATGAAGGCTCAAATTAGAGGACCCAATTAAACACTATAGTTTCTTATTCAACCATGCCTAAGGTAAACCCAAAGACTTCTAAACAATCTTTATCAACAAATGACAGTGAATTGATTTTTATTTTGTTTATCTCATTCAAGCTGAATGCTTTTCTTAAAATGAAATTGCAGATACCTCTAAACCGTCACATGGATGAGATCCTGTCTGATTTCACAAACAATTCACTATAATATTGCAATAGGAACAAATAAAACTATTTGCAGACATTCTGAAACAAAGTAAACACTAATTGCTCAAAGTCAACAAAAAGTAACTCAAATTTGATTAGACTTATCAACAGGGGAAAGTTTCTAGAATAGTTTCTGATCTTGTCCATGGTTGTACACTCGTAACCACCTTGACACGATCGAGTTTAATTCAAAAGAGATATACAAGTTCCTAAAATAGTCCCTCAAAAATACGGGCTCTATCAAGCCTTTTCTTAGAATATCAGTTATGACCTCTAAAACTCCAACGTTACAACCTCCAACCCTTTTCATAACAAAAACATGCCTATTTATAACATTTTACAACAAAGCCTTTTCTCCCTAAAACTAGAGACATTTAGTGCACCATTTCTAGCCACGATCTCGATCGTGATTCCCAGAATTAGATTTGTAAAAATTTCTCAGGTCCTTAAGGGGTAGATATTTTTGAGCCTCTCCCTCATTCAACTTCCTCCTCTAGTAGATCATTTTTCCTTTTACTCACCAACCACTTATGCCCCTAATCTGTCAAATTTGGTTCTTTGCATGCCTGGGAAGGAAAAATGGAAGAGCAGATCAAGCCCAAAGATAAGATATCATCTTAATGGTAAAATATGTCCCAAGATTTTCCTCACCAAACCAAGATATCAACAGTTCTTTCACGTGCCAAGGAAAGAAAAATAAGGTCAAATCCGATAGTCAGATTGCATATTAATGGTGAGATATGTTTTTCACACCTTCCCCACAAAACCAGGCCTCCAAATTAATGTTCCTGTTCATTTGGCATGTAGGATACTCAAAGAAATGATAAAAAACCATAATAATAGGCATTCCCAAGAGCTCTGGAGTGAAAATGGCAGAAAAATCAGATATGAAGGCACAACTACTTTTGATTTCTATTTTGAATTTGGACCGTCCACATGGGAGATCCAATTTTAGAGTTGGCCTACGGGTTCCCCTTTTCCTTTTACATATTTTAGAAAAATGTAAACTTTTCATATTTTGCTCCGCACCTCCACCATTGAGAAATGAGCCTGACACGTGTCCTAATGTGGGTCCCAAAGGAACCGCTACCAAATTTTGTTGTTTCACCTCTTTTTTATGAAATGGAAAATTTTCCAAATTTTCCCTGCAGCTCCGCTCTTCTTCTTCTAGTCTCTGACATGGGTCCCAGTAGAAATATGCTCCCCTTTTTACTTTTATCTCCTTTCTCCACAAAAGGAAAATTTTCCAATTTTCCTCCAAAGGTCTACACCTCTGCCATTGATCGGGGAAAATTTTTTACTATTCTCTGCTGGGTTTGTGGGAAAATTTGATATTTTAATCCTTTTAGCAACAAGTGGAAAAAAATCCAAGTTACCTTCAATGGTCTGGTTTCCCGTCCCTCTGACTTTTCAAACTGCAATGCATCACAATTTCTCACTTTGAGATGGTCCCTAAAAGTTGAGACCTTGAAAGAGTGCGATCTCACCACATGTCCTGGCCTAGTAAGATTTGTTTGAAGGTCTAAAGCTCAGTGGAAGGCACCATGTGTAAGGATCCGAGGAAGTATCCTTTGGAACTTCTTTAAAGTAAACTTCAAGCACCGGTCCTCAAACATGCGTGGTTTCTCCACGTTTCCATGGCGTCTTAATTTTTTTTTTTTAAAAAGACTAATTTTAAAAATAGTAAGTATGGGAAGACCCGACGATAGCCTCCACGTGTATTCATGGTGAAATTTCAAAATTGTACCCAAACCAGAGACCCTAAATGAGTGCAGGCTCACCACATGTCTCTATTCTGCTAAACTATACCAACTGCATACAAACTTGTCTAATTCTGAGCAAAGTAACAAAAACCTCCACGTGTCCTCCTAGCACAACTTAAAGGCCAAACCAAAAGGTGAACTTTTAAATGAGCGTCATTCTTCCATGTAGACCAATTTTCAAGTTGAGGTGATTTATAAAATTATGAAGTACCCCACCAAGCCATGTCCAACCAAAAGAGGCCATGTTTCCCATTTATGCAAGAATGCAAATTTGACTAGGAGAAACATCTGTCAAACCATAAAATGCATAAAAACAATCATTCGATCCTGGAGATGAAATTTTCTCTAAGGATGGAGAATTTAAAAATGCTACAAGGCTCAAATACGTCCCTCAGAGATATATCCATTTATTTTCCATCAAGTATTTAGGGAAAAAATTACAAGGACAACCAATTTCAACTATGGAAAATGGAAATAATGAGAAACCCTGATTTTTTAGATGAAAAAATAATGGGAGACACAAATTACAGACCCCTTGAAAGGAATAGAGGAATGAGGAGAGAAATATGGACCCTTACGTGATCATCAACCCAAGGAAAGATTAATTATGGTAACAAAAGGAAGGAAGAGACCTTTTGGGCATAACACATGGAGATAATTTATGGTAGGGGCTGTAAATTGATAAATTTTCCAATGGTAAAATGGGGCGAGACTATTTTGAGCACAAACATCGGATCTGACTTGAGGATGGGCTTTCCCTATGAGTGCCACAAGAACAAAGGTAGACCAAGTGCCAAAAAATATCCATTGAGAAAAGGAGTTAGCTTACAAAGTAAAGAAATAGATCCATCTCCCAAAAGAAAACAGAGAAACCAACAAAAATAGGTCAGTAAGGATTAGAGCGAGTGAAAACACCAAGCACAGGAAACAAACAACAAACTATAAACTATACAAAGGACATTCACCATGATTCTGGTGGATTAATCCAAGAAATGTTTCAAATTCCTACCATTAACAGGTAATTCAAGCAATTCCCCATCCAAATTTTTAGGAAGAAGGTATATTCACCGATTCTAATATCAATGGAGTAAGGGCCCATCCATAGAGCATTAAATTTTCCATGCTTTCCCTTATGCTCATGCTTGTTATCCCATAGTAGCAGAAGATCCCCAACATTGAAAACTTTGGGATTGACCTTCTTGTCAAACAACTTCTTCAGCTTCTCTCTGAACTTTATATGCCTTTGGTGAGATGTCCTCCTTTCTTCATCAAGTTCAACAATCTAGCTAATGTGGAAATCATATGGACCTACTTCTTGATCTTCCAGTTGTTACATGAAATGATATGAGGATAAGTGCATATGCAATGGAAACAAAGCTTGGGTTCCATACACCAACTAAAATGGACTCTTTCTAGTAGCCATTTTAATAGTAATTCATTCATCCCAGTCAACAAATTTCAACTGCTCACCCCATTTTCTCTTTTTAAGCTACAAGGATCTTCTAATAATCTTCAACAAATTTTTATTACTTGACTCAGCTTGTCCATTTCCTTGGGGATTACAATTAGAAGCATATGTCAAATTTATCCCATATTCTCTGCACATTGCCACTAGGGGTTTTGCTTTGAAGCTCATGTCATTGTTAGCAACAACTTTGGCTGGCACCCCAAAACTACAGATGTTATGGTTTAACATAAAGTCCATGAAAATATGGTCTGTTGCCCTTTTTGGGCGGATTGCCTCTACCCACTTGGTGAAGTAATCTATGGCCACAAGAATCCACTTATGGAAAGCACTTGAAGGGTCTGAAATCTCACCAATAAAATCCATTCCCCATTTCTTGAATGGAGCTACAATTGATACAAGTTGAAAAGGAAGGGAGCGTAAAGCTTTAAGTCTTCTAGAGAAGTGCTGGTAACTCTCACATTTCCTAACTAAAAGTGTTGTATCCTTGAAAATATTTGGGCACCAATAACCACCCATCAAGATCATGTGTGTTGTGACCCTTATAGCAAAATACCCCTGAAAAAATCCTCCATGGAGATCAAAAATTATCTTGGGCGCTTCATCTTCAGTAATGCACCTTAAGAGGACTCCCTCAGCGTTCTTCCAAGATAACCCATAATTAGTATTGACATATTTCTGGGAAGCCAACTTAAGGGCCCGTTTCTGGTTCTTACTCAAATACTCAGGGAAGTATAAATTTATCAGATAGAAAATCACATCCTTGTACCACTCAGAACTCATTAATTTCTCAAATAAATCTACCCTTCCTTCTCCTACCTCATTCACCTAAACAATTTACAAGTTTCTCTCAGCCATAAGCTTAGCAAAACCCAAACCTCTCACTAACTTCGTGGTTTGGATATTCATATCATATTCTTACAACTTGTTCACCCACCTACACCTTTTTCTTGAGACTTCCATCTCTGATAATATTTATTTCACCATGGTGTGGGGAACATAAGCAACAATCTTAGAACTTCAAGTGTAAGGCCTCAAAACCTTGGCTTATTTTACTGAGGTAAATTATTGTTTCTTAATAACAGTATATTTAAACTCAGCCCCCTACAATTCCTTAATAAAAAGGAAATTTTCCTCTCATCCCCTTCATCATCCATCTGCAATAGGATAGATGCAATGGTGTTCTCTGAAGAAAAAGAAAATAGTTGAAAGGGCTTCTTATTATTTGGAGCTACGAGAACAGGTGCATGGTTTAATGTCTCCTTAATCCCATTGAATGCTTGAACGTTATCTTCCTCCCACTTGATGACCTGGTCCTTCTTTTACATGAAGGTGACTGGAATGGTCGGCTCAGCAAAGGTTGATATAAATATTCTGATGAATTTTATCTTCCCAAAGAAGGAATAGATTCCTTTCTTCATTCTTGGAATTGGGACTTTTTTGATGGCCTTCAAACTTTCAAGATCAATCATAACCCCCTCTTGTTACACAATGTGACCAAGCAACTTTTCCTTCGGTACTCTGTTGGTGCTCAAAATTGTCTTGCCCTAGTTTACGTCAAAAAATTAATTGATTTACGGCCTCTGTCATTTTTCCTTCCCCGTGTTGAGCTTGGTTAATATTTGTGTCCATTTTTAATTTTTTCTTGGGTTCTAAATCACTTAAGGGCTTGTATTTTGGGTCCCCCATTCTCTGTTCATCTAAAAAATCAAGTTCCCTAATGTTTATTATTCTCCACGGTTGATATTTGTTTCCCTTATTGTTTTTGCCCTAGGTATTTAAAGAATAATGAATTGATGTGTCCCTAAGGAACATATTTTGGCCTTGTAACATTCCTACACTTTCAGTCCTTGACGAAATTTTCATTTCTAGGCTCAAATGGTCATTTTCTATATTTTACAGTTTGACAGACGTTTCTCCCGGTCATATTTGCATCCTAGCATTGGCAGGGGACGTGGCACCTTTTTATTAGACGCAGCTCAGCTAGGTACTTAGAAAAATTCATAAAAATCCTCAACTGAAAATGTGTCAACATGGAGGCATGACACCCATTTGAATATATGCTTTTGGGTTTTGCCTTGGAGTAGCACCGAGAGGACACGTGGAAGCTTCTGCTGCTTGTCCCAGACTTAGAAATTTTTTCATGTAGTTGGAGGTGTTTGGCGGAATAGGAGACATGGTGAGATTGTGCTCATTTAGGGTCTCCACTTTGGGCACTATGTTGAAGTTGTGCCATGGAGACATGTGGAGCAACCAAATGTGTTCGGGGACCAGCCCTTGAGTTCCATTTTAAAGAAGCACCAAGCTGACACATGGAAGCCTCCACTTGCTTTGCATTTTACTTATTTTTCAACGGCCAAAAGGATACTACCTCAGAGCATGACATGTGGTGCCTTCCATTGAGCTTCAAGCATTCAAATAGACCTTTCTGGAATAGGACATGTGGCGAGCCCGCGCTTGTTTAAGGTATTAAATTTTTTGGGACCACCTCAAGGTGCGCCATGGTGACACGTTGCATTTTGAAAAGTCAAAAAGGTGGGGAGGTGGGCCATCGGAGGCAACTTGGTTTTTTTTCCTCTTAAGGATTTTTTATCCTCTCAAAATTTCCCCTCTTTCGAAAGTCAATTTTTTTTTTTTTTTGAGTTAACACCTTTATATGATATTCTAGTGAAGAGAAAAGTTGAGGAGTTAGAAAAATTTCACATTTTTTGAGTCATTTGAGTGATTTGTGGGTCTGTCAGACTTTTTTGTCCCATTTTTCCAAAGTGCTTTTGGGCTCTCTATTCCCCGATTGGCCATTTTCTCTGAAATTTGTTAACTTTTGGGTTTGTCAGAACATTTTGTTCCAAATGTTCTAAGTTTGCTAGGGCTCTTTGTTTTCTGATCACCCACATCAGCCACATCAGGCCCTCCATGTACTTTGGTGTTACTTGTCCCAAAATCATTTGTGAATTTTTTCCCCGCATCGCTTGCATCATCCAAATCGCACTTTCATGTCCCTCATGTCCCAAATGTACCAAAGGCCATCCGGGAAAAAAAAAATTCTCTTTTCCCGATGCTTGCTTTTTGAGTCAGTACATATGAATTTAATGTGCATTTATAACCTTTTCTCTCCTAAAATTTCTATTTAATGGGACTACCCTCTACATATTTTACACACTTCTTACTCGCTGCCATTCGCTCATATCCTTAAAATTAAAACTGTCTACTAGCACCCCCATTTCCCTTGCATTTTTATCACAGATTCGAGCTATAAGGGTTGTTTCTCTGTACACTGTCAGTATGAAGATCAAATTTCAGGGTCAAGAGCATGTTTCACCGCTTAAGTCTTCTATTCCTGATATCAAGGATAGTGAGATTTTTCACATAGATATCGGTGATTTTTGGAGTAGGTTGACCAACCCAAACCCCTCTCCTATGGCGCAAATGATCAATGACAACATCCTTGCATTTGTTGTCGGTTTCGCGATCTTGGTACAGTGTGCTGACAATCTACTCACCTACGGAGCTCTATTCAACCCTAACATGAGTGAATTGACCAATGTGTATGGGGAACTAATCTCCAAACTAGATGTTGCTACCATTTCCACTGCCCTACGGATCCCCGAAATGGACAACTCCGTGGTTACCTATCAAACTCAGGCACAAACTCTCTTTGAGAAAGACAGTGACAAATAAAAAGAAAGGGTACCAAATTCATGGTTGAAGAACCATAAAAATGGGGCATCTCGACTTTCCAAAGCTCTGTTTAGGGATATTTTCAATGAAGAGCTATCTGATTTCATCATCTTGTTGACTCGTGTCATGGGCTTACCCTCTACTAGTGAGTTTCACTTTTGGATGTGCCCACTCATCAACATCATCTGTGGAGGTACCTAGAACATCAATTGGTAGAGATCATTTGCATGAATTTGACAGAGCAGTTGTCCAATGTGCAAAAAACCAAGAAGTTCTACATGACTTCTTATCTTAAGTATACCCTAGCAGCATCCTTATAATGGTTTGGTTTCAAATACATTGAGGGTCAGAAGGGTGATCCCATCTATGCCTATTGCCCTCAGTTCACCCTTAACACTAGCAATCATAACTTTAGGAGGGTAAATGATGATTTTACCATGTACATTATGAGGCTTCTGGAAAGTGATACTGCTAGAAGATTTTTGATGAATACATGAATCTAATAGCAAAGTATGGAGCTTTCTTCATTCAATTCAGAAGGTTTTCATATATCAGGTTATCCAGCTATGAGAACACTCCTCTCAAACTCCCTATGTTTTGTAATGATAAGATGGCTTTGATTGAGGTATGTAGACAATTGGATAAGTTACATAGGACCTATAGGGACAAGAAAATATTTGGGCTACATTTCCCCATATCCTTGGGTAACTATAAATGTAAAACAACCTTAGATTCTCAAAACATAGAAACAGCCCTTTCTCCCATCACTGTCCACTTCCTCAGGCCCAAAACCTGTTTTGATTTGAAGAAATTCATTGAACTAAATCTCAGAATCAACTGTCATCATAGAGCAGATACTGAGGACTACTAGGCTGATTACACAATGAATTTGAAGCAAGACGGAGTCATTATGGTAGATTCTCCCTCCAGCTGATAGAGGAGCTCAACCTATATCAGATTCCTGAAGGGATTCAAGATGACAACGCAGACCTATTGTCATATGAATATGATAATTTGATCAATCATACTCCTTTAGAGGATCTAGACTAGTTTAAAAGGGAGAAAGATGATTTAGCTGAGATTCTAGCCCATTTCCTGGTAAGAACCAAGGTCTGATTTGACAGAAGGGTTCGAGAGCTAAGGAAGAATTTAAGAGATTTTTCCTCCAAAGACACTTCAACACTAAGGAAGAAGTCACATACACCTAGCTCGAAGGTACCTGCATGAACTCCTCCTCCTTCCTCAAGTAAAGAACCTGAATCATCCACCCCTTCCTCATCTACTCAAGTATATCAGAAGAAGGTGAAGGAGGTCAAAAAGGAGCCTATTGAGGAAGATCCCCTGTTAAAACATTCAGAATTACCTTCGGGTCTAGAGAACATCATTGTTCTCAATGAAAGTGAGGATAGTGAAGTGTCAGTTCTTGCAGGAATTTCAAAAGCCACAATGGATAAAGAGAAGGAAATTCATAACATTGAGCCTCCAAGTACTATCGATTCCTCTGTCCAATAAGCCTCATCTTCTCCACTCACATCTCTACTGGAGGAAATAGTGGTAAATACTTTAATTGCCATGAGTTATCTTACTATTGGTTCTCTTGCTCCTCCTCCTTCTTCTTCCTCCACTTTTTCAATGTGTGCAACCTTTTGTTGACAATAGGAAGAGGAAGTCTTCTTCTCGATTGACAAGGCCAAATTTGATGTTGTGCTAGCCTTGTTGGGCACTACTACTTCTTCTCCTGCAAAGATAGCTAAAACAGCTTTGAGGATAGTGATAGATGACCAAGGCCAACAATTTCTTGAGGTAGCAAAGCCTCAGGTTAATAAGGCATAATAGGATTTACTAGCCACTGATTTAGAACTTTTGAGGATCTCAATGGAAGAATCTACCCCTAAAAGTAAATACATAATCTCCAGGAAATAGTAACCAGGGTTATTGGGAGAGTAGAAAAAGGCAAGCAGACTATAGAGAATTTGTAGGAGCAAGCTCAAGTGCTTTCTAGTTTCATCAAGTCATTGTTGTCTAAGGACAAGGTTCTGGATCCTACCTGACTGAATCCCCTTCTGCCACATGTGATTCTTAGTCAAGATGAGGTCCAGAGCATTAAATACATACCTAGGTATTCCATCTATGGGAGAGCTATGGAAGCCATGGTGGATGACATGATCATTGTAGGTTTTAATTTCATAGGAGAAGCCTTCAAACTCAATGAGAAGGTAACTAATATGCAACAAAATCTCTCCTCCGCAATTGGACTTATGGATAAGGAACTTAAACTTCGGAGCAGCTACATAGTAGAACCTTCGCCTGATGGGACAGACTGATTGAAAATATATTGATGGAAAGTAAAGTTTTTGATGATTCTAAATATAGATTATCAAGGTCGTGGCTTTTTCAGCATGGAGTGGAAAATAAAAGTGCTGGAGGAGGCTTTGGGAGAATTGAGGAGTAGTTGGCAGAAAGGAGAAGCCCTCAATACTTGTGTGGTATCTACTTTTAAGGATATTCATTGTCACCTCCACGATGAGACTTCAGGTGTGTCTTTCTCCCTCCAAGAAATTAAGACTCGATTTAGGGCTTTTGTTAAGGAAAACTTGTTCAAGGAGGACTCAATTACCAAAGAGAAGATAAAGGAGATTTTTCTCCCTTCAATCTGTTCCATTGAGGAAGCTAATAAAGAATATCATGCACACTACCGATTTTGATAAGGAAATGGAGAAATGTCTGGGATCATGGACCCAAGCTACTACCAACACATCAGTCCCACGAGGCTGAGACATAGTGGAAGAATTGAAAAATTTTAGATAACTTAGGATCCTCTAGTCGGCGATCCCTCCCTAATCATAAGCATTTTTTTCCCCTCCTAGCTACTCCTTTCCTTATTTTTCTCAATTTGGTCTTATTGTAATTAGTTGAGGTTTTTGTGTCAAGCATCCCCTTAACTAAACATTTTTAGTTAACAGAAGTAGTTACCAATTGTAACTAATTTGTAAATTTATATAATGGGATCTCTATGCCATTTTCAAGGGGCTAGAACATGGTTTATTTTTTATAGTGTAAAGAGCAACAAAGTAATCAATACAAAATATCTTTCTTTCCATGTCTATCTAGTCTTGTTCTTTCATTACTATCCATTGAATATTTTGAATAATTTGTCTATATTATTTCAAGAAGCTTTGTATTCTTGTAGATGTTATCTCTAGAACTTTGTATCTTTGCAATAGCATCTTATTGACTCAAATGCAAATGGGTTTTTTTCCAAATAATTTCATTCTCGCATGCATAAGGAATTATTTTGTTATCTATAATTCTTAGAAAATGCCTTTCTAACTCATGTCCACTACTTCATGCCTTTGTACTTTGTGTATTGATGATCTGTTCTATTTTTAAAACACTTTCATGATATCTAAGTTCCCCATTAAAAACTATGCACTATAAATATGTAAATAATATTTGTCTTTAAATAAGGGAACCTCTCCCATTAAAGAGGAGGGAATTTATGTCCCCTGACTATTGTTCTCCTTAAATTCCTTTTTGATGACCAATAGGATTAAAATTTAAAAATGGCCCACAAGCCTAATGAGGGAAATAGTCAATATTTTTCCCCGGTGAATGGCGGAGGTGTGGGCCCTCGGGGGAAATTTGGAAAAAAATCCTTTTGAGGAAAAAGAGTCAAAAGTAAAAAAGGAAGCACGACACCACTCCAATCACATTTGGACACATGTTAGGCTCGTCACCAAGAGTGGAGCTATAAGGAAAATTTGGAAAATTTTCCCTTTTCCAAAAACATAGTAAAATGATAGAATTTGGCCATGGTTCCATTCTAATCACATTTGGACATTTTTCAGGCTCGTATCCCGATGGTGGAGGGGTAGAGCAAAATGTAAATTTTTTCCATTTTTTCAAAACGTTGTTAAAATTCAAGGGAAACCCCCAGGTCTTTTCTAAAGCCTGAATCTTCCACGTGGATGGCCAAAAATCAAAGTAAAGATCAATAACTACTTTGAGTCTAAATATGATTTTTCCACCCATTTCTCTGAAACATGTCTGGAAGTGCGAACCTCCATGATTTCTTGGTCTTTTCTACACGCCAAGTAGATAAGGAAGTTAATGTTTATATTTGAAGTTTTGTGGGAAGATCTCAAGGATGTCTTTCGCCATTAAAATGGTCTAACTTTTGTGCTCGATAATATTTTTTGTTTTTCCTGTCCTGAGCATGCAAGGGGCTAGATTTGACATATTAGGGGCAGAATTGGTTGCCAAATTGAAGGAAGAGTGATCTACCAGAGCAAGGAGTTGAATGCGGGAGGCATTCGATGAAATATAACCCCTCGAGCAAATGTAGACTTTTGCAGATATGCGAATCATGAAAGAATCATGGTGAGAACTGGTGCATTAAATGTTTTTTTCTTTTGGGAGGAGGATCTATTGTAAATGCTATAAATGGCACAAATTTTTTCATGAAAATGGTTGGAGTGTGAAGCTGGGTTGAGACTGATTTTTATAATCAAAATTTGATTGATAGAGCCCATCCATTTTGAGAAACCATTCAATAAGCTTGTATATCTCTTTTGTATTAAAACCTGATCATGTCAAGGTGGTTGTAAGTGTACAACCATTGACAAGATTTGAGACTATTATAGAAACTTTCCCTTGCTGATAGATTTAATATTGAATTTGAGTTATTTATGTGTTGTCTTGAGAAAAATGTGTTGATTTTAATTTTGAATTTATGCAAATAGTTTTTTCTTGTTTCTGTTGCAATCTTATGTTAAAATATGATTCAATCACACAGGCCTCAATCCTTACACTTTAGTGGCATCTGCAATTCTATTTCTCAGAAGAACTTTCATTTTGGCTGGAATAAACGATTTAAAATCACTTTTCTCTCATCTGTTGATAGAGATTGTCTGTAAGCCTTTGGGTGTACCTTCAGTGTGATTTGGCTTAGACCTTGATGCTTTGTTGAGTTTTTATAACTCGAGTCTTCGTGATAGAATCTCAAATATTGTGTGAAAGAGTCCTAATCTGGGCCTGCATTGAAGCACATATTCTAGTTGAAGAAACATTTTAGCTATTTTTTGGCATTTTTTTGGTCTTACTTTCCATTTTGTAAGGTTCTTCAAGCATCTGGTGAATCTAGTTTCACCCTGCCCCACCTCCCACGAAAAATTCATTCAAAAACAACTAATCTTACCCATCATACCCTTGTTTTTCATGTGGGTATGCCAATGCACAACCCTCATCACCCAAACATGAGGAAGCAAGAAGGGTCTCAAATGACTTTAGTAACCTTTCCCTTGTTGTGAAATATCTCCATGATCTAGAAGTGACAACTCGTGAGAGTTAGATCTATTGTGTTGATCATATTTTCTCAAGGTCTTCTCTAAAGATTTTATGCAAAATAAGGATTTATAATTGTTCTTCAATAACAAAGGAACTACAAAATAAGTTCTTTTAACTTTGTGGACAAGCATAACCTAAAATAGTGAGGATAGATCAAATCCTCTTAAAGGTGTTATCCATCACTCCACAAATCCAAGTAACAAAGGGATAGTTAGATTTCTCCCCATATAAAAAATGACATATATTTGTGATTTAGTTGCCTCTAAGCCCCTTGTTGAATCTGTGTTGTTGTTTGGCTTGAAAAGGAGAACAAATTTGGATACCAACACCAGTGACGTCATTGCTCGGGGAATTGTTAATTTGGAGTTTCATTAAGAGATTACTTTGCTAATTCATTTCCGGTCCATATCTATTTAGCTCGTCAACAACACCAACAGTGGCGCCATTTCTAGGGATTCTCAGTTCAAAATTAGGAACCTGGTAAAACACTTCTTGTATGCTTTATGTGTTATGTGCAGTTCCTTCAGCTCTTCACACCTAGTGTACAATCTCTTATTTGATAATTTTGGGTAAAGAAATGTCAGAATCTTTCCATTCCCATTTTATTGCATTGAAAAACATTTTACAGATCATATCTAGTGCATTTTCACAACTAAGGTGGAAATCCTTAGTGGTGACTCCCTATCGATCTAATTTTTAATAAGTACAAGTGTCTTAAAACTCTGTCAAAGTCAGATTTATTACTAATATTTGCCAAGCTAGAAGGAAGAAGATCTTTCTTTTCTAGGGATCCTGCTAGGACATTGTTTCTAGAGCTAGGAAAAGCAAAATTAGAGGGAAGAAATGATTGGAGAGATGTTGTAGGTTAGAAGACAAGAAGAGGGATCTCAATTGATGAAAGTGATCAGCCTATCATTGAAGACTACCATTCAAGTGACTCTGAATCAGGTAGCCTCTTTGTGGAATTAAACTCTCCAGCTGGAGAGGGGCCTTCATTTTATATTGAAAGGTTTGTCTCACACTCTACACCTGTATTTTCTGAGGCTGATAGAGATTTGCAAGAAACAAGGCCTTTGGGGGGTATCCATTTTGAAAATTACACTCCTGTGTTCCAAGAATCCTCTGCCCCACATCATTTTTTCACCCCTATAGGATCACCTCCGCAAATCAATATGGCTCAACCTAGACATCCATTTGTTGTAAACACCTTTGGACCTATAAATTTTGTGCAAATGATTGGTTACCCAAGTGTAGTGCCTTAGGATGTAAGGAACAAAATGCCAAATTTCCAAGGAAAAAATGATATAACTGGTGACCAACATCTAAAGCTTTTTATAAATATGATGGAAGATTTTGAGATTGAACATGAAGATTTATATATCAACTTATTTATCTATACCTTGGAAGAGGATTCTAGGGACTGGTACAAAGCATTTCCAGATAACTCTATTGATTCTTGGACTGAGATGAGTAATGCATTTAGATTGTAATATGGTGATAGGAATGACCCTAGGTTTCTTTTGATATAATTTTAAAACATCAGGAAGAACCCTAATGAGTCGGTACATGATTTCAACACAAGTTTTAAGAAGACCTTGAGGAGATTACCTGTCAGGATAATGCCTTTTGATGAGTCATGCTTGATTAAATATACATATGCATTTGATAAAAAGGTTTGCATATTATTTAAGAGAAAAGAACCCTAAAAATTTTAGGTGGGCCTTCACCATGGCTCTGTAGATAGAGATCAACATCAAGGCAATTGGAAATCCTCCAAAAATGTAAGGTGTAAATTTGGTTAAGCCGGAGAAACCTCAAACAAGAAAGGCTGCTGATTTGTAGGAAGTTGTGAAGACTTTGGCAGGGGCAGCTAAATAAATTTCATACAAACTAGCCTGAGATGAGAAAGGAATTGGGTAGAGCTCACAAGGTCAACTCAAGCAACAAGGCCAAGACATGTTCACAAAACACCAAATATCTGATGACAGAGGCAAGGAACCTATTCGATTTAGAAATAGGAAGTCCCATGCTAGGGATAACAGAATGGTACCTGATCCTTAGGTTGCCAGAGTTTCTATTGTGGAGGAGAAATTTTTTTGGTATGCCCCATGCTCCTTGAGAAGAAGATCAGAAAGAAGAAGAAGAACCTGATAATAATGATAATGATGTCTACATGATGGGTTGTTCCACCAGCTCACAACAGGGGGCAACCTCGACTGAGGTGATAAGTGCTAGAAATGCTGCCACTTTTTGGGACTCGCATTCATAGGGTACATATTATTCACCCTTCTCATATTTTAGAAGTAGATAATGTAGAATATTTTGAACTACCCCAATAATGAATTTGAATATTTTAGGGCTTTAATGATAAAGAATTATGATGGAGGAATTCCATTTGAGGAAGATAGTGTTAGGAATTAGTATTTACATTGTTCAGATAATAATTACATTTGGTAATTATTATTATATTAGTAATTTGTTATTTATTTGTTATATAAAACAACTAATAACAAATGTGTGCTGAGTTGTTTGGTTATTACAAACAACTCACGTGATTAGTATTTGTTAGTAGAATAGTTTCCTAATTTATAAGAAACTATGTGCCTAAATATTTGTAATTGCACCTTATGTAAATAATCTGGAATGAATTGAAAGATATATCATTATTCCATGTATTTTATTCTGAAAATATAGTCCAGCTCTTACATTTGGTACCAGAGCAAGTTATTCCTATGAGAGCCAAGAAGATTTAAGAGGCCAAAGAGAATATTCAAAAATCTATCCAAAAAAATACAACAAGTAGTGTTCAGTAAAATGAACATATCTTCCTCATAAAACATCTGATTCAGGCGATTCATTTTGGGTTGAAAATATGAGAAAAATATGCACAACTTTGTAGTTTACATTAGGGTCAGATTCAACATGCAGATATGATGAAATTGCTGTCAAACAGACGTTTTTGTGGCTGAAAATGCACATCTAGGTAAAAGAAATGCAACACACAGGTTTTTTTCTTATTGGTCAATTGTTTTTAATTATTTAGCAAAAATATAGTTTAAAAAATATATATATTTCTATATTTTTTGCTTAATAATTGAATTTTGAGGGCAATTCAATTTTATTTTAATTGGACCAATTCACAGGAAATTGTAACCTCAATAACTTTTGCACGCTAACCTCAAAATTGAGCACCGTTTTTTTGAAAAAGGGTTTATTTTTTAATTCTCATTATAGTGGTTCTAATTTTGGGAAAATATACCCACTTTGAAAAATATCATATTTTTTGGCTATTTTGTGGGATGCATTATCGGCTTGTACCCAACGTCCTAAAACTAAAATGTTTCACATTGCAGGGGGAGGATAACTTCAATGTGGAAACAAATGAGCTTAAAATTTTCATTTGGCTAAGTTAGAAGCCAAAAAACCTAGAGGATGGAAGCACAGGAGGCTGGAGGTCATTTAGCGACCTCTCATCAGTCACCAACGATGGGGCTACGCAGAAGCTGTGGTGGCATATGTATGGTGTGAGTATTATGATTTTTAGTGTGGTTTTCATTTTCTCAGTGTGCTTCAGTTTGCAGTGTTCCTGTTTTGTGTGGCATTCGATGGATGTTGGAAAGAGAGTTGTGTTGGAGTGCAGATGACTGTCAGTGATCCTCTAACTGACTTGGTCCTCTGACTGCCGGTACTTCTTTGGAAGATGGTCAGCTAGAAGAATACGTTCACTAGCATTAGTGACCATGTGCAGCAAGACCAAACTAGCAAGATCCATTCAGGAGTATGTTCTTCGATACATTTTTCTTCTCAGTATCTATTTGAGTGGAATTTCACATTGTGGGGGGGAATACATACCAATGTTCCATTCCCATTTTGTACCCAAAACGACTTAGTCAAGGAAAGCTTCCAGTGGCAGTGGTAGTTTTCTATGTTGTTCGAGATCGAGTGGCAGCGATCAATGACAGAGACTACAATTAAGAACATTACGATTCTTATAGGAAGTAATGTGAAATTTTTTCAGTATATCTTCTATTGTGTAGTTTTGAGATATGCATGTTGTGTTTCCTACATAATTCCCTGATGTATAAGCATAGTGATGAACAATAGCACCAGAGTAAGTCATTTCATGGATCTTGAAAGGGTTTGTGGGAGGATCAGAAAACCACACGAGGTGGACAGTTGATGAAGTTCCTGTCATGTCAAGGTTTTTGGTAAGCCTGTTTAAAACCATGGAAGGAGAGAGCCTTTCTTTTGTATCAAGGTCATGAGTCACAGAGTTGGACATGCCACAGGGGTGAGCATACTGCAGTTGAGAGTGTGGATGTTTTTCTACCATGTAAACACTAAGGGGGGGAATGTTAGGAATTAGTATTTACATTGTGTAGATAATAATTACATTTGGTAATTATTATTATATTAGTAATTTGTTATTTAGTTGTTATATAAAACAACTAATAAAAAATGTGTGCTGAGTTGTTTGGTTGTTACAGAAAAATCACATGATTAGTATTTGTTAGTAGAATAGTTTCCTAATTTATAGGAAACTATGTGCCTATATATTTGTAATTGCATCTTATGTAAATTATCCGGAATGAATTGAAATATATATCATTATTCTGTGCATTTTATTCTGCAAATATAGTCCAGCTCTTACAAATAGGCAGTCACTGATGAATGTCATGGTTGGTCAAGAGAGGGAATATAACACAAGAAGTAAGGTAGTCAAAGGGGAAGGGCCTCAAGTCAAGCCTAAAGCTCCCTTACTTTATGAACATTCCTAAAGAGGCTCCTAGGAAAGAGCCATCTACCAAAATCCCTTAATTTCCAAACAAGAATCATGCTCCTCTCCATGTCCAAATTGTCAAGAATCATATGCCATCTAATGAGTGTGTTCACTTTCCTTCTAATAATGCCTTGCAAAAAAATGTCCCATATGATATTTCCCAAGTACTGAGTCAAATCAAAGTCTTTGTCCCAATTTTTGAGTTGCTTAGGATCCCTGAGCAAAAAAAGACGCCTTTTGAATACTTGGGGTTGAAAGAAGAAAAGACTACCCTAGGCATAATTGTAAATAATGTAGAGACTCCAATCATTGAAGAACCAGAAGCACCATCCGCATCAAAATAGCTAGATGAGTCACATGGAGGTCTATTTGGGAACATCCTTGGTGGACTGTCAAATGAATGGGGATCCATTCTTTACCACTATTGATCATAAATGAATGGAGATTCAGAGTTAGTTGTCAAACAAACCAAAAGACTGTATGCTACAAAAAATCAATGAATGAAACAATATAACCATGCAGTTTGGGATCTTAATGAGATGTTTCACTCCTTCAGCATTTTGAACACCATGACTAGGATGGTCTACAAAGGACTTGGACCAGACAAGCAAAAAAAATTGGCTTGTATACCCACATGCAACCATCAGGTTGTCCATAGTGCCTCCTCAGTATTGTGAGTCTGAGGTTGAGGTATTGTACACAGTCCCTCTATAACTGATAATAGCTTATGAACATTGGAGGGTAATAAATGATGATGCTAAGATCACAAGATTTCTACAAATGAAATGAGAATTTGTTGATGAGATGGAATCATTTGGAACCTTTGAAGTCGATAATGCAAACGTGGAGGAAGAAAACAAAAGGTGTTTGACAAGAGTATCATCAAGTTGAAAACCAACATTACCCAAAGAGGGTTAGTGGTCTCCATTGCTAGCTAACCCAACCATTGACCAAGAGTTGATCGTTACATGATGTAAATCGAAGCCATAGCAGAGTAACAGGGGATATTAACCAGTCCAAATGAAAGTGGCTAGCAAAGGAGAAGCCAGGGAAGAAGGATGCTTCATGTAGAAACACTTAGCACGGAGGAGAAGCAATCATTGGCGTCCAAGCAGATCGAAAAAACTTCTCCAAGACTACCTAGCTTGAACCTATTCAAATCTCAATACCATACACAGATAGAGGTGTGGTTCACCCACAAGGAAAATTCCAACATGGTAGCCCATTGCAATAGGATTCATGGTAGAATGGAAGGTGGCCAATCAAATCCACTTCTACCTCTTAGCCAAATGCAAGAGGAATCTGAAGAAACTAAGAGTTTGAGGGATTAACCATTCCACAAGATATTCCTCTTGGGTGCCAAATAACGTAGTACAATGATCAGAAAGAGAAATGGTGACATCAGGTCGTGTGGGGAGTATCAGTAAATTCACTCTTAAGATTTAGTAGTTAAGATAACCCATGCCTTTACCAGGATTTGTTGAGCACAAGGTGGAATGTTGTGGCTGAAGTCTTGAATAAAATACTAAACGTGAACACAACTACCAAACCATGGTTGCTCTGGTTACAAAACAAGCTCCTCCTCTTTTGCGCAGTCGAATCTCATTCAATGGAAGATGAACAACAAAAAAACAATAATGTTCGAATGACAAATAGTATGATGATATTGATAGAGCAATCGACACTTTCAAATAATAATTAATGTTTAATATTGCAATCGACAATTAAAATCAATAATATCATTATTATTATGTATTATTATTATGTATTATTATTATTTTACATATTAAGAGAAGTAATTACTTAATTACAATTGGACAATGGTCGTAAGTCAAGATCAGAAATTTAAAATAATTATTATTATGGATATTTCTTTTAATCCATAGAAATGCCAATTTGGAGTACAGACAGGCAAATTTTCTTCATCACATAGCCTCACTACTAGGATTGATGATTGAACATGAAATAGTAGAGGCCTTAAATAGGGTCCCAATCGTAAGAACCACGCTATAGAGGAATTCAATCCTCCTTTGGGTAGATAAACATTGATCAAAAGACACGGGGAGATCAAGACTGGGCTGAGCTAAGGATGCTAATCACTTCTCTGCTGAAGAAGGTCAAGGTCAACTAATGGTCAAAAGGATTCCATCCAAGCGTTCAATGTAATCAAAGAGGCATTGAAGCATGCCCTTGTTTTAGCAGCCCCAGATTATAAGAAACCTTTCTAGCTATTTTCCTTTGCTTCAGAGAAAATTGTATCTTTTGTCCTGCTGCAGAAAGATGATGAAGGGGCTGAGAGGTCAATTGCTTTTTTTAGTAAGGCCTTGTAGGGGGCTGAAATGAAGTATACTATCATGGAAAAGTACACATTTTTTTTCTTAAAAGCAACAAAGGTTTTCAAGCCTTATATTCTAGGTTCAAAGGTTGTTGCTTATGTTCCCCATACCATGGTAAAGGACATCTTATAAGAGATGGAAGTCTCAAGAAAAAGATGTAGATGGGTGAACAAATTGTAAGAATATGATATGGACATATAAACCAAGAAGTTGATAGAGGTTTCGGCTTGGCTAAGCTAATGGCTGAGAGAAACTTGAAAAATATTGAGGTAAATGAGGTAGAAGAAGAAAGGGCATGTGTTTTTGAAAAGTTGATTAATTCTGAGTGGTACAAGGATGTGATGTTTTATCTTAGACATTTAAACTGCCTTGAGCATTTAATTAAGAACTAAAAAAATCCCTTAAGTTGGCTTCCAAGAAATATTCAATCACTGATTATGGTTTAGCTTGGAAGAACCCAAAGGGAGTCCTCTTAAGGTGCATTACTGAAGAAAAATCCCCCAAGATAATTTCTGATCTCCATGGAGGAGTTTGTTCGGGGAATTTTGCTGCAAGAGTCACATCACACAAGATCCTGAGGGCTAGTTATTAGTGGCTAACTCATATTAAGGATACAACCCTATTTGTTAGAAGATGTGAAAGGTGCCAACGATTCTCTAGAATATTGAAAGCTTCAGGATCCCTTTGTAGCCTATATCAATTGAAGCCCCACTTAGGCAATAGGGGTTGGATTTCATTGGTGATATTTTAGACCCTTCAAGTGCTAGCCAAAAATGGGTTCTTGTAACAAATGATTATTTTACTAAATGGGTGGAGGAAATCCACACCAAGAAGGAAACACACCAAGTTGTCATGGACTTTGTGTTGAATAACATCATCTGGAGGTTTGGGATACCAATCAAGATTGTAGCTGATAATGCCATGAGATTTAGATCTAAACCTTTGGTGGTAATGTGCAAAGAATATGGAATCAACATGACATATGCCTCCAACTACAATCCCCAAGGAAATGGACAAGCTGAGTCCAGTAATAAAAATTTGTTGAAGATCATCAGAAGAACATTGGAGCAGAACAAGAGAAAGTGGGGTGAAAAGTTGAAGTTTGTTGTTTGGGTAGATAGGATCACTATCAAGAGGGTCACTGGAAAGAGTCCATTTGCGTTTTTGTATGGGACTCATGCCCTACATCCCCTTCATATGTAATTATCTTCTTATTAGTTCATACAAAAACTAGAAGATCAAGAGGTAGGTCCTTACGATGCTCGTATTAACCAAATTGTTGAGCTTGATGAAGAAAGGAGGGTATCCCACCAGAGGTCTATAAAGTTCAGAGAGAAACTTAAGAAGTTGTTTGACAAGAAGGTCACTCCCAGAGCCTTCAATACTGGAGATATTGTGCTGTTATGGGATAGAATACATGAGGATAAGGGCTAGCATGGAAAATTTGACTCATTATGGATGGGACCTTACTCTATCAATTTCAGAACTAGGGAGCATACCTTTTTCCTCAGGATTTAGATGGTGAACTTCTCGAGTTTCCTATTAATGGCAAGAATTTGAAGCATTTCCTAAATTGATCCCCTTAAATCAAAGCATGAATCTTGTGTACATTGTATAGTTTGTTGTTTGCTCCCTTGTTTTTGTGTTTTTGCTCGTTCTGGTCCTTAGTGACATGTTTTTGCTAGTTTGTCTGTGTCTTTTTTAAGGTGGCTCATTTTTTTTGGTCTGCAAGATGACTTCGTTGCCCAATGGATATTTTGGAACTTGGTATACTTTTGTTCTTGTGGCACTCGTAGGGAGTGCCCATCCCTAAGTTGGAGCCGATGTTGGTTCTCAAAATTGTCTCGCTCTAATTTTCCTCTGAAAATTTATTGATTTATGGCCTCTGTCATTTTCGCTTCCCCATGTTGAGCTTGGTTAATCTTTTTGGCTATTTTTAATTTGTTCCTGGGTTGTAAATCGCTTAAGGGTCTATATTTTTTTGGTTCCTCATTCTCTATTCATCTAAAAACTCGGGTTCCCCCATGTTTTTTTTTCTCCACGGTAAGGATTTGTCTTTATTACTATTTCTTCCCTAGCTACTTGAAGGATAATAAATTGACGTGTCCTTTAGGAACGTATTTGAGCCTTGTAACATTCTTAAACTTTTTGTTCTTGAAGAAATTTTGATTTCCAGGCTCAAATGGTCATTTTTCTGTATTTCACTATTTGATGGGCATTTCTCTTGGTCAAATTTGCATCCTAGCATCGGCAGGTGATGTGGCACCTTTTGGTTGGATGTGGCTCAACTGGGTACTTAGAAAAGTTCTTAAAAATCCTTAACTCAAAATGTGTCCATGTGGACGCACGACACTCATTTGAAGATCTACTTTTGGGTTTTGTGTTGGAGTAGCACCGGGAGGACATGTGGAAGCTTCCACTGCTTGGCCTAGACTTAGACAAATTTTCATGCAGTTGAAGTAGTTTGGTGGAATAGGACATGTGGCGAGATTGCACTCATTTTGGGTCTTTGCTTTGGGCAACATGTTGAAGTTGTGCCATGGAGACACATGGAGGAACCACACGTGTTTGGGGACTGCCCCTTGAGTTCCATTTTAAAGAAGTGCCAGGATGACACGTGGAAGCCTCCACTTGCTTTTCATTTTACTTAGAGTTTTCAATGACCAATAGGGGACTGCCTCAGAGAATGACACGTGGTGCCTTCCACTGAGCTTCAAGAAAACCTTACTGGAATAGGACACGAGGTGAGCCCACACTCGTTCAAGGTATAAAAATTTTTGGGACCACCTCAAGGTGTGCCATGGTGACACATGGCATTTTGAAAAGTGAAAAAGGTAGGGAGGCGGGCCATAGAGGCAACTTGGATTTTTTCCCCCTTAAGGATTAAAATTTTGAAATGGCCATCATCCCAGATGAGGAAAATAGTCAATTTTTTGCCCCAGTCAATGACGGAGGTGTGGGCCCTCAGGGGAAATTTAGAAAATTTTCCTTTTGAGGAAAAAGAGTCAAAAATAAAAAATGAAGTGCAACACTGCTCCAATCACATTTAGACATGTGTCAGGCTCATTGCCAAGGGAGGAGCTATGGGGAAAATTTTCAAAAAAATTCCTTTTTCCAAAAAGAGAGTAAAATGGTAGAATTAGGCCATGGTTCCATTACATTCACATTTGGACATGTGTCAGGCTCATATCTCGAGAGTGGAGGTGCACAGAAAAATGGATTTTTTTCCCATTTTTTCAAAAAGGTTGTAAAAAGAATCAGAGGAAGCCCCCAGGTCTATTTTAAAGCCTGAATCTTCCACATGGATAGCCCAAATTCAATGTAAAGACATCAACTGGCTAACTTTGAGTCTTAATCTGAGTTTTCCCCTCATTTCTACTGAAACACACGTCTGAAAGTGCGTGAACTTCCATGATTTCTTGGTGTTTTCTGACACGCCAAACAGAGAGGGGAGTTAATTTTGATATATTAAGTTTTTTGGGAGAGATTTGGAGGACATATTTCGCCATTAAAATTGTCTGACTATTGTGGCTCGATCTGAATTTTCCATTTTTCTTCTCTTGAGCAATGCAAGGGGCTAGATTTGATAGATTAGGGGTGGAAGTGGTTGGCGAGTTGAAGGAGGAGTGTTCTATGAGATGCAAGGAGTTGAATGTTGGAGGATTTTCAAAGAGATCTACCCGCATGAGCACCTGACAAAATTTTATCAAATCTTATTCTGTAGAATCATGATCGAGATCATGGCGACCATTGGTACATTAAATGTTTTTGTCTTTTGGGGAAAATGGAGGCTCTGCTGTAAATGTTATAACTGGAACAAATTTTTCTGTGCAAATGGTTGGAGTGTGAGGGGCTGTGGACTGGATTTTTCTAATAGGAAAAGCTTGACAGAGCCCATCCCTTTTGAGAAACAATTCAATAATCTTATATATCTCTGTTATATTAAATCTTGATCATGTCAAGGTGGTTACAAGTGTACAAGCATTGACAAGCTCTAAGATTGTTCTAGAAACTTTCCCCTGCTGATCAGATTTAATCAAATTCGAGTTATTTCTGTGTTGTCTTGAGAAAAATATGTTTGTTGTTACTTTATGAATGTTTGTAAGTAGTTTTTCATTGTTTCTTATTGCAAGCTTGTATTAAAATATAATTCAATCACACGGCCTCAATCCTTGTGATAGTTTAGTGGCATCTGTAATTTCATTTCTTAGAAGAGCTTTCATCTAGGATTAGAATAGACGATTTAAGATCACTTTTATTTCATCTATTGATATAGATTGTCTGTAAGCCTCTAGGGTGTACCTCAAGCGTGATTTGTCTCAGATCTTTAAGCTTTGTTAGATTTTCTAACTGGAGCTTTCATGATAGAATCTAAAATATTGTGTGAAAGAGTGCTAATCTAGGACCTCCATTGAAGCACATATTCTAGTTGAAGGAAATAATTTCACCTATTATATGGCATTCTATTTGTTTGACCTTCCATTTTGTAAGATTCATAAAGGATACTGGTGAATCAAGTTTCAGTTTGTTCCACCTCCCACCAAAAATTCATTCAAAAACAACCAATCCTACCTGTATCCTACCCCTATATGCCCTGTGTACATACAAATGCATAATCCTCTATTACCAAAACATGTAGAAGCAATTAGGGTCTTAAATGTCTTTAGGAACCTTGACCTTGTTGCGAAAATATCTCCATGATCTAGAAGTGACAACTTGTGAGAGTAAGATATGGTGTGTTGATCATATTTTCTCTAGGGACTTTTCTGTAGAATTTATAGAAAAAGAAGGATTTATCATTATTCTTCAATAAACAGAGGTTACAAAATAGGTTCTCTTACCTTGGTTGAAATTCATAACCTAAAATAGTTAGGATTAGATCACATCCTCTTGTAAGGTGCTACCCATCTCTCTCTCGGATCCTGAGTGCTAAAAGGACAATTAGATATACTGCTTCCCAGGATACAAAATGACATATATTTGTCATCTATGCTACCTCTTAGTGTCCTATGTCAAACCCACGATGTTGCTGCATCCTTTGAAAAAGAGATATTAAACTTTCTGGATACCAACAAAATTCAAAATAGAATTTCTTTGTATCCTGAGTGAGATGCCATATTCCCTACATTTTATCATGAATTTGTTCATCTCAAGTTGTAACTTGTGATCACTTCCCTTTAGACAAACTATTAGAAAACAATAGGTTTTTTGGCCTCATCTTGTGTAAACAATAGTAAAATCATTGATGTAACCAGCAAAAACAACATCCATTGCTCTTTGAAAGGTTTCTCCAACATTCATCAGATAAAAGGGCATCCTGACATATTGCATAAGTCCCCCAAGGAGTGCCTAAAGGTTGTCTTGATCCTTTCTGATTCCTTCACCACAACTTGGTTATAACCACAGAAACCATCCAGGGTAGAAAGTGAGCTCAGAACCAGTTTCACTAACTGTAGCATGTTTTCCATGCTTTGGTAAAGGATAATTATCCTTCATTGATGCTCTATTTAGATTTCTAAAATCTACACACAACCTGATGTCACCATTTTTCTTTGTATACTTGGTAATAGGTTTGGAACCCAAGAAGAATACCTTTATGGTCTGAATAATCCCTCCATCCCTCAACTTCTTCAGTTCTTCTTGCATTTTAAGAGATAAGAGTGGATTGATTGGCTATTTGTTTCTGCCTAAATGGTTTTACATTGGACTCTGAATGGAATCTCAATGTTGAAACAGCTCCTCTACTTGTATGCTTTTACTTAAAATAAGTCCAAGCCATGCAATCTTGAAAATACCTTTTCAACAATTGGATGTATGACCACTTCTCCTCCTTGTTGAGATTGCTTCCTAACCAAATCTTCCTTGGTCTCTCCACTTGTTCCAAGGTCATGCTCATCAATATCCCTTGAGGCTTTTGTGCATCTGCTAATGAATGCGATGAACATTATCAAAATTGGACTCAAGTGTAACATTATGCCCTCTAGGAATGGTATTACATTTTTAGTTGGATAATGCCTTTGCCAAAAAAGGTTTCTTTACCTTCTGTTACACACACCATTAGCTCCCAATTGATATTTTGATTAGCAAACTCTCCTTTATTCTGTAAAAATCTTTTGACATGAGCATCATCATCAAAAACCTAAGTAATGTTTAATGTTGAGGTATAGATGGCCTTGTTAGAACCTATAAACATCATATTCACAATATGGGGACACTTCAAAATTATCAAACTGAGATCCCAACACAGTAAGCCTATCTTCATCAAATCATTGAACTTCCTATCATGATGCACAATGTTGAATGAATGAAACATCTCAATGAGATCCCAAACTGCATGCTTATATTGTTTCATTCACTTATTTTTTGTGGCATATAGTTTTTTGACTTACCTAACAATTAATTTTGAATCTCCTTTAACAATGATTCTTTAACACCATATTTCCATGCAATCCTCAAACCTAACAATAGTGCCTCATACTGAACAATGTTATTAGTGCACTCAAAGTTGAGCTTGAAGGAAAAGACAAACTTTTCCTATCCTTGAGAGATCAGAACAACACCAGCACCATTTCCAAACTTGGAGCAAGCTCCATCGGGAACAATAAAGTCTAAGGAGCACCTGCCTGCTCACAGAAACTTGCATTCTTCAATCTTCTTCTCTTTTCTATCAAACAAATCCTATAAATTTATCTGCATCAACACTAGTGTACAATGTATCATAGGATGCATTGTTGGGATCCTCAATAAGGTGCAAGATCTTCTTTTCCCCATACAACTTGACAAGGCTGTCCTCAATTGGGATGGTGAAGATAGGACATATCCATTTGAACACTCCCACCAAAACTTGTAGCCCACTTTCTAGATAACAACATACCCCACTTCAATTGGAAGTCAACAATAACTAAATCAAGTTTCAAATTCTTACCTGGATAGGCTGTAAGCTCCACCACCAGACCCTTCACATGCCCCACCACTTGTACCTCTCTGGAATCCATAATAGCATCACTTCCCATATGTTGCTGTTACTTTGATATTCAAGCTCATCATTGATGACTTCTAAAGGCATGCACACTGCATGATGCCCCTAAACTCAAACATGCAATTGTGCATGCAACATGTCCTTAATGATTAGAGAGGTGAAGAATGGATACACATTTTACAGTTATTTCACTCCTTCCAAGGATGTTTTGAGCAAATAAACCTCAGGTGGTTCATCTAGTTCTTCTGGCACTGGTGGTGTTTCTAACTCTTCAATGAATCAATGGAGTTTCCACAATGTTTATATTTATACCTGAGGCATGTTCTCCTATTTCATTCTCAAATATTCAAAATCCCTTTTCTTGTGCTCAAGAATCCTAAGCAACTCAACAATTGGAACTGAGACCTTGATCTGACTCAAGACTTGGGTAATATCATAAGGGGAAAACTTTGGTAAGGCAACATTGGAAGGAAGGTTGACACACTCATTAGATGCCACATGATTTTTGATAACTTGGGCATGAGGAGGGGTATGAGCTTTGTTTGGGGCAGCAAGGCCCTTAGCAGATGCATCTTTATTAGGATCCTCTTTAAGAATATTCGAAAGCAATGGATTTTTTGGCTTGGCTTGAGGCCCTGTCCCTTTGACAAACCTACTTCTTGTGTTGTGTTCCTTTTCTTGAGTGACAATAGCATTCATCAACAATTTCATGTCCTCCTCAGATGGGATGCCTCCATCATAATTTTTTATCGTTAAATCCTTTAAATATTCAAATTCATTATTGGGAAATTCAAAAGCTTGTACAATATCAACTTCTAAAGTATGAGAGGGAGGTAGAAAAGGTACCCATTCAATGCAATCCCAAAAATCGGAGGTAGTTCTAGCACCTATCACTTCAGTTGAAGTTGCCCCTTGTTGTATGGTTGTGGGGTAACCCATCATGTAAACATCATCATCATTATCATCATAAGCTTCCTCCTCTTCTTGATTGATCTTCCTCACATGGATTATGGGGCATGAAACATCTTTCACACCAATCAATGACATTTGTCTCTTCCACAACAATAACTTCGACAGCCAAAGGATCAGGTACCATTCTGTTTTCCTTCAGCTTGGGACTATCTATTTCCAAATCCAATAGGTCCCTTGCCTCTATAATCAAATCTTTGGTGATTTGTGAACCTATCTTGGCCTTGCTACTGGTTTTGATCTTGTGAGCTATCCCTAATCCCCTTTTCTTACCGGGCTAGTTTGTATGATATTTCTTTGACAACCCCTGCCAAAGTAATCACAACTTCCTCCAAATATGAAGCCTTGCTTGTCTGAGTTTTTCTAGGTTAATTAGTTTTACACCCTCCCTTTTAGGAGGCTTTCCAATTTCCTTGATGTTTTTCTCAATTTTCAGGGCCACGGTGAATTCTTGCCTCAAATTAGTAGGGTTTTTTTCCCTCAAGTAGTAAGCAGCTTTTTATCAAATGCATCTACTTAATATTTGATCAAATGTGATTCATCACATGGCCTTATCCTAACAGGAAATATCCTCAAGATCTTATTAAACCTTTGTGTTGAAATCATGTACTAACTCATTAGGATTCTTTTTTATGTTTTCAAATTCTATCAAAATAAACCTAGTGCCACTTCTATCACCATACTACAATCTAAATGCATTGCTCATCTCTATCCAAGAATCAATTTAATTATCTGGAAAAGATTTATACCAGTCCCTTGCATCCTCTTCCAAAGTATGGATAAACAGTTTGATATATACATCTTCATGTTGAATCTCAAAATCTTCCATCATATTGATAAAAAACGTTAAATGTTGATCACCGGTTATAGCGTTGTTTCCTTGGAACTTTTGTAAGCTCTTCCTTACATTTTGAGGAACTGCATTTGGATAACCATCCATCCCTACAAAATTTATAGGCCCAATGGTATTTACAACAAATTGAGGTCTAGCTATGGGTGATAGGGCCATGTTGTTTTGAGGAGGTGACCCTAGAGGGGAGACAAATTGATGAGGGGCAGAGAGTCTTTGAAACACAGAAGTATAAATTCAAAAATGGATATCCCTTAAAGGCCTTGTTTCTGAGAAATCCCTATCAAATTTTGAAAGGACAAGAAAGCATGAGAAGAAAACTTTTCAAAATCAAATGAAGGGCCCTATCCAGATAGAGAATTTAATTCCATAAAAAGACTACCTGACTCAGAATCACCTTGAATAGCAGTCTTCAATGATAGGCTGATCACTTTCATCAATGGAGATCCTTTTTCTTGTCTGCTAATTGTTATCCAAAATTCACCCTCAAGGTAACTTTGATAACATGCATCAAATTCTTTAGTCCCAGGCAAATAGATTGAGTTAGGGCAAAAAAAGGAGTCATGTTTCTAGGGTCCCCTCATATTTTTCTAACTCCCCTGTCCAAGTAGAAGAGAGCAAGTTCTGAGAAAATGTGAAAAAAATTGCAAAAACAAGCTCGGGCCAGGAAAAATCACTGAAAAATGGCTAAGTCCTAGTCCTCGCAGCATAGTGGGACAGTTGGGACAAAAGGGCGCGAACCGGCCGAAAGGCCGCCAGATGGTCCGAAAGCAAATGGGACATCCGGGCCAAAAGGACGCGCGGGATGCGGAAATCCAAACTGGCCGAAAAGAGAGAAAAAATTGGCTAACTGCTGAGAACAGGGTCGCCTTTGGGACAAGTGGGACAAAAAGACGCGAACCGGCCGAATCGGGCGAAATGAGTCAAGGCAGCCCGAAACAGTCTGGAACAGTTGGGACCAAAGGGCGCGAACCGGCCGAACCAGGTGAAATGAGTAAGGTAGCTCGAAACAGTCTGGGACGCGCGGGCCAAAAGTACGTGAACTGGCCGGATCGGCCGAAATGAGAACTTTTGTCCCGGAACAGTTGGGACAAAAGGGCGCGAACCGGCCGAACCGGGCGAATTTGTCCCAGACGGTCCGAAAGCAAATGGGACATATGGGCTGCGAGTACTTGAACCGGCCGGTTCGGCCGAAACAGGGAAATTTCAGCACTATACCAAATGGGACAAAGGGACGCGCGGGATGCAAAAAGCCGAAATGGCTGAAGGCAGGGAAGAAAAGTCAACGTTTGGTCCGGAAACTTCAAACGGCCATAACTTTTGACTCCGAGCTCCGATTTTCATAAAATTGGACTTTCTGGAACGAGCACGACGTCCTCTGTACGCCACAAAAAATGGATAAGGGGTACCCTAGATTTCTTAATTTTTAATGAGGGTAGATATGTTTAAATAAAAGAAACATATTCGGCTCCAGTCAGTCAATGCTCATTCCTGTCAAATGACAGAAAACGCCTGCCAGAGCCAAAATAGCTTCCCACACTCAGAAGGCCATAACTTTTGCATTTCTTCAACGAAATCACACAAAATTGGTACCGTTGGAATCGTGGTTCCGAGCCTGATGCACAAAATCAAGAAATTATAGATTTGTATCAGAAATTGATTGATATTTTTAAGGAAACGTGGCCGGGTTCAGAACAGTGTTTTATTTGGTAGCTCGGAGTGCAATTAAGAGGCATGGTCATCATTCTTTCTCTGCTGCAGCACATGGGATAGTATGGGGAGCCTTTCGCAAGTAATATACAATCATTTCACTCAATTTAATGCTCTTACAGGTGGTTGAAGGACAGATTTCGGGATTTCCATTTTCCCTTCTCTTCTCCTTCTCATTTTTTCTATAAATTGGAGTGTTGAGCTCATTGTAAAACAGAGAGTTTTTGGGTAGCAAAGCTTTTGCCAAAATTTCTTTGTGAAGCCAGTGTGTTGCAGGCCCTTGTAGTGGACTCCTTGCATGGTGATCCAGGCCCTTATCTTGTAATAGATTGAACTGTGCATACCAGGAAGCAATAAAATACAAGTTTGTGGATGTATCTTCCCATGCTGTGTTTTCTTGCATTCTTCTTGCCCTTTTATCTTTCTACAAGAATATTGTGTCTATTATTATGTTCTTGCAGGAATTCATTATCATTGTGTATGCTTGGAATATTATTGTGAATGCATTTTGCTAGATTATGGTGAACTGTCATCACCTCTTCTAGTGTGCACTTTGCCTCTGTATTTCACACATTTGGAGACTACTCTCCCACCCTCCTTTTCTGGTGTATCACCGCTTTAGTGTAGGCTTTCATTTTATGTATTCTCTCTCCCTGGTCCCTTGAGAAATTTAGATTAGAATAGTTAGCTTATCCTGCATTAGAGTAGATTGTGGCAGGTAGTTTAGGAGCAAGAACCAGCTTTCTCTGGAGGTCTGTCTCAAGTAGCAAGTCCCACAACTTGGAGATAGTACCCATGTTATCCAATCACACTGTGAGTTCAAATACATGCACAGGGGTGCTGTGATTCGGTGATAACACTAATCTCCAATAACTCTCCAGGATTTTCGTCCTTCTAACTTTTCTTTTCCTAGCTCTTGAAATAATGTCCTAGCAGGGTCCCTACCAAAGAAAGACCTTCTTCCTTCCATCTTTGCAAATATTGTTAATAAGTCTCACTTGACCAGAGGTTAAGACACTGGTACTCATCAAGAATCAGATCAACAGGCAGTCATCACTAAGGATTTCCACCTTAGTTGTGAAAATGCACTAAAATATGATCTGTCAACACTGACGGGAATTGGAAATTGAAAGACCTGACTCTTCTTTACCTAGATTTATCAATGAAAGCTATGCACTAGGTGTAGAAACTGAAAGAATGTTACATAGATTTGTAACTTTGAAAACTTCTTATAGGACCTTGAGCACAGTCCAATGATGTGTGAATAGATGTATTAAAACTTTGAGCCGTTTAAGAAGTGTTTACTAGGGTCATGAATGTGAACTGTAATCACTCTTTTCCTGACAGCAATGCCAGTAAGGTGTTGGTACTCAATTTGATGTCTCCTTCAATGTCTGAGCAACATCACTTGTTCAACAGGAAGCTTAGAGATCCGCATAGTTCACAGTCGATTCATTTTTTAGCCAGGTATGGGATCTAACTGGCTTTCTATCACTCAAATGTGGAGAAATGGATAGCACCCTAAAGAGCGCTTTGATCTATCCTCACTACTTTCATGGTTGAGCCTTTTAACCAGGGTGAGAGGACCCTTTTGTAGCCTGATGTTTATGGAGGAGATGGGGATTTCCCTCCTTGTCCCGAAGTGTTTAAGAAGAACTTGAAGAAAATATGAACAATTTTTGGCCTATTCTCTCACGAGTTGTCACTCTAGATAATGCAGATATCCTTCAAGAAAGGTTCAGGCCGCTAAAGATAATGAAAACCTGATGGTTTATGCATTTTTCGGTAGTAAAAACTTTGCATTTGTATACACACATTAGACAAAGAGGGGTAATATGGGTATGATTACTTGTTTTGAATAATTTTTTTTGGGAGGTGAAGTAGGATAAAGTTGCATGTACCAGACCTTTGGAGGGAATTTACAATAAAGAGCAACTTTTCAAACAGAGAGCTTCATGAACAGACAAGACGTTCCTTCTACCAAAAGGTGTTCTTCAATGGAGGCCCAAATCAACATGTTTTCACATAAAATTTAAGACCCTAACACGAAGGCTCAAATTAGAGCACCCAATTAAACACTATAGTTTCTATATTAAACCACATTTAAGCTACACCCAAATACTTACAAACAATATTTATCAACAAATGATAGTGAATTGATTTTAAATTTATTTATCTCATCCAAGATGAAGGATCTTGTAGAAACTGAAATTGCATATACCATCTAAACTGTCATAGGGACAAGATCTTATGTGATTTCACAAAAATTTCAGTATAAGATCGCAATAGGAATGAATAAAACTATTTGTAGACATTTTGAAACAAATCAAACACTAATTGCTAAGATTCAACATAGAATAACTCAAATTTGATTAAACTTATCTAGTAGGGGAAATTTTCTATAACAGTATCAAATCTTGTCAATGGTTGTACACTTACAACCACCTTGACATGATCAATTTTAATTCAAAAGAGATATACAGGTTCCTTAAATAATCCCTTAGAAAGACGAGCTTTATCAAACTTTCTCTTAGAAATCATGAGTTCTGACCTCTAACACTCCAACCTTCCAACCTCCAACCCTTTTCACAAAAAAAATTCATGCCTATTTATAACATTTTACAACAGATCCTTTCCCCCCCAAAACCAGAGACATTGAGTGCACCAGTGGTCGCCATGATCTCAATTGTGATTCCCAGAATCAAATCTCTAAAACAGTTGTCAGGTCCTTAGGAGGAAGATCTTTTCGAGCCTCTCCTACATTCAACTCCCTCCTTAGGTAGATCACTCTTCCTTTTACTTGCCAACCACTTCTGCCCCTAATCTTTCAAATCTGGTTCCTTGCGTGCCCGAAAAGGAAAAATGGAAGATCAAATCGAGCCCAGAAATCATATCTTTTCTTAATGGTAAAAGACGTCCCAATATTTTCCTCACCAAACCTAAGATATCAACAGGTCTTTCACATGCCAAGGAAAGAAAAATAGGGCCAAATCCAATAGTCAGATTGCATATTAATGGTGAGAGATGTTTTTCAAACCTTCCCCACCAAACCAAGACCTCCATATTAATGCTCCTCTTCATTTGGCGTGTTGGAGACTCCAAGAAATGATTAAAAAACCATAAGAATATGCATCCCTAGGAGTTCTGGAGTGAAAAATGGTAGAAAAATTAGATACAGATGCACAACTACCATTGATTTCTATTTTGAATTTGGACCATCCACATGGGAGATCCAATTTTAGAGTGGGCCTGTGGGTTCCCCTTTTCCTTTTACATCTTTTGGAAAAATGTAAACTTTTCACATTTTTCTCTACACCTCCGCCATTGAGAAATGAGCCTGACACATGTCCTAAGGTGGGTCCCAAAGCAACCGTGGCCAAATTATGCTATTTCACCTCTTTTTGGCAAAAGGGAAAATTTTCCAAATTTTTCCTGGCTGATCTGCCCTTCCACTTCTAGTCTCTAACGTACGTCCCAATGGAAACACACGCTCCCCTTTTTACTTTTAACTCCTTTCTCCACAATAGGAAAATTTTCCAATTTTCCTCTGAAGGTCCGCACCTCCGCCATTGACCGGGGTAAAATTTTGACTATTCTCTACTGGTTATGTGGGCCAATTTGATGTTTTAATCCTTTTGGTAACAAGAGGAAAAAAATCCAAGTTCCCTCCGATGGTCCACTTCCCCGCCCCTCTGACTTTTCAAACTACCACGTGTCACAATGGTGCACTTTGAGATAGTCCCCAAAAGTTGAGACCTTGAAAGAGTGTGGGCTCACCATGTGTCCTAGCCTAGCAAGATTTGTTTGAAGGTTTAAAGCTCAGTAGAAGGCACCATGTGTCATGCTCCAAGGCAGTCTCCTTTGGCCATTGAAAAGTCCAAGAAAAATGCAAAGTGAGCGGAGGCCTCCAAGTGTCCCCCTGGTTCTTCTTTAAAGTAAAATTCAAGGGCCAGTCCTCAAACATGCACGGTTTCTCCACGTGTCTCCCATGCCTCTTAAATTTTTATTTTTTGAAAAAAAGACTAAGTATGGGAAGACCTGGCGGAAGCCTCCACGTTTCTTCATGGCACAATTTCAAAATGGTGCCCAAAGCGGAGACCTTGAATGAGTGCGGGCTCACCACGTGTCTCTGTTCTTGCCAAACTTTACCAGCTGCATAAAAATTTGTCTAAGTCCAAGCAAAGCAGCGGAAACCTCCATGTGTCCTCCCGGCGTTACTCTAAGGCCAAACCAAAAAGTGAACTTTCAAATGAGCCTCATTCTTCCATGTAGACTAGTTTTTAAGATGAAGAGATTTATAAAATTATGAAGTACGCCGCTGATCCATGTACAACCAAAAGAGGCCATGTTTCCCATTGATGCAAGGATGCAAATTTGACCGGGAGAAACACCCATCAAACCGTAAAATGTAGAAAAAAAATCATTCGAGTCTGGAGATGAAATTTTGTCTAAGGACAGAGAATTCACAAATGTTACAAGGCTCAAATACATCCTTAGAGCTACATCCATTTATTTTCCATCAAGTATTTAGGGAAAAAATGACAAGGACAACAAATCTCAATTGTGGAAAATGGAAAGAACACGAAAGCCCTAGTTTTTAGATGAACAAAGAATGGGAGACCCAAATTACAGACCCCTTTAGAGGAACAGAGAAAGGAGGAGACAAATATGGACCCATATATGATCATCGGCCTAAGGAAATATTAATTCTAGAAACAAAAGTAAGGTAGAGACCTTCTAGGCACAACATAGGGAGATAAATTTATGGTAGGGGCCGTAAATTGATAATTTTTTCAATGGCGAAATGGGGAGAGACTATTTTGAGCACCAACATGTTGTATATAACCCAAGTGGGAGATTTATGTATTAAATGGAGGGCACAACTACGCGGACATATCATTCACATTTCACACCCCCATTTTTTTTGTTTGAACATATTAAATTTGAACGGGTGAGGGGAACAAAATTCTTAGGCTTAGCTGCCTAAGACTAAGGGGTTTCGATTTTGTCAAATTTTCCCAAGCAAGAATTGAACCAAAAGCAACGTTAATGACATTCAAACTAGTTCTTCCATAAGCAAAGCAAAATCTGACCCTCCCTCTTTTGACCGCATTGGTAGATATGTTGTGAGAATTTCTGAAGAGGACCATAAATCCTATTCAGACTCACTTGATAGCTGTGATACAAACGACATGTTTGTTACCAATTTTTTTTTACATGTATAAGCCTTTGGTTATGACATCATTTTCCATTTATAGAGATAACATTACTGTATTAATGTATTACAAAATAGATTAATGTTTTAGTCCTTTTAGCCATCCTAACAATTGTAGAACTAGATATATTATCAGATTTCATCCTATATAATACTGTGACATCTACCATTTAATGAATGTATTTCCTAGCTAAATCTATTTCAAGCTTCTACAAAGAAAAACACCACATCAGCTTTGAGCATGTTAGAAAATAATAAATAGATTGGAGAACATAGTGGAAGTGAAAGTGGTTCGCCTAGTTGACTACAGAGATAACTAACGATAGAACATACACATGATAGCGTCTCTTTTATCAACCTGCTCTTATATGTAATGGATTTTAATGACCAATACAGTAATTGTTTGCTACCATTCAAGCGTTCTGTTCTATCTTTTCCTGGGAGTTTGTTTTGACGACCCTTGAAATGTCAATCTCTTTTGACGCTCCCTACACAGCCGGTAAAACTACAGTTGACAGTTGCAGTCAAATAAAGCTTGTAACCAGTAACGGCAATCATTTGGTCGGTTCAACAGTTAATTTGTTCAACCCCATTATATTTATAGTATTTTGTAGACTTTACCCTTATTTATCCCGTCTCCAACATGCCGTCTGACTTTGAATGCTAATTTTTTTTGATAAATTAGCAACTCATAGCCTATAAATACAATGATTCTTTCATACATTTCATAAGTTATTTGAAACAATCCTGTGATATTCTATAATGGCAAGCTCAATATTCTTCAAAATGAGTGCCCTCCTTCTTTTTGTCAACATTATGTTAATGCTCCACTATGTCTCTGCCAGATACGACATGCCAAATTCTTTTCCTCCAAATGTGGAGCAGCTACTAAATTCATATGCTTCAGCTCCAGACTGCAGAGGCAATTCTAAAGACCCTAGATGCCCACCATCTAACAAAGCTGTGTTAGGGGATCAGAATTGGTCATATGGACAGCGTTTTATTCGCAGTTCTAATGATCATAATGATAATGACATTCCACTTGAACACCATAATTCAGTCTTCCAGTCTAAGCATAAGCAGCTGTTAAGTTCATGTCCTTCACATCCAGACTACAAGGGAAATTCTCCCGATCCTAGATGCTGCCCACATTCTAGCAAAGCTTTGTTAGGGGATCAGAACTGGTCATACGGACATCATTTTGTTAATGATAACAATAATGAAGTTGCAGTTGAACGACATAATCCAGTCATTCCAACAAGTGTGCAGCAGCTCTTTTTTATCTAGATGTATCATAGGTCATGTACTCCTGCATCCATACAATCATTACCACAATTATATACTTTCATTCAATGATATCAATCAGAGTATTTGTTTTCTAGCATGTCAAAATCCTTACCCATGATCATTAATTATATGGAATTACAATATTAATCTATTTTTCTGCATTGGTTGTGTTGAATTAGGGGCATGAGGCATATTCTTTCCTTTGTTCTAGTTCTCTTTGATAATTGAATGAAGTAATTAGCCTTTATATTTTGGCAATTGAATTTGAGATCATTATTACACTAATTTATGAAGATTGCATTCAAATTTTTTAAATGTAAATGGAAAGAGAAAAGACTTTTCAACCATAGTTGAAAATTCGACTATATATTAAATTTTAAAATTAGCGGTGGGGAGGCATCAGTTCCAAGTATTACTTATAGTGCTCAAGACTGTTAGTTGTTTCTTGATGTTATTTTTATTAAAATAATATAGATATTCATGAAGATTAAAATAATATGTAAATAAGCATTCTCATAGTCTCACCACTTCCAAATGGACATGTGGAGGTTCAGTCAAATGCCAGGATGTTTCTCTATTCCATGCAATGAAATGAAGGAGTTGGCGCTATTTATAGTTGTAGCTGGGTGAACGAAAAAGTAAGCAAAAAGTTTAAAGTTAATTTACCTTTGTAACTTGATTTCATTGTAAAATGTAGTGCTCCACATTAAAGTATTATTTCAATAGTTTAGTTTTCTTTCCATGAAATATTAATTATTATTTTTGGATGAGGGTAAAGGGGTTTTTTTGACAAGGACTCTCCACAAGAATAAAAAGGACCTGACAAGAAATAAAACATGAGCACCAAAGGAAACAAGAAGAAACATCTGCCCTGTAACAAAAAGAAGAAAAAAAGACAACAAAACTAGAACACACACAAAAAGACAATTAGGAAGTTCTAAGAGTCATTTATATGATTCATTTGCTTATATTTTTTCATTAAAAATTGAGTGGATGACCAAGGGTGATAAAAGAAGACAAGAAATAAGTAACATTTGAAAGATAATAGTAAGAAATAAGGAGGAACGATGATCCAAGAGGGGATTTTATCGGGCGAGAGATCTTGTTCCTAATAGGCAGTCGTGTGCTAGGTGGTCAAATGGTAATGAGTAATTCTCAAAGAAATGTAAACAAATGGTAATGAATAATTCTATAACTTAGGAATTATTGCATATAAACAACATTTTAGAGGATAGATTTAGATACTAATTGTTTGATTTAGTGAATACATGTTCTTATACTTTTTCTGGGTGATTAAGGATTCATAAGGATAAAGTAGGAAAGAAAAGTTGACAATGGATATTTGAAAATACGCCCCCAAATTGTACCGAACATCATTTTGAAACTGAAGTTTTGTAGAATCATTTAATTAGTGTAAAATGTGATACCATGGAATTCTAATAGAATGAGAGGCAAAGGATCTTATGGGTTACCTTTATGTGCATGGAGTGATATCTACGATAATTGCTACTGTAGTTTGTTGGATTATCATCTTTACCGAAGCGTTCTTGCATATTTTTTCATGGTGTCTTCCTGTGAGTTTTCCTTCATTGTGCATAATATTGAACCTTGAGTGTTGAAAAATAAAGTGTTATACATTTGTTACTTCTTGAAGACTTGATACTCATGGACATAATTTAAATAAAACAAATAGATTTTGGTTTCTTGTCGCCAAACTAGGGATTTCTAAATTATCATAGAGTCTAAAACTAAAATTTAGGTGTCCTTCAGACCGTTAAGGGAAATTTCCCATCTTGGAGAGTGGGTTAGTGTTTACCTTTTACCATTAACACTTCCCCACGGATAAGTTTCGTTGCAGATAATCACAAACCTAATTTGTAAGGTTCCTTCGCTGACATATTGTTCGAGTCATATCACTCTCCTACATATGCACTAGGTTCCATTCTTGTATTTAGTTTTTGCTTTGGTTATTTTCCAATTATTATTGGTACAATGGTTTTGAAGGGGACCATACCCAATAGAATGCATAGAGGCTCAAAATCCATATGATACATGAGGTCCACATCACAAAGAAAAGACCATGAAGCCAGATAGAACATGGAAGAATGAAGGTTGTGGATAAACTGCCGACAAAATTGAAGCCTTTAAACAAAAAGAGAGTAGCGACACAACATTGCTACAAAACAAAAGAAAATAGAAAAAGCTAAAAACAGAAGAAATATGAAAATTGAATATAGGACCAGTCTAGGTTTACGGTCTAGAACTAGTAATGGAAAATCAAACCTGAACTAGTATAGTGATTGAAATCTACGTCTAGAATATCCTACCCCAAGCTCTGGGTCATGTCAGGATGGAACACTGTATGGCATTTTATTTGTAACTTTTGTCCATCAATCTTATCATTCATTCAAAGATATAATATCCACCTTGTCTAGAAACTCAGCAAAGAAAGTTATTACTTTTTTGTTATCGTGAACTTGAAAAGGGGACTCATTTGCTTTGTAAATCTAAATGTTAAATTAAAGGTGTAAAAAAATTACAATGCCATTTTTTTCCAACTCCTCGTATTTACGCTCGCAAGGATCATCGAGAAATACGACTCCACCATTAATACCTCAAACTTCTAGTACTACACCCTCATTTTAAAAGTTATCTTTATTTTGGATGTGATCAATTTTTTATTTCCGGCCCAACGTATTCACCCAGGAGGTATTTTGTCCCACGCCATCTAACATAAAATATTCCTTAGATATCGGTACAGACAGATTGGGTCGATTTGAATTTTATTTAGGGAGGGTAAAAGATTCTCTGCACCATCCAACTAAAAATTGTTAGGTAACACCTCATGTTCTTGAGATAATAAGTTTGCATTGATAGACATGTCCACATTTTAAAAAATATTCATCACATCATCCGTCGAAGCCTCCACTTCCAATTCCATGATCAGATCCTTGTAATTTTGGACGACCACATGTGTAGGTTACCTTTTCAAGACATGGATCTTCACCTCCCTGACTACAATGGATCATCCAGACTCCACCAATTGATATTTATTCTATTCACAACCCTTCTAGAGTGGTGAATTTTTCTTATCTTTGAAACTATTTTGATTTTCTGCCCAACCATCCAACACTTGGCTAAAAACATAGGTGATTCATCGAATGAAATATTTTGGATCTCTATTGATTTTAGGTTAATAGACTTCAGCTGAGAAGAACTAGCAGAGATATTGAAACACATTATTTCTCACATGAATCGTGATCTCACAGCTACTGATGTATCCCGAGTAATAATCTCTCCCATCGATTTAGCTATTCCAAATAACACATCAAATTCTCAAAATTCCAGGGGCAGCATAGGGATTTTTATCCAATTCAAGACATGTCGTCAGTGTGTGGGTTTCAAATCCCATATTTCCAGTGAACTATGGAGAGAGTGGTTCTCCAATAAAACCAAGGTCTTCCTTACACAGTTACATATTTCCATGTCTTCTTCAAGGGAGAATGATAAAATAGCATGAAGCTTTTTGGTATGTAATAGGTAAAAATTGGATATATTTCCTGAGATTCTCTCAATTTTACTTCCCAATCCAGTCTCCATGCCTGGTAAATATTTGTCACATATGCTAGTGAAATTTTCAAGACCATTCAAAAAACATCTATACCTATCTTTGGCTTTGTCTATAATAGAATCCAAAACCTTGAGCCAAATAGAAGTAAATCATGTTTCTACATTGGTTTTAGTCTCTGCACCGCTTCATGTGGATCCGTTTTGAAGAATTTAGTGACCCAAGAGTTTTCCTCCTCTACCTGTCCAACCTCCTCCTACATCGAACAAATTTCTTTGGTTATTCAGTAGCAAATTACTTCCTTTTAATAATTGAAAATTGTAATCTAAAACTGCCTCTATAACTACTAAAACTAAAGAAGACTGTAAATTTGCAACTGCTGAAGCTACCCTGTATGTATTGTTTACCCTTAGACAAAAATTATCTAGTAGAACACTAGTACCCAAGGTTTCTATCTTCTTTAGGTACTTGTCTCCAAGCTGCAAATTTTGCTGAAAGTATATTTCTAGCCATGTTCTATAATTCTTATCTACTCTTATCATGTTGTGTTTTTTTCTATGACTATTAGATGCTGAAAAGGTTGAACTAATAATTCCCCCACTTGTTTGGGTTCTGTGACATGAAAAAAATGCACAAATCCCAAACAAGGAAAGAAAAAACTGATGTGCACATCTCATATAAGAATCCTATATGGGAATAGGTATTTCACATGGTAGTAACAATGGAAGAAGTAAAACAATTAGATATTACTATCATACAAGTGCTAGTGAAAAACAAGTAATGCACACATAAATAGCAACTAAAAAAGAAGATACAGGAAAAAAACCAAAAAGGACATAATGACTAATTGGTTGCATAAATGGGACACTAGTTATGATGTCATAATATAATCAGATCTATGAAGTCTTGTTAAATCAAGGTATTAAGAAAATATAGGGCATTGTCATGCCCACTTCCCTTTGACACCTTTTGATACTAGTCATGATACAGCTGATTATATTATGGGCAAGATTATGAGACTTTATTATAGTATGATGTTAGATGTTATACCATGGATTATTGTTGACCTTGATTCAGTTATGATGCATGATAATTATTAGAGAAATTTTAGATATTGATGTGATATATTGTTTGATATGGTTATATTATGGATGTTGTTTGGACATGTGATATTTGAATATTGTGAGTATATCTAGAACTGGAAATTAATTGATGATGATAGAATTGTTGAGTAAAATTACAAATGGTTTTGTTGGTTGCCTTGCATGTTGTTGTGATTTATATGTCTAGATGATTTTGGAATTTTAATTATATTATTTTAGATATTCTGATATGGCCATGAGACTGAAGGAGGTATTTGTGTTTTGCAGGTTAAAATTTCACAACAAACATCAAGGGATTGGAAACCAACCACATTGGAATTCTAGATGAATTCAACAAGGTAACCATGGTAACTTGTATTGTTTGTCTGTGGTTGTTTTGTTAGGGGTTCCCATGGGGGGAATCACTTTTATTGTGACCAAGGGGTTATGTATATTTATTTATTGGTTCCTTTGTTTATTTTTGCATGTCTTTATTTTGTGATGCATTTACCCTTACATTATTTATTAAATGATGTGTAATATTGCGAGTAATGATGTTGTTAAGTTAATTAATTAAAATATGTCATAAGAAAGTAATTAAAATAGTTTTTGGTCTTGAATTAAAGTGTTGTAAGAGATGTGTAAGTTAACTTTTGAGTGTGAAACACTCCACCTTCTTGGAAATTCGAATTTGTCCTTGGAGGCTGATTTTGGAGGCTTGTGAGACAAGTTAAACTTGTCCCATACCTTTTACATTTATTTTCCAACCATACCTATGGTTGGAGAGTTGAATTTAGACTTTTATAATGCTTTTTGAGAAGAAAAATTGTAGGTTTTTTTGAACTTTTCTTACATAGGTTTAATTTCAGTCCTTTGAGGTGTGGGTTAGATTTGAGTATGTAAGTAAATTGTCATATTATTTACCTACCTATTTATTATGCATTGGAGAATGAATTTGAATTTTGGATTGGGGTTGAGGTTGTGTGAGGTAGCATCCTACATGGATCCACCTCATCCTCTTTTTTTTCTTTTTCTATTAAATTTGAATTGCTTTCCTTGTTTTGGGTTGCTTCACTTTTAGGAAACTCCTTTTGGGGAGAATTCTTTTTCTATTTTGGAGCTCTTACTTTGGAGAATGTGCTTGGCTAATTTGGGTTGCTTGCATTGAGATAAAGCTTGTTATTTTGGAACTTAGAACAACTCAATCATGGAGAGGTAGGAACTTGGCTATTGAAATGCTTCCTTTTGTTTATGAAATTGTTTGTTGTGAATGTTTTGGCATGTTTGTGGGATGTTAGGTAGATGACATAGGAATGGTGTAGGAGAAGACTTTGGGGTTTATTTTGTGGGACACACAAGTGTTTTGTGGAGGTATAAGTGTAGAGGAAGTTGAGATTTGGGTTCCACCTTAAAAATAAATAACTTGCATTTTTTTACTCGTTATGGGGTGCCATAAGAGGTTAGGGAGGAATAATGAAATGTGAGGAATAAGGGGTACTTGGGGGAGGCATAAGGGCATGTCAGAGATTTGATATACTATATTTTGGTAGTTTGAAATCAGGTGGTGATACCCATTTCCCCTTTGGGAGGTAGAAGTAGCATCCCCCATAGTTTCTTACTCCTTTGGCTTGCATGCTGAAGCTTGATTTTCGTTTGCTATATTTTGATGTGGTTGCAAACTAAATTTTATTTTGGACTGTGTTTTAAATGTGAATTTACATGTGTGTTTGTGGAAGCCTGTTGTTTGCCATGAATTGAAACACATCTTTTATTGTATTGTGGTTTGGGATCGCAGGGCGAATGAAAAAGGATAGTTTCTCCTTGTCATTGGATGTCTTGGTTGGATGGAGAGCGTTGCCTTTCCCCTACTCTTGTTGTGATCAAAATTTGAAGAATGATAAATCTACATGTTGTTCTTCTAGAGCAAAGGAAAATGAAATAAAAGAGTTGAAAATCCCTTGTTGAGATTAATCTTATTCTAACATTCCCACTTGAAGTGGATGAACTTGTATATGCTTTGTAAAGGAAATATGTTGTATTGAATATGAAAGTTGTAATTTTGAAATGTAAAGGAGACATATATACTCTGTTTTTATTGTGAAGGAAAGAAATGTATTTTGTATATTGTATTATGAAAGTCAACATGAAAAGAGAAGTTGTAAAAGACGAAAATCTTGTCTTTTGAATAAAATTTACATTTGTTTCCACAAGTGGAACTTTTGATGTTTAAAATATGAGTTTGAAATGTATTTGAAATCTCTATTTAAAAGTAAGAAATCTGTGTCAGGAAAACACATAACTCTTTCTTTTGAAATGTGTAAAAATGGAAATCAGAATTGCATTCGGGTTTTGAATAGTTTGATTTGAATCAACTGAAATGTATTAGATTAGAATTGGAATGAATTCTAATACTTGGAAGAGAAAAATGGCAAATAGATCTTTCAAAATTTGATCTTTGTTTTATAGCTTCAAAATAGCAAATTATTTATCCAGAAATTCACAGTTCATAGCTGCAACAAGGAAATAACTAATTAAGTGATTAAATTGAAGTAGTATGCCCTAAATGAATTCATTTGGACAAAAACACATAAGGAATCCCCCAGAAATCTTAGCAAAATCAGGCTTAAACCGTTTTGTTGTCGTTTTTGTTGGCAAAATTGTATGTTTTTTAATTGGGATTCAATCAAACAACCTTACCTTCCAAATCCATCCTAAATCTATCTAAGCACAATTCTCCATGTTTAATTGATATGTTGAGAGAGGAAGAAGATCAATTGATTAAAATTTTCATAAGTTAAAATTTACCAAGTTGCCTTTTTAAATCCTGTAGATTGTTTTAGTGAAATTTACACCTTAAACATTATCAAAATGAAAAATTAAAGATTCTTGTGCAAAGAGGACGTCAAAAGCTTTCTAAAAATTCCTTGTTTTCTAAAAACCAAGTTCCCAATCAAAAGTTATGGCCTACTGAAGTTTCCCTTCATTTGGCTTCAAAAATAATTCTAATTGTAAAAAAAAAAATAGGCAAATTTTCTAAGTTTTCTCCGTGGCCCTGCCAGCCCACAACCAATCAAGTTCTGCCACATGGTGTCACAAGGCATCGGCGGAGGAGCAGATCCCTTAAAAAAAAAAGAACTTCAGAATATTTTTTGGAAAATTTTCTAAGTTTTGTGCACGGCCCTGCCAGCCCGCAAAATATAAGGTGCTGCCATGTGGCATCTCATGGAGTTGGTGGAGGAGTGGATCACTTAAAAAAACTTAGCACTTCAAAAAAAATTCTTTTAGAAAATTTTTCTAAGTTCTCCCACCAGCCCGTCGACCTGCATCAAATTGATGGCTGACATGTGGCGCCTTGGGCATCGGCGGGGGCACGGATCGTTTTAATCCCTTAGCACTTTTGGTTAAAAGGATAAAAGTCTAAAAATTTTCCGGTGGCCCAAGTTTCTGCCAGAGTTGGGAAATGTTGACATGTGTCCTTTCGGGCTCACAGGCACGTAGAGGCAAATCACGCTCTTTTCCCAAAAAGGGAAAAAATGCTAAAGTTTTTCCCCGCTCTACTGGCTCGCGCAGGGGAAATATTTGCTACCCCACCCTGTCAATCCGTATTCCTCCTCTGGGTGAAAATTAACTCCCTATGAATTCTTCATGCCTGCACATGGGAAAAATTTCTCCCCTAGGCCCAGAAACCCGCTCTTGGGAAAATTTTCCTCCCAAGGTCCGCCGACCCATAACTTGAGAAATATGAGGAGTTAGGAGAACATATTTATATCACTAGAAAGGTGAGGAAATTTCCTATCTAATGGGAATGTTTTAGGGAATTTTTGAGTGTGTTAATTTTGAAAAAAATCAGGTTGAATATTTTAAGCCTATTAGAAAGTGGTATAGTGAGAAATCACCCTCTTAACCTAATTGATTAATCAAACCCTAAGTTTGTGATCGTTTATAATTATCAAATTAACAAAGCTATAATATATTAATAATTGTTGGCTTGAATCTCACTCGCAAAAACTAACTATTTGCTAACCTGGTTGTAGACTCTTTTAAACAAAAACAAATATTTATCTCATAATGTTTCCTAACTAATCGTAGTTTGTTCTTGGGTCTCAAGTGGGTCGTTTTAGCAGGCATTACACTTGGTATAAGAGCATTGGTTCATAACATTGGGCAATTGGGCACACTAGAACACTTGAGACATGAACTTTAAAACCTAGCACACTTTTAAATCTAGAAAACAACTAGTTTAGAAACTGCATATTTTAATAAACACAGAAACTAAGTAAGACCTAGAATAAGGAGCTAACTCTTATTTTTCTCTGTGTAAGAGGCACAAACAAGATGAGGAGCCTTTTCACATAGACCTAGGCATACCACCTCCAGATCATGTTGTAGCAACCATCCTACCATATATTTTACAGAGTCTTCAGGATGTTAATGCCACTCTACGCGGAGGGACCGTAGGGGAAAATTCTTTTGGACATGATAGCATGACATCCATTGAGGCTCATGCATCTCCTTGGCACAATGAGGAGCATAGAGGAGAAAAATTCCATGTGGAGTTAACTAGAGTAAAGTCACCAAAGAGGGGATAGGGAGACAAGGTTTCAGGGCATAGAGAGAGGTCTCGGAGACCTAGGCTTAGGGATGAGCGTGCAGAGAGGCCCAAAGGCCATCAGACCATAGTTACAGATCAGATCAGGGAGATCCTGAAGCTTTGGCCATCACTTTATTCTAGTGACATAGGTATATTTTAGGCAGAGGCCTAGTTGGTGAGCTTGGGTGGATGCTTCAAGCTCTATTGTTGTTCTAGCAACATGAAAGCTCCTGTTGTGATCCATCTATTGAGGGATGAAGTTGGTGTCTTGTGGTAGATAGAGGATAAAAAGCTCCATGTTGATTCTAAGATAGTTACCTGGGATCTCTTTGTGGAGCAATTCAGGAGCAGATATTTGTCACAGAGGTTCTTACAGCAATGGATAGATGATTTTCATGATCTCCGGTAGACATCTCTTATAGTAGAACAGTATGAGAGGATATTTCTAGATCTACTCCAGTATGTTGAGTACATATAAGATGAGCAGGTGTGGATCCATGGACATGTAGTATGGATTCATTGTCCACAGACATTAGCTGAGGCCATAGAGAAGGCCTATATAGCATTGGAGACTTGGGGAAAGACCCAACAGGCTAGAGACCGAGTATGGAGACACATACAGAAAATACAAAACAATAGATCGAGGGGGTTACTACCTCTTCCTCATGGTGGACAAGGTTCAACACAGTCATCTTTTAGAGAACAATAAAAACAACATGCCTACCCACCTTATATACATGCACAGAGGTTTGATGCACAAAGAGGTCAGAGTATGGGGCCTCCTCCTAGGGATCCCATCAGGAAATAGGGTGCCCAGAGAGCTCACTTAGTATTAGCTCACCAGTAGAGACCTCAACAGTCCACAACAGGGTCATCGAGATCTACACCATATACCTCTAGAGTATCGACTGGAGCTGCTACACAGGGGATAGGATCAGGTGTTTTGGGTGTGGTGTTACTGGAAATTTTTGGAGAGACTACCCATAGAACCATAATAACAAGGGTAAGGCACAATCTTAGAGCCTAATGTTAGTGATATGGGGCACAGTTATAATATGTACGCAGTGGTCGAGAACCAACAGGGAGAGCAACAGATTACAGTTATTGAGAATATAGGTAACATTGGTTGTTTTCTTACCTCTATTTTGTTTGATTATGTTTCTTTTGATTCATTTATTGCACCATATTTAGTAGAGTGATGCAGGCTGGTGGAAGTTAGGTAGGGTCATAGTTCGGATGTTGATATGGCTTCTGGAGCCAAGATCTCTATAGTATCCTTAGTTAAGGAGTGTGTGGTGGATTTGGGACATTTCATCACTACCTCAGATCTTCGTATCCTTCCTTTGGGCTCATATGGAGTCATCTTGGGTATGGATTGGTTGTCTATACACAGGGCTAGAGTGTATTGTTACCACAAGATCATATCTTGTAAAGATGATCTAGGAGTAGAGGTAGTGTTAGCCGGGGTCAAGAGACCTATTTCTATTCACACCATCTCCGCTATGCAACTTAAGCGGTGTGTGCAATGGGGTTATCAGATGTTTTCTATCACAATTAGTGACCGATCAGAAGATGGGTCTAGTGGACCATCACGAGATGACCATCCTATTTTGAGAGTTTTTGTAGATGTCTTTCTAGGGGAGCTACAACGGTTACCACCCCCATGTGAGATTGCTTTTCATATAGATCTGGATCCATGAGCGGATCCTATCTCACAAGCACCTTATAGGATGACTACCCTAAAATCTTACGAGCTCAAGTTACAGCTTGAGGGCCTTTTGGAGAAAGGCCTTATTCATCATAGTGTATCCCCTTGGGGTGCATTGGTGATCTTTGTAAAGAAGAAGGAAGGATCCTTACGATTGTGTATTGATTACCACCAGCTAAACAAACTAACGATTAAGAATCGTTATCCCCTTATGTGTATTGATGATTTGTTTTATAAGATGAAGGGAGCCACAAATTTCTTTAAGATAGACCTTAAGTCAGGGTACCATAAGCTGAGAATTTTAGAGGAAGATAGTCATAAGATCACCTTCTGTATGAGATATGGCCACTATGAGTTCACAGTGGTACCTTTTGGTTTGACTAATGCCCCTATAGTATTTTTGAGATTGATGAATGAGGTATTTAGGAATTTCTTAGATCTCTTTGTGATCATCTTCCTTGATAACATTTTTATTTACTCACTTATGCGTGAGGAGCATGAGAGACACATTTTCTAGGTTCTTCGGTGTCTTCGGGAGCAACAAATTTATGGGAACTTAGACAAGTGTGATTTCTTTTAGATGGAGGTGTAGTATTTGGATCATATCATTTTTGGGGAAGGTCTCATAGTCGGTCCTTCAAAGATTAGAGCTATTATGGATTGGCCAGCACCCACTACTATGAAATACATTCGCAACTTCATTGGATTAGTAGGTTATTACAGGAGATTTGTTCAAGACTTCTCTTGGATTACGTACCCCATCACTTCCCTTCAGCAGAAAGGGAAGAAGTTTATTTGGTCAGATAGGTGCAATTAGGCCTTCATGACACTGAAGGAATGCCTCACTACAACACCTATTCTTGCAGTGTTAGTTCCATAGGGTGAGTTTTTTGTTTACACGGATGATTCTTTGGCAGGAATTGGAGGTGTGTTGATGCAAGAGTAGTGGCTTTTGAGTCTCACAAATTCAAGGATTATGAGCTTAGTCATCTGATTCATGATCTTGATCTTGTGGTAGTTATAAACATTTTGGTTCGATGGAGGAACTTTCTGCTTGGTACAAGATTCACACTCATGACAGATCACTTGATTCACCACCTCTTCACGCAACCCAATCTCAACACTCATCAATAGCATTGGATGGAGTTTCTTTGTGAGTATTATATGGAGATAGAGCATGTGAAAGGGAAGGATAATGTGGTGGTAGGCACTCTCAGTAGAAAGAGACATGTAATTATGGCCAGTTCAGTGGGAACTTATTTATAGAGAAAGATTCTTTAGTAGCTTCCTCTTAAAAACTTCTATATTAGAGCTCAATCAGAGGTCGAGTCCCAGAGACCCCTTGAGGGGAATTTTAATGGTTTCTCACTAGAGGCAGATGACCTTCTTAGGCAAAGAGGTTAGATTTATGTTCCCACAGATGGAGGCTTGAGGTAGGACATATTGACAGAGGCACATCGTGAACCCTATTCATCCCATCTTGAGGTGAAGAATATGCATGCTACTTTGAAACAATTGTATCACTGGAGAGGACTTCACAAAGATATGGCTCAATTTGTGTCACACTGTTTAGAGTGCAAGAAAGTTAATTCCGAGCATCAACATCCAGCTGACCTTATCTTTCCTCATGCTATACCGGATTGGAAATGAGACACAATTTCCATGGACTTCATTATTGGGATACTGATGTCAAGATATCACCACGATGCCATAATGGTCATGGTCGATAAATTGAAAGAAGTGGCTCACTTTTCTCTGGTGAAGACCACTTACACAGTTAGTGCATTATCATAGGTATATCTTGATGATATTGTCAGGTTCCATGAAATTTTGTAGAAGATCATTAGTGACTGTGATCCTTTGTAAACTTCCCATTTTTGGATTACCATGCAGTATGCCCTTGGGACGAGAATAAAATACAGCACAACATATCACACCGAGACAGATGGATAGACTAAGCGGGTGAATCAGATTTTAGTGGATATACTCAGGATGTATGTGATGGATCAAGAATATAGATGGGAGGAGTACCTGTACTTGGTGGAGTTCACCTACAATAATAGTTTTCAAAATTCTATAGGCATGGATCCTTTTTAGGCTTTGTATGGTAGAGACTGTAGGACACCTATTAGTTGGGGCAGGTTAGAGAAGATGGTTCCTCCCTGACCAGCTTTGTTGCAGGACATGGAGCAGTAGGTGGTTTTGATCAGACAAAGATTACAGGAGGCACATGACAGGAAAAAGAAGTACACATATCTACATAGGATCGACCGTAGTTTTGATTTGGGCTTGAAGGTGTTCCTTCGTGTCAAGCCATATAAGATCCCTATCCATTATGGAAAAGGTTCTAAGTTAGCTCTTAGATTCGTTGGTCCTTTTGAGATCTTGTAGTGTATCATCCCTTTGGCCTACTGTCTAGCATTGCCACCTAGCTTATCTCATGTACATGATGTGTTTCATGTTTTAGTTCTTAGGAGATATATTGTAGATCCTTCTCATGTGCTAGATTGGACCTCATTATAGGTGCAAGATAAGGGGTAGGTGATAGTGGAGCCCATTCACATCATAGATTGCAGGACTTTAGGCCTTTGAGGTAGAGAGATTGATCAGGTGTGAGTACAATTCGATAGATGTGATGAGACTAGAGCTACATGGGAGGATGCTAATTTTCTACAAGTTTAGTTTCCACATTTGTTCCAGTGACTTCTAGGAGGAAGTCGAGTCTAAGGGGATGGGGATGTAATGCCAACTTCCCTTTGACACCTTTTGATACTTATTGTGATACTGCTGATTATATTATGGGCATGATTATGTAACTTTAGTGTAGTATGATGTTAGATGTTAGACCATAGATTATTGTTGACCTTGATTCAGTTATGGTGCATGATGATTATTAGAGACATTTTGGATATTTATGTGATATACAGTTTGGCATGGTTATATTATGGATGTTGTTCAGACATGTGATATTCAAATATTGTGAGTAGACCTAGAAATGGAAATTATATGATAATGATTTTTGAGTAAAATTACAAATGATCTTGTTGGTTGCTTGGATGTTGTTGTGATTCATATATCTAGATGATTTTAGAATTTTAATTATATTATTTTGGATGTTCTTATATGACCATGAGACTGAAGGAGGCATTTTTGTTTTGCATGTTAAAATATCACAACAAACATCGGGGGATTGGAGACCAACCACATCGGAATTCTAGACGAATTCAACAAGGTCACCATGACAACATGTATTGTTTGTGTGTGGTTGTATTGTTAGGGTTTCCCATGGAGGGGATCACCTTTAAATGTGACCAAGGGGTTATGTGTATTTATTTACTAGTTCCTTTCTTTAAGTTTGCATGTGTTTATTTTGTCGTGCATTGACCCTTTCATTATTTATTAAATGATGTGTAATATTGTGAGTAATCATGTTGTTAAGTTAATTAATTAAAATATGTCATAATAATGTAATTAATAGAGTTGTTTTTCTTGAATTAAAGTGTTTTAAGAGATGTGTAAGTTAAATTTTTAGTGTGAAACACTCCACCTTCTTGAAAATTCGAATGTGTCCTTAGAGGATGATTTTGGAGGCTTGTGGGATGAGTTAAACTTGTCCTATACCTCTTACATTTATTTACCAACCATAACTATGGTTGGAGAGTTGAATTTAGACTTTTCTAATGCTTTTTGAGAAGACAAATTATATGTTTTATTGCACATTTCTTACATAGGTTTAAATTCAGTCCTTTGTAGTGTGGGTTAGATTTGAGTATGTAAGTAAATTGTCATATTATTCACCAACCTATTTATTATGCATTGGTGAATGAAGTTGAATTTTGGGTTGGGGTTGAGGATGTGTGATGTGGCATCCTATATGGATCCACCTCATCCTCTTCTTTTCCCTTTCCTATAAAATTAGAATTTGTTGTCTTGTTTTGGGTTGTTTCACTTTTAGGAAACTTCTTTTGTGGTGAATTATTTTGTTGTTCAGGAGCTCTTGCTTTGGAAAATTTTTTGGGGGAATGTTGCATGCTTGTGCTTGGCTGATTTGGGTTGCTTGCATTGAGATAAAGCTTGCTAGTTTAGAACTTGGAACAACTCCATGACGGAGAGGTAGGAACTCGGCTCTTGAAATGCTTCTTTTTGTTTATGAAATTGTTTGTTGTGAATGTTTTGGCATGTTTGTGGGATGTTGGGTAGATGGCATAGTAATGGTGTAGGAGAAGACTATGAGGTTCATTTTGTGGGAGGAAAAGTTATTTTGGGGAGGTATAAGTGTGGAGGGAGTTGGGATTTTGTTTCCACCTTACAAAGAAATAGCTTTCATTTCTTTACTCGTTATGGGGTGCCATAAGAGGTTAGGGAGGCATAAGGAAATGTGAGGAATAAGGGGTACTTGGGGGAGGCATAATGGCATGTCAGGGCTTTGGTATACTATATTTGGGCAGTTTGAAATTAGATGGTGATACCCATTTCCCCTTTGGGAGGTAGAAGTTGTATCCCCCATAGTTACTTGCTTTTTGGCTTGCATGCTAAACCCTGAGTTTTTTTTACTATGTATTAATGTGGTTGCAAACTACATTATGTTTTTTACCTATGTTTTAAATGTGAAATTTGCATGTGTGTTTGTGGAAGCTTTTTGTTGCCATGAGTTGAAACAAATGTTTTATTGCATTATGGTTGGGGCTCGAGGGGCAAAAAAGAAGGATGACTTCTCCTTGTCATTGGATGTCTTGATTGGGTGGAGAGTGTTTCGTTTCCCCTGCTCTTATTGTGATCAAAATTTGAAGAATGATAAATCTACATTTTGTTGTTCTAGAGCAAATGAAAATGAAATAAAATAGTTGAGAGTCCTTTGTTGAGATAAATCTTATTGTAATCTTCCCACTTGAAGTGGATGAACTTGTATATGTTTTGTAATGGAAACATATAGTATTAAATATGAAATTTGTAATTTTGAAATGTAAAGGAGAGATATATACTCTGTTTTTATTGTGAAGAAAAGAGATGAATTTTGCATATTGTATTGTGAAAGTTTACAGAAAAGAGAATTTGTTAAAGAAAGAAATTTTGTATTTTGAATAGAAGTTGCATTCCTTTCCACAATTGGAACTATTGTTGTTTAAAATCTGAATTTGAAATTTATTTTAAATCTTTGTTTGAAAGGAAGAAATGCCAGTGAGGAAAATACACAACTCTGTCTTTTGAAATGTGTAAAACTGGAAATTAGAATTGCATTCATGTTTTGAAAAGTTTGATTTGAATCAACAAAATGTATTAGATTATAATTTGAATGAATTCTAATATTTGGAAGAGGAAAATGGAAAATAGATCCTTTAAAACTTGATCTCTATTTTGTATTTTCAAACTGGCAAATACTTTATCTAAAAAATCAAAGTTCAGACCTGTAATAAGGAAATAACTAATTAAATGATTAAATTGAAGTAGTATTCCCTAAATGAATTGAATTGGACAAAAACACATAAGGAATCCCTTAGAAATCTTAGCAAAAGAAAGCTCAAACCATTTTGTTTTCATTTTTGTTGGAAAAATTGTATTTTTTTAATTAGGATTCAATCAAACAAACTTACCTTCCAAATCAATCATAAATCCATCTAAGAACAATTCTCCATGTTTAATTGACATGTTGAGAGAGGAAGAAAATCAATTGGTTAAATTTTTCATAAGTTAAAATTTACCAGTTTTTCTTTTTAAATCGTACAGATTGTTTTCATGAAATTTACCCCTTAAACTTTATCAAAATGAAAATTTAGTGATTCCTATGCAAAGAGGATGTTGAGATCTTCCCAAAAATTCCTCGTTTTCTTAAAATAAAGTTCCCAATATAAAGTTATGGCCTTTTTAAGTTTCCCTTCATTTGGCTTCAAAAATAATTCTAACTGTAAAAAAAAAATGGGAAAATTTTCTAATTTTTCTCCGTAGTCCTGCAGGCCCACGACCAATTAGGTGCTGTCATGTGGCATCATAGGGCGTCAGTGGGGGAGCATATCTCTTAAAAAACTTAGGGCTTCATAAATTTTTTGGGAAAATTTTCTTAGTTTTCTCTGCAGCCCCGCCACTCCGTAACTAATCAGGTGCTGTCACGTGGTGTCACACAGACATCCATAGAGGAGCAGATCCCTTAAAAAAACTTACCTCTTCAAAAAAAATTCTTTGGGAAAATTTTTCTATGTTCTCTCGTGAACCCACTGACCTGCAACCAATGGATGGCTAACATGTGGTACCTTGGCCATCGCCGGGGGACACGGATCATTTTGATCCCTTAGCACTTTTCGGTAAAAAAGATAAAAGTCTAAAAATTATTTGGCGGCTCAACTTTCCGCCAGAGTTGGGAAATGGTGACATGTGTCATTTCAGGGCCATGGGCGCACAGAGGAAAATTGTGCTTTTGTCCCAAAAAGGGAAAGAGTGTTAAAGTTCTTCCTCGCTCTGCCAGTCCACAGACATATTTATCTCACAATGTTTCCTAAGTAATCCTAGGTTGTTCTTGGGTCTCAAGTGGGTTGTTTTAGCGGGTGTTATAGGCATATCTTGCAAATAGTTAAAAATAAATTAGAATAAAATAACACAAACATGATAGATAGGATTCTTACAAGGAAAATGCTACACATAAAGCACCCACTAGCATTTTAGGAAAGATAAATAGTTTGTAAAAATGAAATATTGTAATAATAAAACTACGGATAATTTTAAGACCCCTTACCCAAATCCAACTTGGATTTTTTTTTTGTGAGTTTCAAAAACAAATTCATGTTTGATGATGAACAAGAGAAAAATGAATATAGCAATGCAAGAGAATAATTTTGTAGGAGAAGCCATGCCAAGAAGAAATTACAAAGACTAGTTGCAACCAAGTTACTATAAACAATTTACAAACGTGTCATCTTTACAAAGGTTCTATCTGTCAGGAATTTATATATGCATATGATTCATCTATACAAAGGGTCTTTTGGTCTAGAATCTTTATATACAAATGATTCATTTGAAGGGAGGTTTTGTTAGTAAGATGTTTATGTATAAACAATAAAGACTACACATTCAATTTTGCCTTTATATCTAAATATGACTGGTTGTATGTGTTGTTAGGCATCAATACATGTAACCTCCTGGTTACATACTCAAGTGGGCACTAACACATGTGGCTTCATGACTCTAAAAAACCATCTCATGTTGTAATGTTTCTTCACTCGTGTATATATGTTGGATTGGATCCTCATTTTTCTTCATTTTTCATAACTTGCTTCTCTACACTTTGCACGCGTCTCTACCTCCTCTCTCATATGAATATTGGACCATGCCCCTAAACCAATAAACAAGCTTTAAAGGATGCATCTACATTCCAAATATTAATTCCATTTCTACATCCTCTTAGTCTCAACCTAAAAACTAATTCTAAAGCCTTATGTTCCCGCAAATTACCACCTTTGTAAAATTAAAGGACACATTTAGTGGTTGGGTAGATAAATTTTATTTTGAAGAACTATTTACATTATTCAATATCACAACGATATCATTTTTGTGCAACTTCTTTTGTCCAATGGTGACAGATTAACATGCATCTTTACAATGAAACTGCCATCAATAAGAATTCTTTTTGGAACATCTCTAGAATATATCCAATGCTTAAGATGGATTCCAAACATGTATACATTAACCATGTGATAAAAAAATCCTTACTCTCTGGAATAGAGAAAAAGTATCTAGAGTCCCACTTCTGCATACATGTTGATGGTAATTATCTATTTTTTACATTTTCTTCATTCTATTATTATCTTAAAAAGATATTAAGATGTTTTTATTTTTGTGCAAGTATTGATAAATCCTCTAAATCAAGAAGGAAATTATTTTACATGAGGTTCCAAACAAATTTTTGTAATCCATACTTCAATTTTGTCAGGCTAGGATAGTCTTGTAGGGAAGAAAATCTGACATCCCGTACTGGGTTGTTTTCCACATCCTCTATTTTATAAGTTTCCAACAATTTGATTAGTGTATATATAACAAATAGGATAGTAAATTATATTTCATATACTATTTCCACTGAAATTACAACATTCTCATGTTATAATTATATAATTGCATTATATTATAAAGGGATTCATGAGTTGTACTCATAGAATATTAATAATATGAATCCACTTGATGAAAATATTAGATTACATTGTCTTTCAAATGATGAGAATCTTGTAACTATACATTTTAAATTATTGTAAAATATATCTATGTATTTATTCTATAAATAGAGATAATTTTTTATGTTATTTCATAAGGGAGCAATTGTATCGCATGCAAGAAGGAAAGATGCAGTTAAAGATCATCAATGATCAACCTCCTAAGGATTTTGAAGATTCATATGGGAAGTATAATTATCTCTGATTTATATAAAAATTGGAAGACAAAATTCTTGAGGATTTCTAATACATCCCCTCAGTTACAAGTGTAATATGGAAATTCATCAATTATTCTAGGTATTACTTCTATCAATATTTTAAGCTATGAACAATGGAACATACAAATATTTAATATATTTTAATGGAACTATCCTTGTTTTGATCATAACTACATATTTACATATTCCTTTGATAGTTTTAATCAAAATTCCCCAAATCAACATGAAAAAATAGAATCTTTAATAATTAAACAACTAAAAGGGGAATAAATTACTCCCAGACATACTCTGATAGGTAAATTATTAGTATCAATTGAAATTTTAAATTTTATGATAAATTTACTAAATAATGAATTCTTATTTCTATGCTTTGTTCACATTTTATTTTTGCATTTTCATTTATGTATTCCAAATTTAAAATTATAGCACCACCACTTCCATGTACAAAATTTAAGATAAGTGGGAAACAAATATATTTTCTATGTAAAAGTGGTATAATAGTTCATCTTATAGTAACAAAGTTTCAAAATTTCTCTTTTGGTGGTCTCCCTAGTGTCATTGGCACCACCATTTTACAACAAATTGATCTTGATGATGATTTATTAGCTATATAGAGTGGTACCGGTGATCTAAATACTTTTAATCCACCTTATATTATTTAGGGATGAAAAGTTCCAAAAATACATCCTATTATACAAGAAAAGACAACTAATTCAGTGAACAAAAATATGTGTCCAACATACATATCAACACCACCATCGAATGATTAATTAACTTATTTTCTGTTGCATAATTTGTTTGAAAAGAGTTTTTATGCTGCTATTAATGATGGTGTTATGTAGGATATAGAGAATTTGTAATCATGGGAGTTCTAGGTAAAAGATTTTAACAAGGAAATAAATGCCCATTTTCACAACCATTCCAAAATAAATCAGTTCTTTACTTCAGCTAAAAATAATCCAACAAAAAAAGAGGTATTATTGAATCAAGATCTCTAACGAGCTATTACAATAAGGATTGACTATAATGATAGTATTTTATATTTCATGGTAAATAGGTTAGACAAATTTAAATGGTGAAGCCCATAATTACTATATAAATAATTGGCTAGAGACAAGAATCTTGTTGTCATTGTAAATGCTAAAAAAGATAAAGCTATCGTAATCTATTTGTCAATGAAAATGTTGAAAAAGATAAAGCTATCATAAGTTTAAATATATTGTTTTCATTTAAATAATACATTTAAATATATTAACTTTGTAACTACTAATATTTATTTGTTTAAACACAAGAAAAATTTGAAAAAACGAAGAATGAAGTACATGTCTTAGATCTTAATCTCAAGAATGCATGAAAAGTTTAAATGTTCCTATTTCACTAAAGGAAAAAAAAATTCTACTAAATAAATGAAACAACACATTAAATAAATTATTTAGGTAGCATGACATGGATCCATAGGTGTTGTTCATGAAAAATCAGATGTCGATAATAGTTTACTTTCAACATGTGACACAACCATTCAAGATAGGGAAAATCTAGGTAGTATCAATGCCACATCATATGATCTAATTAAATATTGAGAACAAGTGACATAATATACAATACAAGAGGGAACATATTATAAAGATAATTCCTTATATTTTGTAATTACAATAGTAAGAATAATTGAAATTTAAATCTCAAATTTTAACTAAGATATTTTTCACTTTTGTATATATTTTCGAAACAATCAAATCTTCATTAATATATAATGTTTTCATAGCATCTTATGTTTTTTATTTTTCATAAAAATCTAAAGTATAATATCAAATTTCTATTGTAATTTTTTTTTATACCTTTTTTTGCATAAAACCCATAAGGAATAGGGAATCATATATCTAATAGATAAAAAGGAAATACAAATTGAAATGAAAACTTATGATTGTTCTAGACACCTAGAATTTAGTCAAGAAATTTTAATACTTAAATTGCACTACTATCCTCGATCCCGTAAATTGATGACACTTTTTCAATGAACCACCACTTTCCCTCTATCATAGCTAATTAATTACAATTCTCTAATTAATTAACCCTCCAATCATTCAAGATGTCGATTAACGATTTTTTTTTAATTAGCGTTCGCTTCTACCAAGATTAATTAACTATTCTTAATTAATTACGAACGCTAATATAAATCAATAAATCACCATTTACTAAGCCATTTCGTCTCTTAAAATCTGCTGAATCATACTAGCATTATTATAATAAGCCTCTATAAGCATACCCCTTCTATTAATTAATCACAATTGATTAATTAAACCCCCTTTCAACTACCACAAATACCAAAAAATTTATTAAACAAACATGGCCTTTGTATTTCTTTTTTTTTTGTTTATCCCACATTAATCAATTTACTTGCCTTTCTTGAACTGGAAAGCTATATAACAAACCCTCCTCCTTACTTTTCATCTTATGCCTTATTTTCCCGAGGATAAACTAAAGGAATTTTTATCTTGAGCCATTGCTCATTCAAGGAAGTAGCTTCTCCATCTTGCATCCATTCTCTCAAATTGAAGAGTATGGGAAGATGTAAAAAAGTCATTTTATCCATGGTTTGATGAGATTCCATCTTAACACCTTCAAAAAATCACTCCCGTTTGATTTTTAAAGTTATCTAAATAGGTTCATTTGTTAGATTAGCAGTCTCGAGATGAAGAAATTGCTTAGCATTTTGATTTAAGATTTTTCATGCAGTGAAGAAGTTGTTTCTCATAGCATCTTATCTTGATGATTCTATAGTAGATTTTATTATGCTTAGAAGTTAGTAGGTGTTAGATTTCTTGATTTAGCATGGAAAATTTCTGTATGTTCACATTTGACACCCACTGGGATGGATCCTTAGTCCCTTAGAAGTTGTTTTTAAGCTTTGTTGTTCCTTATCTCATTTTTAACTAACCCTAATCAAACACATGTTACTATTTTGAATTCCTTAGGGTATTTTTCTAACTTTACATATATTGAGTTATTCTTATAGGTTTAATCGTGATGGGTTGTTGTTAATTTTAGACTAAGAGATCAACCTTTTTACTTTTTAAAAGTTGTTTGCATCATGCTGTCGTATTCTTCACTTCATTCCAGGTACACATGCAGGTGTTTTGTACGAACGTGTAGGTGTAGTAAGGGCCAAATACTTGTTGAAATGGGCACACTATTGTTTGCGTGTCCATGCAGGTGCTTCTCGATCCGTACATGTGTCACCTTGTGTCTTTGCTAGTCCATTTTCTTGTCAAAACCATGTATATTCTGCAAACTCCACGTATTTATTACAAGGTCAGCTTATGTATCATTCTAAGTCCTTGTAGATTTTTTCCTGTCAGTCTTGCATATATGCTCTCAAGTCTCTTTTCTTGTCTCTCTAGCCACACATGTGTGTAACTCACAGTGACATTTTATCATAGCCACACAAATGTTTCTAGGGCTGCACAGGTGTTATAAGTGTGATACATGTGCTGTAAAGTTCACACAAATGTAATATATTGATGTTTGGGCATCTTTTACAAAGTTTTCCTAACTATGAAATCTATTTTTGGCTAACATATTGCATCTTTATTAAAGCTAACAATTGATTGTAGGATATATATTGGATAATGTTTTTTGTTAACTTGTTTAATTAAGTTTGGATAATGTTTTATTTTCACTTGGTAGGATAGCGTTGCGTAAACTCTTCCCTCATAACTTATAGGTGATCTTGGGAATAAAAACCCACTCTAAGCTTTTTCACACACTCAAACACTTCATTAAAATTCGTGCCTAAGGGAATGAACAACAATTTGGTTAAAATGAATTACCTCACACTTTTATTTTGCAAGTATTCTTTATTTACTTTAGGGTTGGGTTTTTTTGATTTTGTATGCTCTTCCCTCACATCCTTTATGTGATCTTTGGAATAAAAAAACACTTTAATCCTCCTTTCATAATGTTTATATCCTCTTCAGGAACTAATAATCTTTCATGTGTAGTACCTAATTCACAAGTCAATGAATCAGGATCTAATAAATACTAATAAAATTTGATGTAGGTTTCCCAATGGTGTTCAAAAAAATAAAACTAAGCTAAAAGATTAAAAAAACACCACATTCAAAATATTGTATAAGCAGCTTTTGGTTAAGAGCTATGGCTTGTCCGATTTGAATTTGGAGAAGTGCCCTTGGAATTGGCCTTAAAATAACAAAATGAATGCTCCCAGGAACCCCAAATTAGTCCATAGAAGAGGGAACCTTGTTTATGAAATGGGAAGTTTTCCGCTTACCTACTTTTATAGTATACACTTTTGAGCTTTAGAGTCGAAATTATCTTCACGTGACCCCAATGAAAATACAAGTAAATGCATATATTATTCATTGTATTGATGGGGGTAAAGTAAACAGGGGATAATCAAAGGTTTAGTCAGTGTGAGATCCTTGGAATACCACACTCGTAGAGTTAGTTTATGAAACTTATTTGAGAGATCAAATTAGGAAGCCATTTCATCTTTGAACCAACTTGACGAACTCAAAGAAAATCGTGTGTTAAAGAGATTTTGCAAAGAAAGAATTTTTTGAATTCAAAACATTGTTAGTAAAATAAGGGGAGACTCCATTAAATTATTAGCAAAGTGTCATTCATCATTACTTTGTCTTACGTTTTTTCTCAGCTAGAGATGAGGTGAAACTTTTCCGAAGTGAAGCCAAGTATTTTTCAACCTGACTCAATCTATTCCTTTTCTATTTTATTTTTATTTTTTTAACAAAACAAGAGCATCATACATGTGCTATTGATTGATTGTGTCCACCACTTTTACACCCGTTTACATTTTTCCTTTCTTAATACTATATGGTAAACATTGAAAGTATTATCTTGCATCTTCTCATCTTGATATCCATTTGATCTTGATACCAACATAAAGATATCTAGAGTAACTAGGATTGATTCATCATTGACCTTACTTTGAAGTTTTATGTTACTCACATTGCATTGATACAATTCAGATATATACATGTTCTTTGTCATAAATTTGACCTATGTGTCTATATTATACTATTACGTTGCTCACATCTCGAAAATTCCTTAGTATAATTTGGATTTGTTTCTTTTCAAACATTACCTCAAACATTGAAAGGTGATATTGTTAATTTTTTAGTGTCATATCAATACTATTTCAATACTAATATATTTCTTTTCCAAAAATAATATTTAATGTATCCAAGTGGTATTGTTGCATTTATCGCACTTGTTACTATTTAGGCCTTATTTGCATCTAAATGAGTTATAGTATACTTTGTTTGGAAGGCACATCAACGCCTTGTTAATAATTATGCCTTGTTTATATTAAACTTAACTTCAGTGTTGGCATTAACTTTATCATCTTCAATCAAACTTTCATTGGAAAAGAATTTGCATAGGGTGTAGTTCATTATTGATTGGAATGGTTTAAGGAACTTTCTTGATTGTCCTTTTTGATTTTTTATCATATTGACTTATTTTTTTAATAAAATCCTATTTGATTCCTTGATTATTTATCACTCATTATTATTTAACCATTGGTGACAATATTTTTTGACTCTCACAATCATCATGTTCTAGGTTTTCACTTAGGTTTGTTGTATCCTTGATCACATTTGAAACAAACCTTTGTAAAACACTCATTTTTATTCAATATTTAACAAGGATAGCATCTAAACAATTAGAATGAAAAAATATCTTAAAAAAAGGATCTAATCCTTTCATTGGTAATGATTTAGGACCCCTCTTCTCCACATAACATGAAACAAAGGACACGATTGATAATAGTAGTGATTAAGTAGAATCACCATAGGAGGAGTTTGAATTTGATCCCAATCAATTACAAGAATTCATTTTTTCTCAACAAAAATAGAGTACTTGCATGCACTATAGAATTAGGTTCCAAAATGACAAATGAACATGAATTCATTCCACCTACCAACAATGCCCATGAGGAAGAATAGGCACAATGTCCCCTTATTAACATGGATTAAATTTTAGGGTATGGAAAATCTTCTACTTCAATCCATCAAAATGAAAAAACAAGAGGTTATAAATTGCCACTTACCAAAATACCCCACAAGCTTAGAGTGGATCACGAACACACTGAGTAACCTCATCCACATGAGAACCAATACGGACCTAAAAAATATGAAGTAACTATGCAATAAAAAATAGAAATCCTTAGCATAAAATTATCTTATTTAGATTCCCATGTACAAAATGCAATGAACAAAAACACACATCAAGAGAAAACTAAGGCCAATAATAGTTAATTTCACACCGAAAATCAAGGGGATGAAACACCAAAATATAGTCGGGTATACGTGTGAAATTTTCTTTCCCAAAGATCAATTCCTCTCATAAGAGTTGAAATATATTAAAAGTATAATCATGAACCTTTAGGAAAATAATGTCAGACATAGTAAAAATTAGCAATACGAAGAGATATGTCCTTACCCTTTTAACAGAACTACGTTACACACACAATTCCCTAAATATTTTGAATGACCAAAATTTGAGATTAATAAAGGTTAAGGTGACCCATGAAATCAGGTTAAAGAATTTTTCACGGCATGCCAAGAAGTGGCTTATAGTGATAACTACCTTAGGCACTTATTCACAGGAAGCCTAAAGGGTTAAGCTTTGTAATGGTTCCTTCACATAACTAAAGGGTATATCTTTACTTGGCCTAAACTAGCAGAAATATTTTCACAACATTTCTCATTCAACATAGACAATGTTGTTACCATGGTAGACTTATGTAGTGTAAAAAAAAGACCTAATTATACCTTGGTTAGTTTCCTACAACAATGAAGGGGGTTAGCTAGCCTCTTCCCTTGTTAAATTATGGAAAAGTAATTGGTCAGCATTTTCAACCCCAATTTAAATCTTGACATTACTTTCCATTTAAAGATGTATTGTGTCAACAACTTTGATTAAGTTATAGAAAAAGGAAGTCATATCGAAAAGGGTTTGATAACTAAAGGGAAATTGAAAACCTTTTCAAAAGAAAATCAAACATCCCAACGAATGGACAAATCAAAGTTCTTTAACAAAATTAAAAATGTCATAGGAGATGGTATCACATAATCTAATCATATATGAGTAGTTCAAATAGGACCTCCTTTCAAACTTACTAAAGGGCATATTAAAGCTCCAGTAAAACGTTGAGTCTCCACTCCTCTCAAGAAATCATTTTCCATTATTTTGAAATAGTTATACACAATGAACATGGTCCAATACCCCACTACAGCCTTTAGTGATGACATACCTACACCATCATGGTAAAAAGAACATGAATATTGTGATTACCGTTTTGTCAAATAACAAAAAATAGAAAAGTGCCTAAAACTGAGACACTTTATCCAAGACCTCATTGATAGTTGACAAATTGAGGTGTTATCACCCTAGCCCCATTAAACATCTAATAAAAAATGGGAATATTCAAGGAACCTTCCCCTAAGAATGATAAATAGGAAGAAACAAATCTAGATTAGAGTAAGTCTTCTAAGAGCTATAAAATTGGTAATAATGTTTAAACCTAAGCTGAATATCTATTTGAATCAGTTATTGGATACATTCGTTATTCTAATGAGCATGTTAATACAATTAGAATAAAAATAATATATTATGTTGTGGTAACACAATACACTAGCCTCTCAATTTAATAACCTCCTCTACCTACCCCTTACGATAGTCAGTATGATCTTTTAGAATAACTCGAGAAAACTACTATTAAGATATGAATCTTAGATCATCTCAAGATTTCAAATGTGCATAAATAGATACTTTACAAAATACTTCAGGGTTCAAGAGTGTCAAAGAATATATATCCTTACCACCTTCAAACAATTATGGAAAATCTCTCAGCAATTGAACATATCACCTTTAGTGATTATGAGATCCTAAAAAAAGATCACAACCATGAATTAATCTCTTTACATTGAACTATGTGTCACTCAAATAAATATAAAGAGAGTGCTTATGGAAAATGGGTTTGGATTGAACATATGTAACTTGAAACTAATCAAATAGTTGGGATGAATAAAAGTAGACCTAGAATCCCACATCATCACAATCACAACATACGAAAATGTAGAGCATGAATCTTCTTGCACCATAATATTATTGATATAATTTAGACTTACCTATTAATATACAAAGTTCCATGTCCTATAATTGGAGTGTCTGTATAACATGCTCCTTGGCTGCTAGTGGATCCATGCCTCGCAAGCCAAACCATTAACATTCTATCACTAAAATAAACTCAATCATGAGGGACATGCTATTTCCATTCAAGGAGATTTAGAACCCTTTTAGACACAATAAATCTTTGAATAGATTTTCATGCAAGGGTCCTTATGAATGCTCCTCTACCGACATTTTTATACCTCTTCAATATAAATCTCACGCCTCATATGTGAATTCTGACACACTAAGTTCATGTGGTCATGGTGATTCTATGTATGTTTCTCCCTTTCATTCATGGGAGATGAAGGTTATTAAATACAGCTTAAGAGAGAATGATATCCAACATGAATTTTTATTTTTAGCTCTATCCTTGTTAACCAAGATAAGAGGAAAGACCAATTATCGATACAAATGACCTAAACATGAGAAATCTATAAGGAAGTTCCTACCTAGTGGCTTATTAGAAGAATAAAAATTGTTGGACCCTCCCACAATTTGGGTCCGCGAAGGAAAAATTTGGGTCCATAGTACACAAAATCGAGAATAATTATGTACTAAATTATGTACACAAAATTTGGGTCCATAGTACACAAAAAAGGACTCATGTGTGGTAAAAATGAACAAGGTATAACAGATCTTATTCCAATTCCACACTTTAAAACTAAAAGATATAACATCAGCATTAGACCTTATGGATATCACCCCCTGGAGCAAGATACTACCTATTCTTAATGTTAGGATAGGTCTTATCATTCAAATATCAACACAACTTCATTTCATAGCCGATATAAGGATCTTTCCTCTATGAACATTTTCTTATATACCATTGTGTTAACCATAACACCCGCTAAACCCCAAGTTGACATTGTTTATACTACTCTCATCATTTTGGGCCAATGACTTCACACGCATATGGAAATCTTTGAAAATGATGATGAAATTATAGAATTCATTGGTATTCATGACAGTATTCCTATCGGGGACCACAAAATGTTATTCTACATTGACTGAGATACCAATGTGTACTTATAAGACGAGGTTGAGTTACGTGTTAAGAAAAAATTAGGGACAAGAAAGGGAAAATTTTCCTCCAATAATCCACAGTAAAGTATAAATTCCAAGTCAGATAGTGAATATGTCTTTGAGGAGCAAGCTAAAAAACAAATAAAAAAACTATGGAAATAAAAAACTACCACGTAAATAATGAAACTATCATTAATATGCCCTTGGAATAAGATATTAACCTCCCTCTTTATCCTATGTGCATGGAGGATACATTCAATATGTTACTAGAAGAAACCATTGATGTCAACATTGGCATATAAGAGCAACCTAAGATAATAAATATGGGAGCTTCACATTTATAATAGGAACAAAATACTTTTGAAATGCACGCAAACACAAAAAACATCAAATACAATCATAGAAAAATGCATCCATAAGCGGCCCATCTAGCCAAGAAAGAACTGAAAAACTATTAGCACTTGGATTCATCACACTAATTAATTATTTAGAATGGATATGCAATATAGTCATGGTGCATAAAATTCCCATCCAAATTAGAATCTCTACCAACTTTAGAGACATAAACAAGGCATGCCAAGAAGATGAATTCCCTCTTCCCAACATTGACATGATTGTTGATTCAACCACTAGCTATGAAATGTTATGTTGTGTGGATGAATTTTCTACCTATAATCAAATTAAGATCACGGATGAAGACCAACATAAGAATTCCTTGACAACCCTTTGGGGGAATTTCTACTATCAGTTGATGCCTTTCAGCTTTAAAAATGTCAAATCAACATATCAATTGGAAACAACAGGGATATTCAATCACGGTGCTTAATGAAATCTTTGAGGATTATGTTGATGATATCCTGGGTAAATGAAAGACAAGAAAAATATCACCATATAGTCTTGAGACACATCTTTGAATGTGTCAGAGAGTATAAATTTAGGAGTAATCTAAATAAATGTGTCTTTGGGGTATTATCAGGTAAACTATTTGGTTTCATTGTATCCAGAAGAAGAATTGAGGTTGATCCATCTAAGGTAACTAAAATTACATAAATGCCTCCTCCAAAAAACCGCAAGAAATTGAGTAACTTTCTGGGAAAAATTCATGTCATTTGCTGCTTTATATCACATCTCATAGAAAAATTTCATCCTTTAACTCATTTTCTAAAGAAGGATGTTGACTTCTTTTGGGGTCCTGAACAACAACAAGCCTTTTCTTTGCTTAAGTAGTATTTTTCCAATCCTCTAGTCCTCATGCCACCAAACCATGGTGAACTATTATTACTATATGGATCTGCTACCTAATTTACTATTGGCTCCTTCTCAGCTCAATATGATCTTAGTCAGAAAGGGAAAGTAGTGTATCATCTTAGTCGTACTTTGATCACTTAGAAGTTCAACTACCCTCAAATTGAAAAATATTTCTTGGCTATCATTTTTTAGCTTTAAAAAAAATCACCACTATAAGAGATTTTAATGTCAAATATGTTTTTCAAAATTCAGTAAAGGGACAAGTTCTTGGAGAACAACTAGCTGAAGCAACTTTTCCTGGAACGGATCTAGTGTGTTTGTATCTTACAAATTCCACACTAATGTATATAGAGTAATCTATCATGTGAAAAGTAAACTTTGAGGGCTCATTTTGTTTCCATGGTTCAGTAGCAGGAGTAGTGTTACTCACTCCTTCAGGGGAATTTATAACTTAGTATTTCTACCTTGGATTTCTATGTAGAACAACATAGCATAATATGAATCATCCATTGCTAGGATGAAGCTATCTAACAAATGGGACATCCATAAAATTAAGGTCATTAGAGACTCGTATTTTATTATCAAATAGTTCAATGATGAATATAAGGTCAAGGATGAGATTCTCATCCCATATAAGAAGTTAGTGGAGATTCTCAAAGATTATTTTGTGCATATAAATTTTGAACAGATCCCAAGTGCACAAAATCTGTCTACATATGCTATGGTGATAATGGGTTCCATACTAAAAATTCCATAAGAAAATAATAAAATGACATTCTATGTTGGAAATTTTCCACAACCTACATATAAAATGACAAAATAATACCTATCATTTATAGTTTTTTATCCTTTATCCCCTTGGTATGATCTTATCTTTAACTATCTGGAAGATGGTACGTTTCCCCTAATTATAACCCACTATGGAAAGATGAACCTTATCCAAAATATATTCCATTTAATATTCCTATGAGGCACCCTTTATCATCTACTATGTTGTGTAGATGTAGCTGATTCAGTCCAAGAAATAATGGAAGTACGTGAAAGAGTTTGTGGAGCCCAGCCAATGGAAAATTCTTGAGGAAGAAATTATTGAGAGTAGGTTGCTATTATCCTAACATCGAAATCATTTTCTTCCATTATGTTAGGAAGTATGCATTGTGCCAAAAGTAAGGTAACCTTTTTCATGTGCATAGCATAGCCTTTGCAACCGATCATAACATCGTGGCCGTTATCTAAGTGGGGACTAGATATCATAGGGAATCACACCCCTACCTCCTTTGATGGCAATATCCATATAATAATTGCCACATAATATTTCACCAAATGGGTGGATGTTGTTCCTCTCATGTATGTTATTGGGGCATAGATCTAAAAATTTATCACGAATCATCTCCTCTTCCATTACAACATCCCTTCTTCCATTTTAGTTGAAAATGGTAAGTCCTTCCAGAATAATATTATTAAATCCTTGTCCCAACATTTTCAAATACACCTAAATTTTTATACTCCCTGTTACCCTCAATGTAATATTGGAAAAATATAGGCCTCTATAAAAACCCTTAATTGAATTATGGAAAATATGGTAAGTAAGAATGGGAGAAATTTGCATTTGTAGATCCATACCTCTCTCTAGGATTATAGGAATTACCACACTCTTACTATTGCAACACTCTACTCCACAGTTTTTGGCATTGATTCCGTCACCCCCCTAGAAAATGAGCTTTCCTCCCTTAAAATATCTCTCAGAGATTATCTTGAAAAATATGAAGACTACCACTTAGCCAGATTGCTATAGTTTGAAATAATAGATGATATACACCTTTTCACACTCAATCAATTGATAATGTATCAAAATAAAGTGTCATAAAGATACAAAAATTTGATTATACCTCATCAGTTTGATGTAAGAGATTTGGTGTTGAAGTAAAACAAGTTCAACGTGGTGAAAGAAAGAGAAAAGAAGGGTAAGTTTGAACCTAATTGGTTAGGACCTTCCATGATAGAGGAAAAATATGGGATAGGAGCATACAAACTTTTATATCTTGATGAAGATGAGATATAAGATCCTATGAATGCCATATAATTCAATTTTTTCTACACTTAATCATGGTGCATAATTAAAAAACAACTAAAAAAGTATAAAAAATGTGAAAATCACAAAATCAAAAAAATTCATGTAAAAGTAAAGAGGAAGTCACCCAAGTGTGAAAACCACACAATTGTGGCACTATGGATAGGTCCTCTGTAAAAGTTGGTTTTCAACGACTTGGGAGGATTCATTGTTCACAAGCATCTCACACCTAGGCAGTATATTTTCTTTATCTAGAGGTATTTTTTGACCTACATTTAACATTCCTTTTGATCCTGTGCTTTTGAATTCTTCATCCAAATTATCCTCCTCTTATAAATCTGCGATGAGATTTTCCTTCATATATTCCCTTATAACTTTCCTGTACATAAAATGTGGCATCTACCCTTGAATATCCCCATTTAACATTGGCAAAATCCATGTTTCTCATTTTTTATGTACAGAGATGCATAAAACTTTTAGAAAATCTCAAAAAACATTTATATATGTTCGGACTAAATAGAATCACTCACTACCTCTAGTGGACAACTGCATGATATAATTACCTATAGTATGATGCCTTTCCACTAGATGTGACAAAGTCAATAAACACATCTTGTGTACCCGATGCTATGGTGGCACGTCTAAGTGAAATTAGATTAGTTGTAAGTCTCGCCACATCTACCTGAGAAGGAGAGCATTTTGGGTGTAGTATGTGGTAATTGTATGTATCGTAACCCATGAAAGTAATGATTGTGTTATACCCTATATATATATACCATGCATAAGATGTTATGGTTAATGTGTGTGAATCACCATTGTGTTAGTGATTTAGTTATGTGTTATGTTGTGAATTCTACACTAATCGACCCTAAGGGAAATCAGTAAAAGATGTAATTTTAGAGTGTGGAAATGTGTACCAGTTGACAAATGAATTGATCCGAGTACGAGATAGGAAGTGCAATCTTACATAGGATAAAAAACCCACATTTGTTTGTTTGGTGTGTAGGGCACTTGCTCAACGGATACCATGCATATTGTGTTTTGCACACACCTTAGGCTCAATAGATGGTGTCTTGTACTCATTTCTATCTCCCTATATGGTTACCATATTGATTCAACTAAGTGTAGTTATGACTATGTTGAGCCTTGTCGAACTGTGGAGGGATGATTAAGAGAGATATGATGAAAAATGTATTATTTGATATGTTATTTTACGAGATTAGGCTCCATGTTCATCTTACAAGAACTCATTTAGTACCCATTTGGTGACCATATAATGCCACATAGTTATTGTGATGTTTTATTGCTCGATACCTATTTTATTCGTAAATTGAACATTTTATTTTTCTTGCTAAAATCAACAGTTTTCTTGATTAATGTGTTCTTATATTTTGGTCATTTTTATTTGGTTGTTGCACTAACATGCAGATTTTTTATCTAACTATTTATATTTGGCCATTTTCTTTACTTAGTTTTAAATTTTCTTTTCATGTTTAAACATTTTATAGCCTAGCCAAAGCCTTGGGTTTTGTTGTATTGTGTTACGCCCCAAGGAGTTATAGATAACTAGTGGTTTTTCAAATCACAAGTTAATATGTCACTTTGGTTAGGGGTGTTTGGACTCTCTGTTCCTAGGGCTATACAGTGACTGACCTCTTTTGTAGACCTAAAAGGAAATTTTATTTGTATGTTATTGCTTAGGATTTATATGGAGTTGTTTTGTGATATTTTAAGAGGTATACGGAGTTTTTTCTTGATGCTTTGGGAGGTATATGGAGTTGTTTTGTAATGCTTTGGGTGGTATATGGAGTTGTTTTGCGCTTCTTCAGGATATATATCGATTTGTTTTTATGCCTTGGGAGATAAATAGAGTTTTTTGTGCTACTTCAGGATGTATATGGAGTTGTTTTCTGATGTTTTGGGAGGTCTATGGCGTTGTTACTTTGATTTATGTGTATTCATGTGAGTTTTTTCATATTTTGTTATGTCAAGGATTGATGCTCCTTATTGAGGGTATACTTTGACACCTTTTTGACAATATGTAACTATAGTTATTGTCCCAAGTTGCATGAAACCTATATATGTGTACCTATTAGGAAATCCATGTTGTAGTAGTCTACCTCTATTATGTGTACTATTGTGTGAGGTGCGTGTGTAATAAGTACTATCTTGTGTTGATCGTGTATTTTCCTTCCATTTTTTGTTTGAGTTCTTTTGATGTGAAATAGTCATAGAAGTATGTAGAGATATGTCTTATACACCATTAATGTTGTGTTTGGTTCTTGTGTCACTTGTGATGTTATTTTTTCATTGGGAACCTCTTATACATTTTTTCCCTCGGGAAAATTTGATCAAACAAGATCTTCCAAAGGAGAAATGGAGAGGTTGCTTCAGTCGTGTGAGCTAACATTTGATCCAAAAAATCAAGATGCGGGTGGGCTAGAAAATGGAGAAGCAAGCTCGGAAAATGAGTGGCCAAACAATGTTAAAGAACATCAGAGCTCAACGGGAAGAAAAATGGAGAAAGGATGGAATTTTTCAGACTTCACATTTTTTGGGATCTCGGGGAAATGGATGGTTGAAAAAAAGAAGAAATCTAACTCGGCAAGTAAAAATCAGGCCCAAAATGATTCAACTACAAGCAAAGAAATGGACTCACTAAAGACACCATGTGTCATCTCGACACAATTCCAAAAAATGAAAGGGAAAGGGAAAAGAACCACGGAAGGTACCACATGTCATCTTAGCGTAACTCCAAAGGTGCGACAAAACTGGGGTCGCTAAACGAGCACATGCTCTCCATCTTGTCAAAGCCTGAGAAAGAAAGAACCAGTAGTTGAAAACTCTAAGCATGGGAAGAGCCAGTGGAAGCCTCCATGTGTCAGCTCAACACAACTTCAAAGGTAAAATCAAAAGGTAGGTTCCAAAATATGCACTGGTCGTCCACATGTCTAGGGTCAAACATAGTTGCTACTAAATAGAAGAGGCTTAGCTACAACACAAAGAAAGAAAAGAAGGCTTGTAGACAATGCCAAGTGTTGGCATGTCACATTCCAAAGACCCTAAAAGACATCAAAAATATTAAGAATGTGTAGGGCTTCCATGTGGATGTTGCACGGATAGACTCCAAACCCAAAGCAATTTGGAAAATATTAGCAGAAGGTCAATTCAATTGAAATATGATACATGAATTCCACCAAGAATTTTAAATGCTTAGATCTTTTAAGATATTGTGACACCCCACGTGGAACGACCAACCCTGACCTTCAGATGGTCTCAACTATGATTGGATATATTTAAATTAGTGAGACTAAGTTAGTCAAAATTAATAAATATAGTCCACCATTTTTAAGGTTGTCAGGATTGTCACCTACCACCATAATGAGGTGAATTCACTTCTCTTTTAGGGTGGTTGAAGCATGATTCAAATTATTCTCTCCTTTCTCTATCATTCTTCCTATATATTGGAAGGAGGGACATTTTTCTAAAGGTTGGACATTTTTTCTTTGCACCCTTGCTTCTTCCCTTGTCTGAAAGAGTTTTTTTGCATTTGAAACCTCCCACTCAAGTTGTAAGGTAATTTTTTCCTCTTGGCTACTGTAATGCATTGTATTAATTTTGGATTAATAAGATAATCCTATGGATAAAGTAAAACATCTCTTATGTTCATTGCATCTGCTTGACCTCTCATTGTGGTTTATTTATCTTTGCATGGTGGTTGTGTTATAGTTTTAATGGTTTGTGTTTAATTGCAAAGAAGGTGTTCAACATTCCTTTGGTGCATCACCCTTGTTAGTTTTGGTTTTATTTCTTGCATCTCCTTAACCCTACCTCCTTGGAAAGTTAGAGTAGATTTTAGACTAGACCCTCTGAAAATTGTATGTGTGCACCTAAATCGAGGAATAGAAACCGACCTTCATCTGGAGAGATATCCTGATTTACAAATTCCCACACTTTGGGAGAAGCTCCATGTTATACAATCACACAGAGAGATTGAACCCATCGCATTGCAAGTAGTCAAGGGTGTTTTGATTACGCATCAACAATGTTTGCATGCCTAGTGGGACCAATAGGTTATTCCACAATCTTTAAAGGCATTTTCAAGAAGTTCAGACTTAGAAATTACAAGTTCTCCAATTTTGGACTTTTCACCTCTTAGGATAAACTTTGGAATAGATTTTCATGGGCTTAAATTGCTTAAAATAAATATGAATTTGACCAATTGATAGATCAAGGGTTAATATTTAAAAGGGTATGTTTAGGTTTTTGAAATTTTAATTTTCAAAATTTTTGAGATTATTGAATTTTCGGGTTTCAAGATTTCAGGATTTCAGGTTTTAGGTTTTTAGAAATTTCTATCAACACTTGAGGTACACCCAGAGGCTTACGAACAATATATAATTTGTTAACATATTAAAGAAAAGTTATTTTAAATCATTTATTTCATTCCTAGATGAAATCTCTTCTAAAAATGAAATTGCAGACGGTAGTAAACTATCACAAGGATTGTGATCTGTGTGATTAAGAGGGATTTTGATACAATATTGCAACAGGAACAAGAAAAAATATTTGCAGACATTCAGAAATGAAACAGACATAATTTTTCCCATAGTCAACACAGAATAACTCAAATTTTATTAAACTTATCAGCAGGGGAAAGTTTCAAGAAAAATATTATAGCTTGTCAATGGTTATACACTCGTAACCACCTTGACTTGATCAATTTTAACACAAAAAAGATATACAGGTTTCTCAAACAGTCGCTCAGGGAGACATGCTCTATCAAGATTTTCTCTTACAAAATCTATTCTGAACCCTTACCCTCCAACCATTTACATGATAAATGCATGCAATTTATAACATTTTTCAACATATTTTTCCCCCCAAAAATCCAAACATTTAGTGCACCAGTGCTCGCCATCATCCTGATCATGATTCCCACAATCAAATCTATAAAAATTTGCTAGGTTTTCAGGGGGTAGATCTCTTCGAACCTCTCCCGCATTCAACTCATTCTTTTGGTATATCACTCTTCCTGCTACTCGCCAAACACTTCCACCCCTAATTTATAAAATCTAGTCCTTTGTGTGTCTAGGAAGAAAAAATGGAAGATCATATCAAACCGAGAGATCGGATATAATCTTAACCGAAAAAGACATCCCTAGATTTTCCTCACCAAACCAAGATATCAACAGGACTTTCGTGTGCCAACGAAAGAAAAACTGGGTCAATTCTGATAGTCAGATTGCATATTTAATGGTGAGAGATGTTTACAGACCTTCCCCACCAAACCAGGATACTAGATTAATGTTCCTCTTCATCTGGAGTGCAGAAGGCTCCAAGAAATGATAGAAAACCATAAGAATACGCATCCCTAGGAGCTTTGAAGAAAAATTGCAAAAAATCATATACATATGCACAGTTGCCATCGATCATTGTATTTTGAATTTGGACCATTCACATGGGAGATCCAATTTAAAATAGGCATACGGGTTCCTTTTTCCTTTTACAACCTTTTGGAAAAATATAAATTTTTCACTTTTTTTCTCCACTCCCCTGCCCTTGAGAAATGAGCTTGAGACATGTCCTAAGGTGGGTCCCAAAGGAATTATGGCTAAATTCTGCTATTTCACCTCCTTTTTGGAAAAGTGAAATTTTTCCAAGTTTCATCCAAAGATCCACCCTTTAACTTTTAGTTTTTGATGTGGGTCCTAACAGAACCCCATTTCCTTGTTCACCTTTAACTCCTTTTTTCAAAAAAATAAATAAATTCTGAAATCCCTTGAAAGTCTGCACCTTCGCTATTGACCTTCCTATCAAATTTTGACTTATCCTTTTTCGATCCTACCCACCATTTTTATGTCTTAATCCTTTTGATGAAAAGAGGCAAAAAATCTATCTTTCGATGGTCCGTTTCCCCACCCCTTTAACCTTTCAAACTGCCACGCATCATAATGGCGCATCTTGAGATGGTCCCGAAAAGTTTAGACCTTGAATGAGCATGGGGTCACCACATGTCCTGGCTTGAAATAATTTGTTTGAAGGCTTAAATCTCAGTGAAAGGTGCCATGTGTCAGGGTATGATGCAATCTCCTTTGGCTGTTGAAAATCCCAAGAAAAATGTAAAGTTAGCGGAGGCCTCCAAGTGTCCTTCTAGTTCTTCCTTAAAATAAAATTCAAGGGTCATTTCTCAAACATGCATGGTCCCCCCACGTGTCCCAGGCCTCTCAAAACCTTCTCAAAAAATACTAAGTATAGGAAGACCCGGTGGAAGCCTCCATGTGTTTTCATGGCGTAATTTCAAGTACCTTCTAAGGATTCAAAAATAATTTGGCTAGGGCGCTCTTACATTTTAGAATTTTAATCCATTTTACCAAAAGGGAAAAATATCCAACCTACTCCCGAAGGCCTGTATCTCCATCTTTAATCTTGCCATGTGTCCTTCTGTGGGGTCAAAGTAAGAATTTTTCTCTGTCACTTTATTTTTACTTTAATCAAATCCTGACGGGGCCATAGGGTGGGTTCAATTTTTTTTCCAAAGTATCCAAAAAGAACAATTTCAAAAAACAAACCTACCGCACGCCATTCAATTAAAAGAAGCCACATAAGCACCAAAAGAGCCAATTAGATTTGAGCAGAGCTATGGGACCAAATTTTTCTTTCTGCAAAAAAAGTAAAACGCGACAAGTTAAAACATTTATCCATCATCCCCTAACCAACCAAAAGAGGCCATGTTTCATGTTGATGCAAGTATGTAAATTTTACAGAGAGAAATACCCGTCAAACCGTAAAATGTAGAAAAATAACCATTTGAGCCTGGAGATGAAATTTTCTCTGAGGATGGAGAATTTAGAAATGTTACAAGGCTCAAATACATTCCTCCAAGCTACATACATTCATTTTTATTTGAGTATTTAGGTAAAAAATGACAAGAACAACAAATCCTAATTGTGGAAAATGGAAAGAATGGGATAGCCCAAGTTTTTACACCCAAATACAAACCTTTTAGATGAAAAAATAAACAAGGAATAAATTTTGGATCTATATCTGATCCTCAATCCAGGAAAGAACTGATTATATAAATAAAATGAAGGTGGAGAATTTTTAGGCACAATACGGGAAGATAAAATGTGACAGAGACTGTAAATTGATAGATTTTTAATGGTAAAATGGGGCGAGACTATTTTGATCACCAACATCAGCTCCAACTCCCATAAAAAACTTAGCACTTTGGAAAAATTTTGGGAAACTTTTATAATTTTTCTCCATGGCCCCATCGGCACGCAACTAATCAGGTGGTGCCATGTGGCATCACGAGGCATCAGCAGAGGAGCGGATCCCTTAAAAAAACTTAGCGCTTCAAAAATTATTCTTTGGGAAAAAAATTTATGTTCTCCCACTGGCCCACTGACCCACAACCAATGGATGGCTGACACATGGTGCCTCACTCGTCGGCGAGGGCATAGATAATTTTGATCCCTTAGCACTTTTCAGCAAAAAGTATAAAAGTCTAAAATTTCTCTGGGGGCTTGAGTTTCTGCCAGAGTTGGGAAATGCTAACATGTGTCCTTTTTAACTCGCGGGCATGTAGAGGTAAATTGTGCTTTTGGCCTAAAAAGGGAAAAATCGCTAATGTTCTTCCCCGCTCCACTGGTCCACACATAGGAAAAATTTTCTTCCCCACCCTTTCAGTCTGCATTCCTCCTCTGGGTGAAAATTCTATCCAAAGTCCGTAGGCCCACGCATAGGAAAAATTTCTCCCTTAGGCCTGCAGACTCACTTTTGGGAAACATTTCCTCCCAAGGTCTGCTGGCCCATAACTTGATAAATACGAGGAGTTAGGAGGACTTTGTTAGATCACCAAAAATGTGAGGAATTTTCCTATCTAATTGGAATGTTTTTGGAAAGTTATGAGTGCATTAAGTTAGAGAAAAATTAGGTTGAATCTTTTAATCCTGTTAGAAAGTGGTATAGTGAGAAACTACCCTCTTAACCTAATTGATTAATCTAACCCTAAGTTTGGACCTTGTGATCTTTTATAATTGTCATATTAACAAATCTATAAGGTATTATTAATGTTTGACTTGAAGATTTCTTACGACAACTGTTGTTTGGTAACCTAGTTGTAGAATCTTTTAAACAAAAAATATATTTATCTCATAATGTTTCCTAACTAATCCTAGGTTTTTCTTGGGTCTCAAGTGGGTTGTTTTAGCGTTACATGCATAACCCGCAAATAGTAAAAAATAAAGTAGAATAAAATAACAAAAGCATGATAGATAGGATTCTTGCAAGGAAAATGCTACACATAAAGCACCCGTTAGCATTTTAGGAAAGATAAATAGTAAACAAAACTAAAATATTGTAATAATAGAACTACAGATAATTTTAAGACCCCTTACCTAAATCCAACTTGGATTTCTTTTTGTGAATTTTAAGAATGAATTCATGTTGATGATGAACAAGCAAAAAATGCATATACTAATGGAAGAGAATAATTTTGTAGGAAAAGGCATGCCAAGAAGAAATTAGAAAGACTGGTTACAAACAGGTGACTATAAAAAATTTACAAATGTTTCATCTGTACAAAGGTTCTATCTGTAAGGAATCTATATATGCATATGATTCATCTATACATATGGTATTTTAGTCTAGAATCTGCATATACAGATGAGTCGTTTGTAAGGAGGTTTTGTCAGAAAGATGTTTATGTATAAACAATAAAGACTACACATTCAATTTTTCCTTTATATCTAAATATGACCGGTTGTATATGTTGTTACGCATCAATACATATAACTTCATGGTTACATACTCAAGTGGGCACTAACACATCTGGCTTTATGACTCTAAAAAAGCATCTCATGTTGTAATTTTTCTTCACTCGTGTATATATGTTGGATTGGAGCCTCATTTTTCTTCATTTTTCATAACTTGCTTCTCTACGCTTCACACGAGTCTCTACCTCCTCACTCATATGAATATTGGACCATGCTCTTGAACCAATAAACAATCTTAAATCATGCATTTACATTATAAATATGAATTCTGTTTCTACATCCTCTCAGTCTCAACTTTAAAACTAATTCTAAGGCCTTATGTCCCTGAAAATTACCACCTTGGTAAATTTTAAGGACACAATTCAGTGGTTTGGTAGATAAATGTTGTTTTGGAGCACTATTTACATTATTCAATATCACAATGATGTCAGTTTTGTACAATTTCTTTTGTCCAATTGTGACAGATTGACATGCATCTTTACAATCAAGCCGCCATCAATAAGAATTTTTTTTGGAACATCTCTAGAATATATCCACTGCTTAAGATGGATTCCAAACATGTATACATTAACCATGTGACAACAAAATCCTTAATCTCTGGCATAGAGAAAAATTATCTAGAGTCCCACTTCTGCGTACATGTTGATGGTAATTATCTATTTTTAAAATTTTCTTCTTTCTATTATTATTAGAAAAGGATATTAAGATATTTTTATTTTTGTGTAGGTACTGATTAATTGTCTAAATCAACAAGTAAATTATTTTTACAAGAGATTTGAAACATACTTTTGTAATCCATGCTTCAATTTTGTCAGGGTAGGATAGTCTTGTAGGGAATACAATTTGACATCCTATACTAGGTTGTTTTCCACATCTTTTATTTTATAAGTTTCCAACAATTTGATTGGTGTGTGTGTGTGTGTGTGTGTGTGTGTGTGTGTGTGTGTGTGTGTGTGTGTGTGTGTGTGTGTGTGTGTGTGTGTGTGTGTGTGTGATAAGATAGTAAATTATATTTCATACACTATTTCCAATGAAATTACAACATTCTCAAACTGTGATTATATAATTGCATTATATTATAAAGGGTTTCATGAGTTGTACTCATAGAATATTAATATTATGAATCCACTTGATGAAAATATTAGATTACATTGTCTTTCAAATGATGAGAATTCTATAACTACAAATTTTAAAATATCTTTATGTATTTGTTCTATAAATAGAGATATTTTTTTATGTCATTTCATAAGGGAGCAATTGTATCACATGTAAGAAGGAAAGATGTATTTAGATATCATCAATGATCAACCTCCTAAGGATTTAAAGATTCATATGGGAGGTACAATCATCTCTTATTTCTATGAAAATTGGGTGAGAAAATTCTTGAGGATTTAATACATCCCCTTAGTTACAAGTGTAATATGGAAATTTGTCAATTATTCTAGGTATTACTTCTACAAATATTTCAAGCTATGAATAATGGACCATACAATGATTTAATATATTTTATGGAACTATACTTGTTTTGATCATAACTACATATTTACATATTCCTTATTTATTTTTCATAAAAATTCCCCAAATCTACATGAACAAATAGAATCTTCAATAATTAAACAACTAAAAGGGGAGTAAATTACTCCTAGACATACTTTGATAGGTAAATTATTAGTATCACTTGAAATTTTAACTTTTATGAAAAATTTCCTAAATAATGAATTCTTATTTCTATGCTTTGTTCACATTTTATTTTTCCATTTCCATTTATGTATTCCAAAATTAAAATTATTACACCACCACTTCTGTGTACAAAATTTAAGATAAGTGGGAAACAAATATATTTTCTAGATCAATGTGGTAGAATAGTTCATCTTATAGTAACAAAGTTTCAAATTTTCTCTTTTGGTGGTCTCCCTAGTGTAGTTGGCACCACTATTTTACAACAGATTGATCTTGATGATGATTTATTAGCTATAGAGTGATACCAGTGAGCCAACTACTTTTAATCCACCTTATATTTTTCACGGATGAAAAGTGCCACAAATACATCCTATTATACAAGGAAAGACAACCAATTCACCGAACAAAAAATTGTGTCCAACATACATATCAGTACCACCATCCAATGATCAATTAACTTATTTTTTGTTCCATAATTTGTTTGAAAAGAGTTGTTATGGTGTTATTAATGATGACATTATGTAGGATATAGAGAATTTGAAAACATGGGAGTTCTGGGTAAAATATTTTATCAAGGAAATAAATTCCCATTTTCAAAACCATTCCAAAATAAATCATTTATTTACATTAGCACAAAATAATTCTACAAAAAAAGAGGTATTATTGAATGAAGATCTCTAAGGAGCTATTGCAATAAGGAATTACTATAATGATAGTTTTTTAGATTTCATGGTAAATAGGTTAGAGAAATTTAAATGGTGAATCCCATGATTACTATATAAATAATTACCAGAGACAAAAATCATGTTGTCATTGTAAATGCTAAAAAAGATAAAGCTATCCTAATTTTTTTGTCAGTGAAAATGTTGAAAAATATAAAGCTATCATAAGTTCAAATATTTGTTTTCATTTAAATGATACTTTTAAATATATAAACTTTGTAACTAATAATTATTATTTGTTTAAACACAAGAAAAATTTGAAAAAATGAAGAATGAAGTACATGTCTTAGATCTTAATCTCAAGAATGCATGCAAAATTTTAAATGCTCCTATTTCAGTAAAGGAAAAATTTGTTCTCATAAATAAAAAAAACATCACATTAAAGAGATTATTTAGGGAGAATGTCAGGGATCCATATATATTGTTCATGAAAAATTAGATTCTGATAATAGTTTACTTTCAACATGTGACACAACCATTCAAGATAGGAAAAATCTAGGTAGTATCAATGCCGCATCATATGATCTAATTAAATCTTGAGAAGAAGTGACATAATATACACTAAAAGAGGGAACATATTATAAATATGATTCCTTATATTGTTTAATTACAATAGTGAGAATAATTAAAATTTACATCTCAAATTTTATTTGAGATATTTTACACTTTTGTATATATTTTTGAAACAATCAACACTTTATTAATATATAATGTTTTAATAGCATCTTAGGTTTTTTATTTTTGATAAAAATATAAATTATAATATCAAATTTCTATTTTTAATTTTTAATTTTATATATTTTATTACATAAAATCCATAAGGAATAGGGATTCATATATCTAATAGATAAAAAGGAAATATAATTTGATATGAAAAATTATGATTCTAGTAGACACCTAGAACTTATTCAAGAAATTTTAATACTTAAATTGCACTAACCATCCTCGATCCCATAAATTGATGACACTTTTTCAATGAACCAACAATTTCCCTCTATCATCATTAATTAATTATGCTTCTCTAATTAATTAAACCTCCTATCGTTCAGGATGTTGATTAACGAAATTTCGTTAATTAACATTTGCTTCTACCTAGGTTAATTAACTATTCTTAATTAATTATGAATGCTAATATAAATCAATAAATCATCATTTATTAATCCATTTCGTCTCTTAAAATATGCTGAATCATACTAACATTCTTCTAATAAGCCTCTATAAGCATACCCGTTCTGTTAGTTAATCACATTTGATTAATTAAACCTCCTTTCAATTCCCACAAATACCACACACTTTATTCAACATACATGGCCTTTTTATTTCTTTTTTTTGGTTTATCCCACATTCATCAATTTAGTAGCCTTTTTTGAACTGGCAAGCTATATAACAAACCCTCCTCCTTACTTTTCTTCTTACGCCTTATTTTCCCTAGGATAAACTATAGTCATTTTTATCTTGAGCCATTGTTCATTCAAGGAAGTAACATCTCCATCTTGCATCCATTCTCTCAAATTCAAGAGTATGGGAAGATCCAAAAATGTCATTTTATCCATGGTTTGATGAGATTCCATATTAAAACCTTTAAAAAATCACTCGCATTTGATTTCTAAAGTGATCTAAATAGATTCATTTGTTATATTAGCAATTTAGAGAGTAATAAATAGCTTAGCATTTTGATTTGAGATTTTTCATCGATTGAAGAAGTTGTTTCTCATAAGATCTTATCTTGATGGTTCTATAGTAGGTTTGATTATGCTTAGAAGCTACTATGTGTTATATTTCTTTATTTAGCATGGAAAATTTCTATATGTTCGCATTTGAAACCTGGTGGGATGGATCCTTAGTCCTTTAGAAGATGTTTTTAAGCTTTGTTGTTCCTTATCTCATTTTAACTAACCCTAATCAAACACATGTTACTATTTTGAATTCCTTAGGGTATTTTTCAAAATTTACATGTATTGAGTTATTCTTGTATATTTAATTGTGATGGGTTGTTGTTAATTTTGGACTAAGAGATCCACTTTTTAACCCTTTTTAAGTTGTTTGCACCATCCTGTCATATTTTGAGTTCATTCCATGTACATGTGCACGTGTTTTGTAGGGATGTATAGGTGTAGTAAGGGCCAAATACTTGTTGAAATGGGCGTGTGCATGTCCACACAGGTGCTTCTCTGTCCACACATGTGTCACCATGTTTCTTTTGCAGTCTATTTTCTTGTCAAACCCATGTATACACTACAAACTCCATGTATTAATTACAAGGTCAGCTCATGTATCATTCTGAGTCCTTGCAATTTTTTTCCTGTCAGTCTTGCATATATGCTCTCAAGTCTGTGTTCTTCTATCTCTGGCCACACATGTGTTTAACTCACTGTGTCATTTTATCATAGCCATGGATATGTTGCTAGGGCTGCACAGGTGTTATAAGTGCCACACATGTGCTGTAAAGTCCACACAAGTGTGATTTATTGAAGTTTGGGCATATTTTTCTAAGTTTTCCTATCTGTGATATCTATTTTTGGCTAACATCTTACATGTTTCTTAAATCTAACAATTGATTGTAGGATATATATTGGATAATGTTTTGTTTTCACTTGTTAGGATAGAGTTGCATAATCTCTTCCCTCATAACTTCTAGGTGATCTTGGGAATAAAAAACAAATGTAAGCCTTTTTCACACTTTCAAACACTTCATTAAAATCTGTGCCTAAGGGAATGAACAACAATTTGGTTAAAATGAATTGCCTTACACTTTGATTTTGCAAGTATTCTTTGTTTACTTTAGAGTTGGGTTTTTTGTGTTGTGTATGATTTTCCGTCACATATTTTATGTGATATGTGGAATCAAAAAACAACACTTGAATCCTCCTTTCATAATGTTTATATCCTCTCAAGGGACTAATAATATTTCATGTGTAGGACCTAATTCACAAGTCAAAGAATCATGATCTAATAAATACTAATAAAATTTGATGTAGGTTTCTAAATGGTGTATAACAAAACCAAAATAAGCTAAAAGATAAAAAAACATGACATTCACAACATTGTATAAGCATCTTTTGGTTAAGAGTTATGGCTTGTCCGATTATAATTCAGAGAAATGCCCTTGGAATTCGCCTTAAAATAACAAAATGGATGCTCCCAAGAACCCCAAATTAGTCCACGGAAGAGGGAACCTTGTTAACGATATGGGAATTTCTCTGCTTACCTACTTTTCTAGTATACACTTTTGAGCTTTAGAGTCAAAATTATCTTCACATGACCCCAGTGAAAATACAATTGAATGCGTTTATTGTTCATTGTATTGATGGGGGTAAAGTAAATATGTGATACAAAGGTTTACTCAGTGTCAGATCCTTTGAAAACTGCACTCGCAGAGGTAGTTTTTGAAACTTAGTGGAGAGATACAATTAGAAATTTGTTTCATCTTGGATCCAACTTGACTGACTCAAAGCAAATATTGTGTGAAATAGATTTCACAAAGCAATAATTTTTTCAATTCAAAACATTGTTATTCAAATAAGGGGAGACTCCTTTAAACTGTTAGCCAAGTGTCATTCATCATTACTTTGTCTTAGGTTTTTTCTCGCCTAAAGATGAGCTGAAACTTTTCCTAAGTGAAGCCAAGTATTTTTCAACCCCACTCAATCTAATCCTTTTCTATTTTATTAATATTTTTTATCAAAACAAGATCATCATACGTGTTTTATTGATTGATTTTGTCCACCTCTTTTACATTCGTTTACATTTGTCTTTGCTTGAGACTATATGGTAAACATTGAAAGTATTTTCCTACATCTTCTCATCTTGATATCCATTTGATCTTGATACCCACATCAAGATATCCATCGTAGCTAGGATTGATTCATCATTTACCTTCCTTTGAAGTGTTAGGTTGCTCGCATTGCCTTCATACAATTCAGATACTTACATGTTCTTTCTCATAATATGACCTAAGTGTATAGATTACACTATTACATTGCTTGCATCTTGAAAATTCCTTAGTATAATTTGGCCTTGTTTCTTTTCAAACATTACCTCAAACCTTGAAAGGAGTTATTGTTAATTTTTTAGCATCGTATCAATACTATTTTGATACTAATATATTTCTTTTCCAAAAATAATATTTAACGTATCACAGTGGTATTGTTGTATTTATTGCACTTGTTACTACAAATTTTGTAGATATAGGTCTTATTTGCATCTAAACGAGTTATAGTATACTTTGTTTGGAAGTCACATCAACACCTTGTTAATAATTATGCCTTGTTTATATTAAACTTTACTTAAGTGTTGGCATTGACTTTATCATCTTCCATTGAACTTCCATTGGAAAAGAATTTGCATAGGGTGTAGTTCATTATTGATTGGAATGGTTTACAGAACTTGCGTGATTTTCCTTTCTGATTGTTTATCATATTGACTTATTTTTTTAATAAAATCCTATTTGATTCCTTCATTATTTATCAGTAATTATTCTTTAACCATTGTTGAAAATATTTTGTGACTCTCAAAATCATCACGTTCTAGGTTTTCACTTAGGTTTATTGTATCCTTGATCACATTTGAAAAAAACCTTTGTAAAACACTCCTTTTTATTCCATCTTTAACAAGGATAGCATCTAAACAATTAGAATGAAAAATATCTGAAAAAAAGGATCTAATCCTTTCATTGGTATTGATTTAGGACCCCTCTTCTCCACATAATAGGAAAAAAATGACATGATTGATCATGGTAATTATTAAGTAGAATCACCATGGGAGGAGTTTGAGTTTGATCCCAATCAATTGTAAGAATTCCTTTTTCTCAAAAAAAATAGAGTACTTCCATGCATTGTAGAATAAAGGTTCCAAAATGAAAAATGAACATGAATTCATTCCACCTACCAACAATGCCCATGAGGAAAAATATGCACAATGTCCCTTTATTAACATGGATTAAATTTTAGGGCATGGAAAATCTTCTACTTCAATCCATCAAAATGAAAAAACAAGAGGTTATAAATTGCCACTTACCAAAATACCCCGCAAGCTTAGAGTGGATCATGAACACACAGAGTAACCTCCTCCACATGAGAACCAATAGGGACCTAAAAATGATGAAGTAACTATGCAACAAAAAATAGAAATCCTTAGCATAAAATTATCTTATTTAGCTTCCCATGTACAAAAGGAAATGAACAAAAACACACATCGAGAGAAACCTAAGGCCAATAATAGTTAATTTCACACTCAAAATCAAGGGGATGAAACACCAAAATATAGTCAGGTATACATGTGAAATTTTCTTTCCCAAAGATCCATTCCTCATGCAAGAGTTGAAATATATGAAAAGTATAATCATGACCCTTTAGGAAAATAATGTCAGACATAGTAAAAATTAGCAACACGAAAAGCTATGTCCTTGCCCTTTTAACAGAGCTATGTTACACACACTATTCCCTAAATATTTTGACTGCCCAAAATTTGATATTTATAAAGGTTAAAGTGACCCATGAGATCTGGTTATAGAATTTTTCACGGCATGCCAAGAAGTGGCTTGTAGTGATAACTACCTTACGCATTTATTCACACATAGCCTAAAGGGTTAAGCTTTGTAATGGCTCCTTCACATACCTAAAGGGTCTATCTTTACTTGTCCTGAACTATTAAAAATATTTTCAAAACATTTCTCATTCAACGTAAACAATGATGTTACCATGGTAGACTTGTGTAGCGCAAAACAAATACCTAATTAGAGCTTGGCTAGTTTCCTACAATGATGAGGGGGTTAGCTAGCCTCTTCCCTTGTTAAATTCTTGAAAAGTAATTGGTTAGAATTTTCAACCCCAATTTAAATCTAGAAAATACTTTGCATTTATAGATGTATTATGTTAATAACTTTGAGGAAGTTATAGAAAAAGGAATTCGTATCAAAAACGGTTTGATAACTAAAGGGACAATGAAACCCTTTTCAGAAGAAAATAAAATATTCAAACGTATGGAAAAATCAAATTTATCTAACCAAAAAAAATTTTCATAGGAGATGGTATCACATAATCTAAGCATATAGGAGTAGTTCAAATAGGCCCTCCATTCAAACTTACTAAAGGGCATATTCAAGCTCCAGTAAAATGTCGAGCCTCCACTCCTCTCACAGACTCCTTGTCCATGATTTTGAAATAGTTATATGCATTGAACATGGTCCAATACCCCACTACACCCTTTAGTGATGACGCACCTAAACCACCATGGTAAAAAGAAGATGAATATTGTGACTACCATTATGTGGAAGACAACAAAACAGAAAAGTGCCTAAAATTGAGAAACTTGATCCGAGACATCATTGATAGTGGAGAAATCGAGGTGTTATCACCCTAGCCCCATTAAACACCTAATCAAAAAATAGGAATATTCAACGAACCTTCCCCTAATAATGATAAACAAGCAGAAACAAATCCAGATTATGATCGGTATTCTAAGAGCTGTAAAACTGGTAATAATGTTTACACCTAAGGCGACAATCTATTTGAATCAGTTATTGGATGCGTTCGTTATTCTAATGAGCATGTTAATATGATTAGAATAAAAATAACATATTATGTTGTGGTAACACAACACACTAGCCTCTCAATTCAAGAACCTCCTCTATCTGCCCCTTAGGATAGTCAGTATGAACTTTTAGAATAACTCGAGAAGACTACTATTAAGATCTGAATCTTAGATCATCTCAAGATATCAAATGTGCATAAATACATCCTTTAAAAAATAATTAAGGGTTCAGGAGTGTAAACGAATATAGATCCTTCCCACCTTCAAACTATGGTGGAAAATCTCTCACCAAGTGAACATATTGCCTTTATTGATTATGAGATCCCAAAATAAGATCACAACCATGAATTATCTCTTTATGTTGAACTATGTGTAACTCGAATAAATATAAAGAGAGTTCTTATGGAAAATGGATTTGGATTGAACATATGTAACTTGAAACTAATCAAATAGTTGGGATGAATAAAAGCATACCTAGAATCCCACATCATCACAATCACAACATACAACAATGTGGAGCGTGAATATTCTTGCACCATAACATTATTGATAGAATTCAGAATTACCTAATATTATACCAAGTTCCATGTCCTCTACTTGGAGTTTCTGTATAACATGCTCCTTGGCTGCTAGTGGATTAATGCCTTGCAGGCTGAACCGTCAACCTTCTATCAGTAAAATAAACTGAATCATGAGGGACATGCCATTTCCATTCAAGGAGATTGGGAACCCTTTTGTCACATTAAATATTTGAATATATTTTCATGCGAGGGTGCTTATGAATGTCCCTCTACCAACATTGTTATACCTCTTCGATATAAATCTCTCGCCTCATATGTGAATTCTGATACACTAAGTTCTTATGGCCATGGTGATTCTATATTTGTTCCTCCCTTTGATTCATGGGAGATGAAGGTTCTTAAATACGGCTTCAGAGAGAATGATATCCAACATTCCTTATTATTTTTAGATCTATCCTTGTCAACCAAGAGAAGAGGAAAGACCAATTACTGATACAAATGACCCAAACATGAGCATGCTATAAGGAAGTTCCTGCCTAGTGGCTTATTAGTAGAATAAAAATTGTTGGACCCTCCAACAATTTGGGTCCATGAAGGAACAAGTTGGGTCCATAGTACACAAAATTGAGAAGAATTATGTACTCCATGTGCTATAAAAGATTCATGTGTGGTAAAAATTAACAAGGTATAACAGATCTCGTTCCAATTCAACACTTTAAAACTAAAAGATATAACATCGGAATTAGACCTTATGGATATCACCTCATGGAGCAAGATACTACCAATTCTTAATGTTAGGATAGATCTTCTCATTCATATAGAAACACAAATTAATGTCATAGCCAATACAAGGATCTTTCCTCTATGAACATTTTCCTATATACCGTTGTGTTTACCATAGCACCCGCTAAACCCCGAGTTTACATTGTTTATCATAATCTCATTAATTACAGCAAATGACTTCACATGCATATGGATCTCTTTGACAATGATGATGAAATTGTAAAATTCATCGGTATTCGTGATAGTATTCATATCGGGGACCATAAAATGTTATTCTATATTGACCTTGATACCTACGCATACTTCTAAGAGGAGGTTGAGTTACGTGGTAAGAAAAATTTAGGAACAAGAAAGGGAAAAATAATCTCCAAAAATCTCCAATAAAACAAAAATTCTAAGTCAAACAGTGAAAATCACTTTGAGGCGCAAGCTGAAAAACAAATTAAAAAAACTATGGAAATAAAAAACTACCAAATAAAGCTTGAAAATATCATTAATATGCCCTTGGAATAAGATATTAACCTCCCTATTTATCCTATGCACATAGAGGATACAGCCAAGATGTTATTTTAAGAAACCATTGATGTCAACATTGGCATTAAGAGTAACCTAAGATAGTAAATGTGGGAGCTTTGCATTTAGCATAGGAACAAAATACTTTTGAAATGATTCTTAGAGAATTCACATATATTTTCTTGGTCTTATGTGGATATTTCAGGTATGGATCCATATTTAGGTGTGCATAACCTTTTTTTTGCACGCAAACATAAAACCCATCAAATAGAAGCTTAGAAAAATGCATCCATAGGTGGTTGTTCTAGCCAAGGAAGAACTTGAAAAAATATTAGTAGTTGGATTCATCACACCAATTAATTATTAAGAATGGATATCCAATATATTCATGGTGCATAAAAATCCCATCGAAATTAGAATCTCTACCGACTTTAGTGGCATAAACAAGGCATGCCATGAAGATGCATTTCCTCTTCCTAACATTGACATGATTTTCAATTCAACCATTAGCTATGAAATGTTATCTTGTGTGGATGGATTTTCTAGCTATAATCAGATTAATATTGTGGACGATGACCAACATAAGAATTCCTTCACAACCCTTTGGGGGAATTTTTGCTATCAGGTGATGCCCTTCGGCTTTAAAAATGTCGATCTGCAACATATCATTTGGAAACAACAAGGATATTCAACGACATGCTTAATGAAATATTGGAGGATTACAATGATGATATCATGAGTAGATGAAAGACAAGAGAAGATCACCATATAGTCTTGAGACACATCTTTGAATGTGTTAGAGAGTATAAAGTTAGGTGTGATCTAAAGAAATGTGTCTTTGGGGTATTATCAAGTAAACTATTTGGTTTCATTATATCTAGCAGAAGGATTGAGGTTGATCCTTCTAAGGTAACTAAAATTAATTAAATGCCTCTTCCCAAAAACCTCAAGCAGTTGAGTAGCTTGTAGGGAAAAATTCATGCCATTTTTTGCTTTATATCGTAGCTCACAAAAAAATGTTATCCTTTAACTCATTTATTAAAGAAGCATGTTGACTTCTTTCGAGGACCTGAACAACAGCAAGCCTTTCCTTTTCTCAAGCAATATTTTTCCAATCCTCTAGTCCTTGTGCCACCAAAACATGGAGAACTACTATTACTATATGGATTTGCTACCCAATTTACTATTGGCTCCTTGTCAGCTCAATACAAGCTTAGTCAGAAAGGGAAAGCAAGGTAGCATCTCAGTCGTACTCTGATCACATACAAGATCAACTACCCTCAAACTGAAAAATATTGCTTGGCTATCATTTTTACTTTTCAAAAAAATCACCACTATAAGATATTTTAATGTCAAATATGTTCATCAAAATTCAGTAAAGGGACAAGTTCTTGGAGAACAACTAGCTGAAGCAACTTTTCCTGGAATAGATCTGGTGTGTTTTTATCTTACAAATGCCACACTAATGTATATAGAATAATCTATCATGTGAAAAGTAAACTTTGAGGGATCATTCCCTTTCCACGGTTCAATAGCAGGGGTAGTGTTACTCACTCCTTCAGGGGACTTTATAACTTAGTATTTCTACCTTGGATTTCCATGTATGAACAACATAGCGTAATATGAATCATCCATTTCTAGGATGAAGATATCTAACAAATGGGACATCCATCAAATTAAGGTCATTAGAGACTCGTATTTTATTATCAAATAGTTCAATGATGAATATAAGGTCAAGGATGAGATTCTCATCCCATATAAGAAGTTAGTGGAGAATCTGAAAGATTATTTTGTGCATATAAATTTTGAACAGATCCCAAGCGCACAAAATTAGTCTACATATTCTATGGTGATAATGGATTCCATACTAAAAATTCCACAAGAAAATAATAAAATGCCATTCTATGTTGGAAATTTTCCACAACCTGCATATGACATGACAAAATAATACCTATCATGCATAGTTTTTGTTCCTTTATCCCCTTGGTATAATCTTATCTTTAACTATCTGGAAGATGGTACATTTCCCCTAATTATAACCCACTATAGAAAGATGAACCTTATCCAAAAGATAGTCCATTAAACCTTCCTATGAGGCACCCTATATCATCTTGCCTATGATGGGAATCTACTATGTTGTGTAGATGTAGCTGAGTCAGTCCAAAAAATAATGGAAGTACATAAAAGAGTTTGTGGAGCCCAGCCAATGGAATATTCTTAAGGAAGAAATTATTGAGAGTAGGTTGCTATTATCCTAACATGGAAATCAATTCCTTCTATTATGTCAGGAAGTGTGCATTTTGCCAGAAGTAAGGTAACCTTTTTCATGTGCATAGCATAACCTTTGCAACTGATCACAACATTATGGCTGTTATCTAAGTGGGGAATTGATATCATAGGGAATCACACCATTACCTCCTCAAATGGCCATATCCATATAATAATTGCCACATAATATTTCACCAAATGCATTGATGTTGTTCCTCTCATGTATGTTACTAAGTCATAGATCTAAAATGTTATCATAAATCATCTCCTCTTCCATTACGGCATCCCTTCTGCCATTTTTGTTGAAAATGGTAAGTCCTTCAAGAACAAGATTATTAAATCCTTGTCCCAACATTTTCAAATACACCTAAATTTTTATATTCCATGTTTCCCTGAAGGTAATGGACAAATATAGGCCTCTATAAAAACTCTTAATCGAATTATGGAAAAGATGGTAAGTAAGAATGGTCAAAATTTGCATTTGTAGATCCATACCTCCATCTGGGCTTATAGGAATTCCCACACTCTCACTATTGCAACACTCTACTCTTCAGTTTTTTGCATTGATTCCATCATCCCCCTAGAAAATAAGCTTTCCTCCCTTAGAATATCTCCCATACATTATCTTGACAAATACAAAGACTACCACATGGCCATATTGGTATAGTTTGAAATGATAGATAATATACACCTCTACACACTCAATCAATTGATAATGTATCAAAATAAAGTGTCCTCAAGCTTAAAAAAAAAAATTTATACCTCATCATCTTGAGGTAGGAGATTTTGTGCTGAAGGAAACAAGTTCAACATGGTGAAAGAAAGAGAAAAGAAGGGTACATTTGAACCTAATTTGTTAGGACCTTGCATGATAGTGAAAAAATATGGGACAGGAGCATACAAACTTTTATATCCCAATGAAGATGAGATATGCGATATTATGAATGCTATACACTTCAATTCATTCTACACTTAATCATGGTGCATAAATAAAAAACAACTAAAAAAGTATTAAAAATTTGAAAATCACAAAATCATAAAATTCATGTAAAAGTAAAGAGGAAGTCACCCAAGTGTGAAAACCACACAATTATGCCACTTTGGATAGATCCTTGGTAAAATATGGTTTTCAATGCCTTGGGAGGATTCATTTTTCACAAGAATCTCACACTTAGGTAGTATATTTGCTTTATCTAGAGCTAGTTTTTGAGATGCATTTAAGATTCATTTTGAGCCTGTGTTTTTGAAGCCTTCATCTAGCTGATCCTCCTCTTATAAATCTGCTATGAGATTGCATTCATATATTCCCATATAACTTTACTGTACATAAAATGTGGCATATACCCTTGAATATCCCCTTTTAACATTGGGGGAATCCATGTTTATCTTTTTTATGTACAAAGGTTCATAAAAGTTTTAGAAAATCACAAAAAATATTTTGATATGTTCGGAGTAAATAGAATCACTCACTACCCCTATCAGAAAAATGCATGATATAATTACCTTTAGTATGATGCCTTGCCAATGGCTGTTACTAGTCAATAAACACATTTGGTGTACCCAATTCTATGGTGGCATGTCTTAGTGAAATGAGATTGGTTGTAAGTCTCGCCACATCTACCTGAGATGGAGTGCAGTTTGGGTTTAATATGTGGTAATTTGATGTATCGTAACCCATGAAAGTAATGATTATGCTATACCCTGTATATATACCATGCATAAGATGTTATGGTTAATGTGTGTGAATCACCATTGTGTTAGTGATTTAGTTATGTGTTATGTTGTGAACGCTACACTAACCGACCCTAAGGGAAATCAGTAATAGGTGTATTTTTGGAGTGAGGAAATGTGTACCCTTGACAAATAACTGAAGCCGAGTATGAGATATGAAGTGGAATCTTACGTAGGATAAAAAACCACATTTGTTTTTTTGTTGTTTATGGAACTTGCTCAATGGATATTATGTATATTCTGTTTTGCAGACATCTTAGGCTCAACAAATGGTGTCTTGTACTCATTTCTATCTCCTTATATGGTTATCATATGGATTCAACATAAGTGTAGTTATGACTATGTTGAGCCTTATGGAACTGCTGGAGGGATGATTAAGAGAGAGATGATGACAGTTGTATTATTTGATATGTTATTTTATGATATGAGGCTTGATTTCCATGTTCCAGGAACTTGTTGAGTACCCATTTGGTGGCCATATAAGGCCACATAGTTATTGTGATCTTTTATTGCTCTATACATATTTTATTCATAAATTGAACATTTTTTTTTCTTGCTATAACCAATAATTTTCTTGATTGATGTGTTTTTATATTTTAGGCATTTTTAGTTTTCTTTTACACTAACATGCGGATTTTTCTCAAACTATTGATATTTGGCAATTTGCATTACTTAGTTTTAAATTTTCTTTTCATGTTTAAAGGTTTTATAGCCTATCCCAAGGCTTGGGATTTTTTATACTTGGCATTTGAAATGGAATTTTACACTAGTTCTAATGTCATAATTTGTGGAATAGGGTCAAATGATGCATGATGGAGTGGTTAAACCTATGGAGTTGCTTCATTGTATGGTGGTACGCCCCAAGGAGTTACAGATAACTAGTGATTTTTTGAAGCACAAGTTAATATGTCACTTGGGTTAGGGGTGTCTTGACTCTATGTTCCTAGGGTCATATGGTGACTAACCTCTTTTGTAGACCTAAAAGGAAACTTTATCTATATGTTATTGCTTAGGAGTTATATGGAATTGTTTTGGGATATTTTGGGAGGTATATGGAGTTGTTTTGTAATGCCTTGGGTGGTATATGAAGTTGTTTTGCAATGCTATGGGATGTATATCGAGTTTTTTGTGATGTCATATGAGATAAATAGAGTTTTTTTGTGCTACTTTAGGATATATATGGATTTTTTTTTATATGTTTTGGGAGGTGTATAGAGTTGTTTTGTAAAGTTTGGGGAGGTTTATGGTGTTGGTACTTTGATTTATGTGTATTCATGTGAGTTTTGTCATGTTTTGTTATGTTGAGAATTGATGCTCCTTATTGAGGGTATACTTTGACCCCTTTTTAACAATATGTAACTATAGTTATTGTCCCAAGTTGCGTGAAACCTATATATGTGTACCTATTGTGAATTACATGTTGTAGTAGTCTACTTATATTATGATTATTATTGTGTGAGGTGCATGTGTAATAAGTACTATGTTGTGTGGATCATCTATTTTCCTTCCATTTTTTGTTTGAGTTCTTTTGATGTGATATAGTCGTAAAACTATGTAGAGATATTTCTTATGGACCATTAGTGTTGTGTTTGGTTCTTGTGTCACTTGTGATGTTTATTTTTTGTTGGGAACCTGTTATCCACTTTTTTCCCATGGGAAAAATTGATCAAACAAGATCTTACAAAGGAGAAATGGAGAGGTTGATTCAGTCGTGTGAGCTCACATTTGATCCCAAAAATCATGTTGCGGGAAAGCTTTACAATGGAGAAGTAAGGTTAGAAAATGAGTGGACAAACAATGTTAAAGAAGATTAGAGCTCAACAAGAAAAAAAATGGAGAAAGGCTCAAATTTTTCAGATTTCACATTTTTGGGGATCTCAGGGAAACGAACGGTTGAGAAGGAGAAGAAAGTTAACTCGGAAAGTCAAAATTGAGCCCAGAACAATTCAACTTGAAGCAAAGTAATGGAATCGTGGAAGGCACCATCTGTCAGCTCGGTGCAATTCCAAAAAGTTAAAGGGAAAGGAAAAATAACCATAGAAGGTTCCACATGTCATCTCAGCACAACTTCAAAGGTAAGACAAAAGTGGGGTCCCCAAATGAGCGAAGGCTCTCCACTTGGTCAGATCCCGAGAAAGGAAGAACTGGCCATTGAAAAAGTATAAGCATGGGAAGAGCCAGTGGAAGCCTCCACGTGTTAGCTCAACACAACTTCAGAGGTAAAATCCAAAGGCAGGTTCCAAAATATGTGCTGGCCCTCTAGGTGTCTAGGGTTAAAAATTGTTGCTACTAAATAGAAGGGACTTAGCCAAAACACAAAGAAAGTAGAGCAGGCTTGCGGACAATGCCAAGTGTCCACACGTCACATTCCCAGGACCCTAAAAGGTAGAAAAAATATTAAGAATGCATGGGGATTCCATGTGGATCTTGCATGGATAGACTCCAAACCCAAAGTACTTTGGAAAAGATTGGTGGAAGGTCAATTCAATTGAAAGATGAATTGTGAAGCTCACCATGAATTATAAATGCTTAGATCTTTTAAGATATTGTGAGAGCCCCTGTGGAACAACCAACCCTAACCTTCAGATGATCTCTACTATGGATGGATATCTTTAAATTAGTGATACTAGGTTAGTGAAAATTAATAAATATAGTCTGCCATTTTTAAGGTTGTCAGGATTCTCACCTATCACCATAATTAGGTGAATTCACTACTCTTTTAGGGTGGTTGAATCATGATTCAAATTCTTGTCTCCTTTCTCTCTCATTCTTCCTATATATTGTAAGGAGTGGAATTTTTCTAAAGGTTGGACATTTTTTCTTTGCACCCTCCCTTCTACCCTTGTCTCCAAGTGATTTTATGGAGTTCAAAACTCTCATTCAAGTTGTAATGTACTTTTTGCCTCTTGGCTACTCTAATGCACTGTATCAATTTTGGAGAAATAAGATAAGCATGTGGATGAAGTAAAATGTCTCTTATGTTCATTACATCCACTTGATCTCTCATTGTAGTTTGTTTATCTGTGCATGGTGGTTGTGGTATAGCTTTAATGGTTTGTGTTTAATTGCAAAGAAGGTGTTCAACATTCCTTTGGTGCATCACCTTTGTTAGTTTGATTTTTATTTATTGTATCTCCTTAACCCTGTCTCCTTGGAAAGTTAGAGTAGACCCTCTGAAAATTGTATGTGTGCACTTGTACAGAGGAATAAGAACCAATCTTCATCTGGAGAGCTCTCCCGATTTGCAAAGTCCCACACTTTGGGAGAAACTCCATGTTATGCAATCACACTGAGAGTCTCAACCCATCACATTGCAAATATTCAGGGGTGTTGTGATTACACATCAAAAAATTTTGCAAGCTTGGTGGGACAAAGAGGTCATTCCACAATCTTTAAATGCATTTTCAAGAAGTTCAAACTTAGAAATTGCAAGTTCTCCAATTTTGAACTTTTCACTGCTCAGGCTAAACTTTGGAATTGATTTTCATGGGCTTAAATTGCTTAAAATAAGTCCAAATTTAACCAGCTGATAGATCAAGGGATAATATTTAAAAGGGTATGTTTAGGTTTTGAAATTTTGATTTTTGAAATTTCAAAGTTTTTTGGATTTCGGGTTTCAAGATTTCAGGTTTTTAGAATTGTTGTTAGTACCCAAATTTAATCTCCTTCAAAGGTGAAGCAACGTCATGGATTTGATATGAAACTTAGAGGTAGATAGATGACTGTGTTTTTCATTTTGTAGTTGGGGAAGAATTCTATCTGACTCTTTAGCTTATAGGCTTTTGAAGAAGTGGGTAACACCTTGAAAGGATGTGATCTTATCTTAAATGTTTTAGGTTGTGCCTTTAACAAAGGTAAGAGAACCTATTTTTTAACCTCTGTTATTGAAGAATTTTTGTAAATACTTCTTTTGCAAAAATTTTATAGAGAAGACCTTGGAAAAATAAGATCAACACAAAAAATTCAACTCTCACGAGTTGTCACTTCTATATTATGGAGATATTTTCAAAATAACAAAATTTTTACTAAAAGCATTGGGAATTCTGATTGTTTTTGCATGTTTTGGTGTTATAAATTATGCATTTGCACACACACGAGACAAAAAGGGGTAGTACAGGTAGGATTGGTTGTTTTTAAATGAACTTTTTAGTGGGAGGTGAGGCAAAATGAACTTGATTTTCCAGATCTTTGAGAGTTTTTTTTAACAAAATGGGGAGCTTACGTAATAGAATGCTTTAAGATAGCTGAAATATTCCTTTAAACAAAATGTGTGCTTCAGTGGAGGCCCAAATCAACACATTTTGACACAAACTATGAGATTCTAGCATGAAGGATCGAGCTAGAAGACTCAATAAAACATCAAAATCTAAGATTAAATCACACTTGAGGTATACCTAGAGGATTAAGAATAATCTCTCTCAACATATTAAAGAAAAGTGATTTTAAATAATTTATTTCATTCCCAAATGAAAGATATTCTAAAACTGAAATTGTAGATGCCACTAAACTATCACAAGGATTGAGATCTGTGTGATTGAGAGGGATTTTTATACAAGATTGCCACAAGAAGAAGAAAAACCATTTGCAAACATTTAGAAACGAAATAGACATAATTTTTAACATAATTAACGCGGAATAACTCAAATTTGATTAAAATTATCAGTAGGGGAAAGTTTGTAGAAAAATCTCAGAGCTTGTCAATGGTTGTACACTCATAACCACCTTGACACAATCAAGTTTAACACAAAAGGGATATACAGGTTTTTCAAACAGTCCCTCAGGGAGATGGGCTTATCAATCTTTTCTCTTAGAAAATAAGTTCTGACCCCTTAGCCTCCAACCATTTGCATGATAAATTCATGCAATTTATAACATTTTTCAATAGATTTTTCCCCCCAAAAATCCAAACATTGATTGCACAAATGCTCACCATCATCCTAATCGTGATTCCCATAATCAAATCTATAAAAAGTTGTCATGTGTTCAAGGGGTAGATCTCTTCTAACCTCTTCTGCATTCAAATCCTTCTTTTGGTAGATCACTTTTCCCTCTCCTCGCCAAACACTTCCACCCCTAATATGTCAAATATGGTCCTTTGTCTGCCTAGGAAGAAAAAATCGAAGATCAGATTGAGCCGAAAGATCAGATCTCATATTAATGGAAAAAGACATCCCCGAATTTTCCTCACCAAACCAAGATATCAACAGGTCTTTCATGTGCCAAGGAGAAAAAAATCGGGTCGAATCCAAAATTCAGATTGCATATTTAATTATGATGGATGTTCTACAGACCTTCTCCACCAAACTAGGATACAAAATTAATGTTCCTCTTCATTTTCCGTGTAGGAGGCTCCAAGAAATGATAAAAAAAACCATAAGAATACACATCCCCAGGAGATTTGAAGAAAAATGGTAGAAAATCAGATACACACACACAATTTCCATCGATCTTTTTATTTTCAATTTGACCATCCACGTAGGATATCCAAGGGCTTGTGGGTTCCTTTTTCCTTTTACATACCTTTTGGAAAACTATAAATTTTTCACTTTTTCCTCTGGTTCCGCCGCCCTTGAGAAATGAGCCTAACACGTGTCCTAAGGTGGGTCCCAAAGGAACCGCGGCTAAATTATGCTATTTCCAACTCCTTTTTTGAAATGGGAAATTTTTCCAAGTTTCACCCGCAGCTCCACCCTTCTACTTTTAGTTTCTGATGTGGGTCCCAACAAAACCCTACTTCCTTTTTCACCTTTAACTCTTTTTCTCACAAAATGGAAATTTTCCAAAATCACCTTAAAAGTCCACACCTCTATTTTTGAACTTCTCATTAAATTTGACTTATCCTTTCTCAGTCCTACGAGCCTTTCGATGTCTTTATCCTTTTGATGACAAGAGGAAAAAAAATCCAAGTTGCCTCCAATGGTCCACTTCCCCACCCCTTTAACTTTTCAAACTGCCACATGTCACAATGGCGCATCTTGAGATGGTCCCCAAAAGTTGAGACCTTAAATGAGAGTAGGCTCACCATGTGTCCTGGCCTATAATAATTTGTTTAAAGGCTTAAAGCTCAACGGAAGGTGCCATGTGTCAGGGTCTGAGGTAATCTCCTTCAGCCATTGAAAAGTCCAAGAAAAATGCAAAGTGAACAGAGGCCTCCAAGTTTGCTCTTGGTGCTTCCTTAAAATAAAATTCAAGGGTCAGTTCTCAAACATGTGAGGTCCCCCCATATGTCCCAGGCCTCTCAATTTTTTTGAAAAAAGACTAAGTATGGGAAGACTCGGTAGAAGCCTCCATGTGTCTTCATAACGCAATTTCAAGAACCTTCTAAGGCTTTAAAAAGTGATTTGGTGGGGCCACTCTTCCATTTTAGAATTTTACTCCATTTTATGAAAAGTGAAAAAATATCCAACTTGCTCCTGAAGGCCCCGCATGTCTGCCTTTAACCTTGCCACATGTCCTTCTGCAGGGTCAAAGTAAGACTATTTTCCCTGCCACTTAAATTTTTATTTAATCAAATCCGAGCGGGGCCGTGGGACAAGTTAAAACTTTTTTCTAAAGTATCCAAAAAGAAAAAGTTCTAAAAACAAACCCGTCACGCCCCATCGAATTAAAAGAAGCCATATAAGCACCAAAAGAGCAAATCAAATTTGAGCGGAGCTACAGGATCAAATTTGCCTTTTTGCCAAAAATGTAAAATGTGACAAGTTAAAACATTTACCCCGCCATCCCCCTAACCAATCAAAAGAGGCCACGTTTCATGTTGATGCAAATATGTAAATTTTACTAGGAGAAATGCCTGTCAAATTGTAAAATGCAGAAAAATGACCATTTGAGCCCGGAGATGAAATTTTCTCTAAGGACTATTTAGAAATGTTACAAGGCTCAAATACATTCCTTTGAGCTACATCCATTCATTGTTCTTCAAGTATTTAGGGAGAAAAATGACAAGAACAACAAATCTCGAGTGTGTAAAATGGAAAGAATGGGACAACCTAAGTTTTTACAACCAAATATAAAGCTTTTCAGATGAACATAGAAATGAGGAAACAATTTTGGATCTATATGTGATCCTCAGTCCAGGAAAGAACTGATTATAGCAATAAAAGGAAGGGTGGAGGAATATTCAGGAACAATACAGGAAGGTAAAATGTGACAGATACCATAACTTGATTGATTTTTTATGGAAAAATGGGGCGAGACTATTTTGAGCACCAACATCAGCTCCAACTCAGGGATGGGAACTCCCTGCGAGTGCCACAAAGAACAGAGGTAGACTAAGTGCCAAAATAATCCATTGGGTAAAGGAGTTAGCTTGTAGATCATAACACTAGAACTATCTCCTCAAGAATGAACACATAAACCAGCAAAACCAAGCCACCAAGAACCAGAAAAAATAAAAACTCAAAATATAGAAAACAAACCAACAAACTATACAGTGTATAGGTGATGTTCACTTTGATTCAGGGGAATCAATCGAGTAAATGATTCAAGTTCCTACCATTAATAGGAAATTTGAGCAATTCACCATCCAAATCCTTCAAAAATAAGGTATGCTCACTGCAATTTGAATGTCAATGGAGTAAGGGCCCATCCACAGTACATCAAACTTACCATGCTTTCCCTTGTCCTCATTTCTACTATCCCATAGCAACACAAGATCTCCAACATTGAAATCTCTTAGAGTGACCTTCTTATCAAGTAACTTATTTAATTTTTCTTTGAACTTCACATGCCTTTGGTGAGATTATCTACTTTCTTCATCAAGTTCAACAATCTAGTTAATGCGAGCCTCATATGGAATAACTTCTTGATCTTCCAGTTATTGAATGAACTGATATGAGGATAGTTGCATATGTAGGCAAAGCAGATCCTGAGTTCCATAAACCAACTCAAATGGACTCTTTCTAGTGGCTCTCTTAATAGTAATTTGGTCAGCCCAGATAGCAAACTTCAACTACTCACCCTATTTTCTCTTGTTCAGCTCTAAGGTTCTTTTGATAATCTTCAATAAGTTTTATTACTGGACTCAGCTTGTCCATATCCTTGGCGATTATAATTAGAAGCATATGTCAAATTGATTGCATAATCTCTGCACATTGCCATAAAGGGTTTAGCTTTAAAGCTCATGGAATTTTCAACAACAATTTTGACTAGAACCCCAAACTTTTAGATGATATGGTTTAGCATGAAGTCCATGAAAATTTGGTGTGTGTTGCTCTTTTGGTGGGAATTACCTCCACAAACTTGGTGAAGTAATCAGTGACTACAAGAATCCACTTATGGCCAACACTTGAAGCATCTGAAATATCACCAATGAAATCCATTCCCCATTGCTTGAACAGGGATTCAATTGATACAGGTTGCAAAAGAAGGGAGCATGAAGCTTTCAGTCTTCCATAGAAGTGCTGACAAATCTCACATATTCTAACCAAAAGAGTTTCATCCTTGAAAGAGAGTTGGCCACCAATAACCAGCCCTCAGGATCTTATGTGTTGTGACTTTTCCAGAAAAATGCCCCTAACAAACTCCTCCATGGAGATCAACAATTATCTTGGGGGCTTCATCTTCAGTAATGCACCTTAAGAGAACTCCCGTAGGGTTCTTCCAAGCCAACCCATAATCAGTAATGACATATTTCTAGGAAGCCAACCTAAAATCTCTTTTATAGTTCTTACTCAAATACTCAAGGCAGTATAGGTGTCTGAGATAAAAAATTACATCTTTGTACCACTCAAAACTTATCAATTTTTCAAAAGAATCCCACCCCCTCCTTCCTCTTCCTCATTCACCTAAATATTTTACGAGTTACTCTCACCCATAAGCTTAGCCAAGCCCAAACCTCTCACCAACTTCATGGTTTGGATATCCATGTCATATTCTTGTAACTTTTTCACCCACCTGCATCTTCTGCATGAGACATCCATCTCTGATAAGATGTCTTTTACCATAGTATGGGGAACATAAGCAACAATTTTAGAGCTCAAATTGTAAGGCCTGAAAACCTTTGTTGCTTTTACAAAGGAAAATTATTTTTTCTCCATAATAGTGTATTTTAGCTCAGCCCCCCTACAATGCCTTACTAAAAAATGCAATTTGCCTCTCAGCCCCTTCATCATCTTTCTGCAACAAGACATATGCAATAGTATTTTCTGAGGCAAAATAAAACAGTTGGAAAGGCCTTTTATAATATGGGGCTACTAAAATGGGGGCACACTTTAATGCCTCTTTGATCCCACTGAAAGATTGAATGACATCCTCCTCCCATTTGATGGGTTGGTCCTTTTATAACATGGAAGTAATTGGAATGGTCAACTCAACAAAGTTTGATATGAATCTTCTGATGAAGTTTATCTACCCAAAGAAGGAATGAATTCCTTTCTTAGTTCTTGGAATTGGGACTTTGCTGATGGCCTCTACCCTTTTTGGATAAATCATCACCCCCTCTTATGACACAATGAGACCAAGCAATTTTGTCTTCTGCACCCCAAAATGGCACTTCTTTGGATTGAGTGAAATGCCATATTCTCTACATCTTATCAAAAAAAATTCCAAGTGCAGCAAGTGATCACCTCACTTTCTGGAAAATATAGTCACATCATCTTAGTAAACAACAATAAAATCATTGATGTAATTGGAAAAAGAAACATCCATTTCTCTTTGAACGTTTTATCCAACATTCATCAGACCAAAGGGCATCCTGACATATACAAAAGTCCCCAAGGATTGGTTAAAGGTTGTTTTAATTCTTTTTTATTCTTTCACCACAACTTGGTTATAACCAAAGAAACCATCTAGGGTAGAAAGTAACTCAGAACCAGTCACTAGTTGTTGCATGTTTTCCATGTTTGGTAAAGGAAAATTATCTTTCATTGATGCTTTGTTCAAATTTCTAAAAATCCACACACAACTTAATGTCACCATTCTTCTTTCTGAATGGTACTAGGTTTGCAACAGAAGAATAATACCTTGTAGGCTGAATAATCCCTTACATCCCTCAGTTTCTTCAATTCCTCTTACATTTTAAGAGACAGGAGTGGATTGATTGGCCTTTGTTTCTTCCTAAATGGTTTTGCATTAGATTCCAAAGGGAATCTCATGTTGAAATAGATCCTCTCTGTATGCCTTTAATTCAGAATAAGTCCAAACCAAGCAATATTGATACTTTTTTTAGCAATTGGACATAACACTATTTTTCATCCCTACTGATATTACTTCCCAACCATATTTTCCTTTGTTTTTCCTTTGTGCCAAGGTTGTGCTCCTCAACATCCATCGAGGTTTCCATACATCTGTTAATAATGTGATCAGCATTGTCAAAGTTGGATTCAAGAGCAACCAGCGCTCTAGGAATGGTATTAGTCTTTCAGTGGGATTAATGCCTTTTCCAAACAAGGTTTCTTTACCCTCTTCCATGTACACCATTGGCTCCCAATAAATATTTTGATCAACAAATTCCCCTTTGTTCTACAAAAATCTTGTGACATGAGAATCATCATCAAGAACTTATCAATGCTTAATTTTTTCAGGGACAGATGGCCTTTTGAATACATCAACATCATAGTCATAATATGGGGACATTGGAAAATCATCAAATCGAGATCCTAACACAACAATCCTATCTGCCAAGTACATTGAACTCCCTATCATGATGCACAATGTTGAATGGATCAAACATCTCAATGAAATCTTGAACTGCATGTTTGTATTGTTTCATTTATTATTTTTTTTGTGGCATACAGTTTTCATACTTGCTTTTATTATTTGTGGAATCTGGGTTTGAAAATGATGTCTTTAACACCATATTTCAAAGAAAATCTCATACCTAACAACAGTTCCTCATACTCAAAAATGTATTAGTACATTCAATGTTGAGTTTGAAGGAAAAGAAAAACTTTTTTTAGAAAAAAGAGATCATAACAACACCAACACACCATTTCCAAACTTGAAGAAAACTCCATTTAAATAATAAAGTCCAAGGAGAGAATGCATGTTCAAGACACTTGCATTCTTCAATCTTGTGCTCTTTTCCATGAGAAAATCCTACAAAGTTATCAACATCAACACTTGTGTACAATTCTTCAAAAGATGCATTGTTGGGATCTTCAATAAGGTGAAACATCTTCTTTTCTCAATACAACCTGACAAGGTTTCCCTCAATTAGGATGATAGCATGGGACATGTCCATTTGAACACTCCCAAAAACATTTGCAGCCCATTTTCTAGATAACAACATACCTCACTTGGCTGGGAAATCAAAAATAACAACATCAACCTTCAAGTTTTGACTTGGTTAAGTTGAAAGCCTACACCACCAAACCTTTCACACATCCCACACACTTGTGCTTCTCTGGATTCCATAGTAGTACACTTCCCATATGCTACTGTTACTTTGATATCCATTCTCATTCATGACTTCTAGAGGCATAACATTGCATTATGCCCTCGAGTCAAACATACAGTTGTGTAGCAATCTGTCGTTAATGATCAGAATGGATCCGCATTTAGCTAAGACTCTAAAAAAGGATGTTCCCAAATAAACCTTAGGTGGTTCATCTAGCTCTTCCAATGCTGGTGATGCTTATAATTCTTCAATTGATTCGAGGAGTCTCCAAAATGTTTATATTTCTACCTAAGGCAGTTTTCTCCTCTTTCAAGCCCCAAAATACTCAAAAAACCATTTTTTTTGTGCTCATGGAATCCTTACTTGTCTGAGCCTTTTCTGGGTTAATCAATTTCACATCCTCACTTTTTGGAGGTTTTCCAATTGCCTTGATGTTATTCTCAATCTGCAGAGCCATGGTGAAGGCCTACCTCAAATTAGTAGGGTTTTTTCCCTCAAGTAGTAAGCATATTTGTTATCAAATGCATCTTGAATATTTGATCAAACATGATTCATCACATGGCCTTAAGGTAACATGAAATATCCTTAATGTATTGTTAAAACTTGTGTAGAAATCATGTATTGGCTCATTAGGATTCTTCTTAATTTTTTCAAATTCTGATTGAAGGAAACCTAGGGTCAGTTCTATCACCATACTATAATCTAAATGCAGTGTTCATCTCTTTCCAAGAAGCAATGGAATTAGTTGGAAAAAGCTTTATTCTAGTCCCTTGCATCCTCTTCCAAAGTATGGATAAATAGTTTGATATATACATCTTCATGTTCAATCTCAAATTCTTCCATCATATTGATAAAAAAAATTTAATGTTGATCACTAGTTATAACGTTGTTTCCTTGCAACTTTGGTAATCTATTTCCTACATCCTGGGGAACTATATTTGGATAACCAACCATCCCTATAAAATTTATAGAACCAAATGTGTTTACAAACAAAAGGAGGTTTGGGTGGGGGCTGGGCCATGTTGTTTTGAGGAGGTGACCCTGGAGGGGAGACAATTTGATAAGGGGTAGAGGGTATTTGAATACACATGAATATAACTTTCAAAATTGATATCCCCTAAAGGCTTTGTTTCATGCAAAACCCTATCAACTTTTGAAAAGACAGGAGTAGAATGAGAAGCCAACATTTCAAAATTAAAAAAAAGGCCTCTCTCCAGTTGGAGAATTTAATTACCACAAAAAGATTACCTCATTTAGAATCTAAAATGGAAATCTTCAATAATAGGGCCGATCACTTTCATGAATGGGGACTTCTTTTCTTGACTGTTGATCTCCAACAACTCTCCAGGATTTTCTTCCTTCTGACTTTGTTTTCCCTAGCTCTAGAAATAATGTCCTAGTAGGATCTCTAACAAAGAAATATCTTCTTCCTTCCATATTTGCAAAGATTAGTAAAAAAACTCACTTGACAGAGCTTAAGACACTGGTACTCATCAAGAATTAGATCCAATGGGGGTCGTCACTAAGGATTTACACCTTAGTTGTGCAAATTCACTAAAATATGATTTGTCAAATGTATGTCAATACTCGAAACTAGAAATGGGATGATCTGACTTTTCTATACCCATATTTATCAATGAAAGCTATTGCACTAGGTGTGGAAATCGAAAGAATTGCACACAAAACTTTCAACATTGAAAACTATTTACAGGCCTCAAAACAAGGTGATGCTTGAAATAATGTATTAGCAGTTAGAGCATATAAGAAGTGTTTACCAGGGTCTAAATATGAACTGTAACCACTATTTCCATAGAAACGGTGCCAAAAGCATATTGGTACCAAAATTTAATCTCCTTCAAAGGCCAAACAACATCACGGATTTGACAAGACACTCAGAGGAAGATAGATGATTGTGTATGTCCTTTTGTAGCTGGGGAAGCATTCTATCTAACTCTTCAGCAGATAAGATTTGAAAGAAGTGGGTAGCACCTTAAAAGGATGTCATCTTATCCTAACTATTTTAGGTTGTGCCTTTCAACAAAGGTAAGAGAACCTATTTTGTAACCTCTATTATTGAAGAATGATGGTAAATCCTTCTTTTGCACAAATTTTATAGAGAAGACATTGGGAAAATACGATCAACAACAAAATATGATTCTCATCAGTTGTCACTTACAGATTATGTAGATATTTTCAAAACAAGGCAAAGGTTATTAAAGACATTGGGAATCTTGATTGTTTCTACATGTTTTGGTGGTAGAAATTATGCATTTACACACACACAGGACATACAAGGGTAGTACAGGTAGGATTGGTTATTTTTAAATGAATATTTTGGTGGGAGGTGAGGTAGAATGAACTTGATTTGCCATATCTTTGAGATTTTTTTTTTTTTTTTTTTTTCAAAATGGGGAGCTTACACAATAGAATGCTTCAAGATAGCTGAAATGTTCCTTTAACCATAATGGGTGCTTTAATGGAGGCCCAAATCAGCACACTTTCACACAAACTATGAGATTCTAGCATGAAGGATCGAGTTAGAAGACTCAATAAACATCAAAATATAATATCGAATCACGCCTGAGGTATACCCAGAGGCTTATGAACAATATACATCAATAGATGAAATAAAAGTGATTTTAAATCATTTATTTCATTCCCAGATGAAAGATATTCTAAAAATGAAATTACAGATGCCACTAAACTATCACAAGGATTGAGATCTATGTGATTGAGAGGGATTTTGATACAAGATTGCAACGGGAAAATAAAAACCATTTGCAAACATTCAGAAACGAAGCAGACACAATTTTTCCTAGAGTCAACATGGAATAACTCAAATTTGATTAAACTTATCAGCAAGGGAAATTTTCTAGAATAATCTCATAGCTTTTCAATGGCTATACACTCGCAACCACCTTTCCAAGATCAAGTTTAACAAAAAAGAGATAAACAAGTTTCTCAAATAGTCCCTCAAGGATACGAGCTCTATCAAGTTTTTCTCTTAGAAAATCAGTTCTGACCCCTTACCCTCCAACCATTTGGATGATAAATTCATGTAATTTACAACATTTTTCAACATATTTTTCCCCCTGAAAATCCAAACATTGAGTGCACTAGTGCTTGCCAAGATCCTGATCATGATTCCCAAAATAAGATCTATAAAAAATTGTCAGGTGTTCAGGGGGTAGATATTTTTGAACCTCTCCCACATTCAAATCCTTCTTCTGGTCAATCACTCTTCCCTCTACTCGCCAACCACTTTCACCCCTAATATGTCAAATTTGGTTCTTTATGTGCTCGGGAAGAAAAATTGGAATATCAGATCGAGCCCAGAGGTTAGATCTCATCTTAATGGAAAAAGACATGCCCAGATTTTCCTCACCAAACCAATAGATCAAGAAGTCTTTCATATTCCAAGGAAAGAAAAATCAAGTCGAATGTGATAGTCAGATTGTATATTTTATGGTGAGAGTCATTTAAAAACCTTTCCCACCGAACCAGGATACCAGATTAATATTTTTCTTCATTTGGCATGCATGAGGCTCTAAGAAATTATAAAAACCCATAAGAATACACATCCCCAGCAGCTTTGAAGAAAAATGGTGAAAAATTAGATATAGATGCACAGTTTTCATCGATCTTTCTATTTTTAATTTGGACCATTCACGTGGGAGATATAATTTAAAATGGGCCTGCGGGTTCCTTATTCCTTTTACTATTTCACCTCCTTTTTGGAAAAGGGAAAATTTTCAAAGTTTCACTCGCAACTCTGCCCTTTCACTTTTAGTTTCTGATGTGGGTCACATTCAAACCCTACTTCCTTTTTCACCTTTAACTCCTTTTTTCACAAAAGGAAATTTTTCCAAATTTCTCGAAAAATTCCGCACCTCCACCATTTACCTTCCCAACAAAATTTTACTTATCCTTTGTCAGGCCTATGGGCCCTTTTGATGTCTTAATCTTTTTGATGAAAAAAGGAAAAATTCGATGTTTCCTCTGATGGTCCGCTTCCCCGCCCCTTTGAATTTTCAAACTTCCAAATGTCATAATGGCAGATCTTAAGATGGTCCCCAAAATTTGATACCTTGAATGAGCATAGGCTCACCATGTGTCCTGGCCTAGCAAAATTTTTTTGAAGGCTTAAATCTCAGCAAAAGGTGCCATGTGTTAGGGTATGAGGAAATCTCCTTTGGTCATTGAAAATTCCAAGCAAAATGCAACGTGCGTAGAGGCCTTCAAGTGTCATATTGGTGCTTCCTTAAAATAAAATTCAAGGGCTATTCCTCAAACATCCACGGTCCCCCCCCCATTTCCATTTTATGGGGGGGCACTTCCATTTTTGAATTTTACTCCATTTTAACAAAAGGAAAAAATATCCAACCTGCTCCTGAAGGCCCACATCTCCGCTTTAACCTTGCCACGTGTCCTTCTATGGGGTCAAAGTAAGAATTTTTCCCTACCACTTAAATTTTTCTTTAATCAAATCTTGGTGGGGCCGTGAGGTGGGTTCAAAATTTTTTCCAAAGTAGGCAAAAAGAATAAGTTCAAAAATCAAACCCATCGCATCCCATCCAACTAGAAGAAGCCACGTAAACACGAAAAGAACCAATCAAATTTGAGTGGAGCTACGGGACCAAATTTTCCTTTTTTTCCAAAAAATCAAAAAGTGACAAGTTAAAACATTTACCCATCATCCCTTGACCAACAAAAAGAGGCCACATTTCCTGTTAATGCAAGTATGTAAATTTGATCGGGAGAAACTCCCGTCAGACCGTAAATGTAGAAAAACAACCATTTGAGCCTGGAGATGAAATTTTCTCCGAGGATAGAGAATTTTGAAATGTTATAAGGCTCAAATAAATTCCTCTAAGATACATCCATTCATTTTTCTTCAAGTATTTATGGAAAAATAAAAAGAACAACAAATTGTGACTATAGAAAATGGAAAGAATAGGAAAACCCAAGTTTTTACGTGATCCTCAATCTAGGAAAGAACAGATTATAGTAACAATAGGAAGGTGGAGACTTTTCAGGCACAATCCAAGCAGATAAAATGTGACAGAGACCGCAACTTGATAGATTTTTAATGGGAAAATGGGGTGAGACTATTTTCACAACCAAAAAATGTCATTCCAAATCATTTTTCAAACTCTAGAATATCAAATTCACAGGTCCTTCAAAGTTTTACATTTTTATTCTATCAAGTTTGGTGAGTAAATTTTCAAAAGCTAGCCTTTAGAGGCTCATTTCCCAACACATAAGGTGAATCTGAAGGAATAGAATTCAATGATGTAGGAGCACATGTTTCCTAAGTACAAGAGAATAATTAGAACTAGTTCTGATACTCAAGAATAGGTATTATTTGTCTACTTGTACTTATCTCCCGAAAGATCCAGAAGAGGAAGAAAAGATCAAAGGTCTCCATCTCTACCAAATAGATATTTGTCAACACCTCCACCTAGTAGGCCTTTCATTCAATCAGAGAGAGTTCTTCGAGAAATTGGGATGGTGCAACCCAATCCCTATGTAAACTTCATGAGAAGTATCCCACTTTCCCTAAATGCTCAAAATATAGTTCCAATTGCAGCACTGAAGAACATCTCATATTTCATTGGAAATAACCAAACAATTCCATTTGACCACATCCAAGACATTACAAATGTCTTTGCGATTCATAAAATCAATTAAATGGATATTGTAGTCAAGTTTCTGGTTTCATCTTTTAGCGAAAAATATTTACAATGGTTTAGGAGCCTCATAGTAGGGTCTATCTAGAATTGGGATCATTTATGCACAACCCTCCATAATCAATTTGGGGAAAAGGGAAATATTTTTTCTTTTATTGTAACAATTGACAACTATTAAGAGGGATCCTAATGAGAATTTGACCGATTTTAATATTCTGTTTCCAACAGACATGTGAAAGGATTCTAATAGCTATTAGACCAATTTGCCGAAAGAGCATTACCTTTACTTCTTGAAGGTTATAAAATAAGATATTGTAATGATGATCCAATCAATGGGAGGTATAGCCTTACCTGCACATAGAATATTGATATTAGAGAAGAAAATTGCTTGATTCAAGTTGGTAAGCTAGCATGAAGGCCCACCAATACCACTCTATCTAGACATGGGAGCTCCTAAACCTAGCCAAAACACTAGAATTAAATCCTATTCCAGCCCATAGAAATCAAATCAATAGTGAGGCTTCTACTTCTTCAAGAACGTCAAAAGAATTATAGGAGATTATGAAATAACTACAAAACCTAGGAAATGAGCTAGTGACTATCAAGAGACAACAAGCTCAGAGTTCTAGACCATATCAAACTCCAAACCAATATCAAGCTAGGTCGCCATATCCACAAAAATCGACCACCAAACTAGGCCGTAACTCAAGACCAGAACTAGGGACAACCTCAAGCTTACAGGACATTCCAACCATATGATCCAAATGTGGCTTCAATGTCAAGAGCCTTGGTTCCAACACAGAACAACATGGCACAGGAGTACGAATAGTGTTACCCTTGTAATCTACCTCATAATCAATCAACATGTTTCAATGGTGCATTAAACCAGGCCTTGATGGTACAGACCATTGGTGTGTCCCAAGAACCAAGTCAAGAAGGAAATAGAAAGCATGAAATTTCATAAGAGGCACCTTCAACGGAAACCACATTGGTCAATCGGGAAAACAAAAGAATTTTTTGGAGTTAATCAACCTCATTTTCATTGTGTATCTACTAACACATGGTCAAAGAAGAAGATCACAGAGGAGGGATAAATGAATAATATAATTGTTTCTCATCCCACTCCTACACAAAAAGGAGTTAGTAGATCAAATGCAGCCTAGAATGTGCAAAATTAGCCTAAGAAACTCTTTACAGTAAGACATGTGCATGTTCAAGCACCCGAAAAAGGTCATGCCAAGTAAGGGGAAACAAAAGGATAATTCATCCCCCTTCATTATTATTTATCAGATGAAGAAAACACATGTGAAAATTTCCATGTGGGAGTCACTGGAAATCCTAGGAAAAACAAATTTTTATTGCAATCTACAATGTCCAATTGCTCTACCTCGAATGGATCAAACCAAGGTTAAGATAAAGTTATCACTAATGCAGTGCAACAAGGTGTTGGTCAACCAAGAAAAAATTTAAAGCCTCCACTAGTCTATGTGTCATTGATTGTCCAAAACTACTTGGTACATAACTAAATGATCAATTCTGGTGCAAGTAGTTTAGTGATGCCTACAAAAATATTAGATCAATTGGGTCTAAAGTATGAGACAATTCTTAAAGGAGTAGTGGAGCTGGATGCAATAACAATAGGAATGGGTTATGGTCATAAAGTGTTTAAGCCTAACACTACATGCCTATCCAAATTTCACAGTCTTACAAGATGTGTCTATAATTGACCTCCCACAACACTTTTCATTGTGCTTGTCAAGAGACTTCACTGCCAAAATTGGTGGATATCTATCAGAAGACATGTTGCACATGCTATTCATAATAAGGTATGGAGCCAAGGCAACCATCAGGTCAAAACTAATTGCGAACTTTCACATTAAGTCGCATGTGCCAAGTTCTATAAATGCAAATTTCACATCCTTTCACCAAGAGGAGTGTTTAACTGATCTAGAAATAGGTACTAAGGTTAGGGGTATTATAGATTTGTCTTTGGATGAATGGGAAAACAAAAGCAATGCATTTGACCCATTTAAGGAAATGGAAGAATTTAAACTGGATGTATATTGTGTACATGAAGAAAATTCACCCATTCCTGACATCATCGATCCGACAAAGAAGGAAGACAATGAAGTATATCAATTATATTTTGATAGTTCAAGAAGAAAACAAGGTGTTGGAGGAGGTGCATTGTTAGTTTCACAACAGAACATCAAGTATTATTTAGCATTTCATTTCTAGTTTTCATGTTCAATACAACACATCTTAATATGAGGCCTTGATTCATAGACTTGAGTGGGTCAGGAGAAGAGGCATAAATAATTTTCAATTATTTGGTGATAGCGAGCTATTTGTCAATAGAGTAAGAAGGAAACATGTTTTAATGAATGATCTAATCAAGAGCTACAAAAATAGGGCATGGGACCTAATTGAAGAATTTGAAGCTTTCAACACTGTTTCCATACCTAGGAAGAAGAATGAAGCTTAAGATAGGCTTGTAGCAGTTGGAGCAACATTTAATGTGGTTAACAGTATCAAAAAGAGAAAAAAACATAGCCACATATCCAAGTGATTGTAAGGAAAGTAGTTCTAGAAAAATAACACAAGCTGGAAAGTGTTTGAGAACAATCAACAGATCATCAATTTATTGCAAGAAGAGGCTGAATTATCATCTAGGAATCAAGATAAATTGTAGCAGCAGTACGGGGATCAAGTAGTGTAGCTTTAGACCAACAAGCTTAGGTCTAGTAACATCGGAGTCAATATTCAATCCTAATGACCAATTTCGAAAGGATAAGGCTAACATATAGGTCAAAGGAGAGGATTCAAAGCCAATATTAGTTGGGAAAGGTAAAATACTTTAAATTTGTAAGCTGGCTATTGAGCAAGAGAGATATGAGTTCATACAAATTTTCCAAGAGTTTCTAGACGTATTCACTTGGATTTATGAGGATCTACAAGGATTCAATCTGAAGTTGGCACAACATACAATACAACTTGATCCAAATGCTAATCCCATTAGGTAGATGCAAATACCTGTCAATACTCACATTAAGCCCTCTTATGAAGAAAGAGCTAAACAAGCTAATAGAGGCAAGCATTATATTTCCAATCAAGCACTCGAGCTAGGTTGCCAACTTGGTACTGGTTAATAAGAAGAATTGAGAAATAAGGTTGTACATGGAATTTTGAGACTGGAATAGGGAATTTATCAAAGACCACTATCCACTCCCCTTCAATGCAACAAATATTGCAAGTGGTATCTGGCTAAAAAATATATTTTCCCTCCTTAATGGATACTTAGGGTATAATCAGATAACAGTGAAATAGATCAGTTTAAAACCACTTTTACCACTAAGTGGGGCACCTATTTCTTCAAGAAGATACCATTTAGATTGTCTAATGATGGATCCTCTTTTTAAAGGGCGATATATATGGCATTCAAGGGGTTGATCAACAAAATAGTTCTAATATATCTTGACGATGTCATTACGTTCTCCAAAAATGAAGCGGATCCCCATTTTCATCTGAGACAGGTATTTCAAAGATTAAGGAGATTTGGGGGTATCATTAAATCCCAAACAATGCATATTCCTAGCTCACGAAGGAACGATCCTAGGCCATATTGTGTCAAAGGAAGGATTGAAGATTGACCTAGAAAGATTTGAAGTAATTCGACCATTTCCCTTGCCAAGTCATCAGAAGGATCTTCAAAGCTTCTTAGGAAGGACCAATTTTGTCTGTAGGTTTATACCAAAATTTTCCACTCTTGTGAAGCCAATAACGCTTATGTTGAAGAAGAATATGACATTTAGGTGGAAAAATGAGGGTAAAGTGAGTTTTAAGGCCATCAAAGAGGCTATATCTCAAGATCCAACTCTCATTAATCTGGAATTCTCTAACGACTTCATGTTCTATACCCTGGGTGGTGGGGACACAATTTCTACAATCCTAGTACAACAGATCAAAGAGGGATCTAAATAGCTAGTTTTCTTCTTCAGTCAAGGTTTGGAGGACTATGAAGTGAGATAATCCTTCATTGAAAAGCATGTCCTTGTAGTGATCAGGAGTTTGAAGAAGTTTAAACACCTAGTTTAAAATAACGAAATTTAGTTGTTAGTCTCTCATGCAAGGGTCAAAAATTTCCTTTTGAACAAGGATCTGAGTGAGAAACATGACGAATGGATCACTCGTGTCATGGAATATGACATAGAAATTAACGTCACTAAGTTGGTTCATGGAAGGGGACTATGTGAACAGCTAGTCTCAAGCCAACGGGTTGATGCAAGTAATGAAAATGGGTTTATTTTAGTACTACAAGATGGTCAAGAACAAGAAAATGAAAATGTTCATATTCCTTTTTGGACTCAAAACATGATATACTTCCTACAAATAGGCCTATGCCCTCTACAAATGAGAAAATAAAATAGGAGATACTTCAGATTACAATCCATTCCAAATTTGCTTGTTGATGGTGTTTTGTTCAAAAGGAACATCAATGGTGTTCTCCTGAGATGCATTGGGATAGGTCAAATTAAGAGATTGTTACAGGAATTTTGTCATTTTTCCCCATGAGTAACAACTCTCTATAATGAAGGTGGGTTATTATTGGCCCACAATGTTTAGTGACTGTTACACATGGATCAAGAAGTGTAAAAAATGTGCATTCTTCACAGGTAAGGAAATACTAGTAGTAATTCCATTGCACACAATTTCAGTTGAACAACCATTCATGCAATGGGGATTGTATTTCATTGGGGTCATCAATCCAAATCCAAGCCAAGGTCACAAGTGGATTCTCACAGCAACAGACTATTTCACGAAATGGACCGAGGCGGGGTAGCGCTCAAGGAAGCAAACGAGTCTAACATACTAGACTTATATGAAGGGATAATGACTAGGTTTAGAGTACCAGCCACTATCATATTATACAATGCCTTAGCATTCCTACATTCCAAGATCATAGAATGGGCTGTCAAGAATGGAACCTACTTGAGCACCTCTTCAAACTATTACTTGCAGGGTAATGGGTAGGTAGAGTCCACAAATAAGAATTTTCTAAGGATCATTAGAAGGAATCTAGATGAAAATCAAAGGACATGGCATACCAAATAAAAATCAGCATTATGGGCTAATAGGATCACACCCAAGTGGTCAATAGGTGATTCCCCTTACAAGGTGGTCTATGGGAAAGAGGTAGTGTTGCCTATATCATTAGAGCTACCTGCATTTGAACTCATGAAGTAGTTGGAATTATCTAAATTTGAACCAGTGGAGGCTAGGTATGTAGAGCTGATGGAAATTCAAGATATCATAGAACATGCAATTCAAACAATGGAGAAATATTAATCCTTAGTTAAAATATGGTTTAACACGAAAGCAAGAACAAGGATCTTTCAGGAAGGGGATCTAGTTCTAAAGTGGGATGAAGATCAGGAAAAACCAGAAAGGCACTCCAAGTTTGACGCCATTTGGAGTGGCCCTTACATGGTCACATGATGTAAAAGTAGCAATGCCTTCCAATTTTCTACATTACATGGAGAAGAGCTTCTGATTCCAGTAAAAGGGATCTACCTTAAACATTGCTATTGAAAAGGAAAGGTTTCACCCTTGTAAATATTAGCCTAGGATTTTAATTCCTCTAAGTATGTACGCACATTTGTCTTGTTGTATTTTAGGTTTCAATTTCCGTAAGAGATTCATCATAGGTTTTGTTTCTCCTAGGTTGAATCATTTTGTAGTTAAATGTGCCTTCAAAGTTGAATGTTATAGCAGTCCATTTTAGGGGTAGGTGAATGTTCCAGGTCAAGACAATTTTCTATTCTCAGAAATCTCACCTTCAAGTTTTTCCTATGAAAATTGAGAGTACAAGTAGTGGAATAGGTTCATCATCAGAGAGTGTAAGCTTCAGGTTCTAGTTTCAAGAATGAGATCGATATCAGGTTATCATTCGTGACTCCATGCATAATGGATGCAACAAGGCAACTGATCATTCCACCTAGTAGGTAGATGACTCCGCAAGTTGCCAAATTGTTATTTGAGTTTTTCCCTTGGGAAAAATTTATCAAACAAGATCTTACAAAGGAGAAATGGAAAGGTTGGTTTAGTCATGCAAGCTCACATTTGATCCCAAAAATAAAGTTTTGGGTGAATTCAAAAATGGAGAAGTAAGATCGAAAAATGACTGGCCAAACAATGTTAAAGGAGATCAGAGGTCAAGAAGAAGAAAAATGGAGAAAGGCACGAATTTTTTAGAATTCCCATTTTCAAGGATCTCAGGGAAATAGATGGTTGAAAACAGGAAGAAAGCTAACTCAGTAAGTCAAAATCAAGCCCATAACGATTCAACTCAAAGAAAAGAAACAGACTCATGGAAAGCACAATGTGTCAGCACAGTGCAATTCCAAAATGTGTAAGGGAAAGGAAAGAGAACCAAAAAATGTGCCATGTGTCATCTTAGTGCAACTTCAAAGGTGCAAAAAAAGTGGGGGTCCCCAAATGAGTGCAGGATCTTCATGTAGTCAAATCCCGAGAAAGGTAGAATCGGACGTTGAAAAGTCTAAGCATGGGAAGATCCAACGGAAGCCTCCACGTGTTAGCTCAACGCAACTTTAAAGGTAAAATCCAAAGGTAGGTTCCCAAATGTGCATTGGCCCTCCAGGTGTCTAGGGTCCAACATAGTTGCTCATAAATAGAAGAGACATATCCAAAACACAAACACAATAGAGTAGGCTTGTGGATAATGCCAAGTGTCGGCACGTTGCATTACCAAGACCCTAAAAGGCAGAAAAAATATTAAGAATGCATTGGTATTCCACGTGGATCTTGCACAGATAGACTCCAAAACCAAAGCAATTTGGAAAATATTGGCGGAAGGTCGATTCAATTGAAAGATGAATCATAAAGCCCATAAAGAATTTTAAATTCTTAGATCTTTTAAGATATTTTGAGAGCCCACGTGGGATGCCCGACCCTAACCTTTAGATGATCTCAACTATGACTAGATATATTTAAATTAGTTAGACTAAGTTAGTCAAAATTAATAAATAGATTCCACCATTTTTTAGGCTATCAGGCTTCTCACCTACCATGATATGAGGTGAATTCAATGCTCTTTTGGGGTGGTTGAAGCATGATTCAAATTATTCTCTCCTTTCTCTCTCATTCTTCTTATATATTGTAAGGAGGGGAATTTTTGTAAATTTTTGACATTTTTGCTTTGCATCCTCCATTCTTCCATTGTCTGTAAGTGATTTTGTTGAGTTAAAACCTCCCATTCAAGTTATAATGCAATTTTTTTCTCTTGGCTACTATAATGCACTATATCAATTTTGGAGGAATAATATAAGTCTGTGGAAGATGTTAACCCTCTCTTATGTTCATTGCATCCGCCTGACCTCTCATTGCAGTTTGGTTATCTTTGCATGGTGGTTGTGTTATAGTTTTAATTTTTTGTGTTTAATTGCATAGGAGGTGTTCAAAATTCCTTTGGTGCATCACCCTTGTTATTTTAGGTTTTATTTCTTTCATCTCCTTAACTCTGTCTCCTTGTAAAGTTAGAGTGGATTTTAGAGTAGACCCTCTGCAAATTGTATGTGTGCACCTAAACGGAGGAATAGGAATTGGTCTTCATTCGGAGAGATCTCTCGATTCATAAATTCCCACACTTTGGGAGAAGATTTATGTTATTCAATCACACTGAGAGTCTCAGCCCATCGCGTTGTAGACATTCATCGGTGTTTTGATAATGCATCAACAGAACCCACAAAAGTTACTAAACTAGCATCTTATAAAAAGTAAATATTAAGAGATTGATATTTTAAATGTTGTAAAGGTAGGATACTAAATAATAAAGTAAAAGATCACTATCTACCAATCTTTGCAATATATTAAAATTTAATATATTTTAGAAATTATATTACTTCCTTGCATTCACACTTTAGAAATAAGTATCTTTTCGCTGGTAACATGAGGCATTGATTATTTCCACTTTTCTGATGAGTACTGTTTCTAACCTAGGCATGGTGTCACATTTAGGATGATGCTCTTATAAGGGGAGGGAAATTTGGTGCCCAACTAATTAAAAAAAATTAAACTAATAGAAATAATTTTTAAAAAATGAGGTGATGTGGATTTAGACGATGGAGTGTAAAAGATGAAGCTAACATGTGATTAGGTTAGATGGAGATGTGAGCGTGTCATATGGAAGGAGCTTTAATAGGTATGGGCCTCCATAAAGACCATTTAGACATGTCATATTTCCTTGCATGATAGTTCTCACACTTTATTTTGAGATCTAGTACATTTAACCATGCTAAAACCAAGTCAATGTTGTAAATTTAGAAGCAAATAGATAGTGGTAGTGAGGGAAGCGTGATGTAGGAGATGTATTTGAGTGGGTGAAAATGTCTTGAGGAAATTCTACAGTTCATTCTCAGCACACCAAGCATTAACGATACATGAATTTTATTAGATTTTGTAGTTGTTAGTGCTTCGATAGCTATGTATGTAAGTGTGGAAGTGTGCACTTGGAATGTGAATTGTTCAACTCAATGCCTAAAATAAATGTGGCCTCACTGACTACAATGCCTACAGGACATGCATAAAATGTTTTTATTGAAAAGGCCTAGATACTTTCAAGAATATTCTATTGGAAGGTGTAAATCTACCTTCCACGTCCTTTACCAACATTTTCCCCTAGATGCTAATAATGGAGAACTTTCTCAACTTGTTGAAAACTCCATTCTAGAGAGACTAGACACTAATTGCAAAATGGCTCAAATTTGGAAATGAAGGCCTTTTAAAATGGTCAAAAATATTTTCCATTTGAGTTTCAAACTTTGGAATCTTTCCTTGAAGCATCATATAGCTTTCTTAAATATGAGACTAGAGTTCTAGAACAAGAGGCATATCCAACACTGGATGAGTTGACATCTAAAATAAGTACTATCAATCCTGAAATAATCAGACCGATCAAAATCCATTTGATTGCAATATTTGGTCATGTTGAAAATGTTAGAGATGAACTAGAGAATTTTCTTGATGATGATGAGGATACGATTGAGATGTATTTAATAGATAGGTTTGTGTAACAACATCTGGATGGGAATTATCTCTCTTCCTTTCATTTGGAAAGAGGTGTCATAAAGCATGAGATGAATCATTCTGATGTAGAAGAGGAAAGTGGTTTTGAAGCCCTAAGTGGTGCATTAAATACAGTTGGTAGGGATGAGGAAAATTTTATAAGTAGTAGCTCACAAAGTTGTCTAAGGGTCTTGATGTGGAGGAGTTGGAAATGCTTTTGGAGGCTTATTTCATCCTAATTGATGAAATAATTAACAAACTATCAAGAATTATATTCTGAGGATCATACCCTTTTGGTGATCCTTTCTATTTCTGAAATTATTTTTTTTCTTTCTAATGACCTACTGGTAGTTCAAGATGCAATAAGTGAGAAGGATTTAAAGGTTTCCAATACTTAAAAAACATGACAAAAACACCACATGAGATAGTAAATTTTATGGGAAGTTTGGTTGTTTTGTAGATATCTTCCTTCTTAGAAGGTTAGCGTATATGTGAAGTTAGACATTGTCTTGAATGACACAAATGGAGTGGTTGGGGGTGCATGCGAGTTATTTAACAAAGTACCAAAAGAGAGTTAGAGCCTTGCAGAATGTGGGTAAAACCACTTGGGGAACCATTTGCATTGCAGATGATAATATTTTATAGGCATGGTCTCCTCACCTAAATATTTTATAATTTTCATACAATTGGTTCTTCATTTGCAATAAAATAAAAATATTAAACTATTAGATATTCAAACAATTAAATATTTTAACTAGATGACTATTGTAATTAATAAAACAACACCTCATGTTTTTACTACTGACTCTTAATTTGACCCTCAACTATGTTGCAACCACAACCTTATGCATTAATTTACCAAGGGTTTAAATTTTTTTTACTTGTGTCCATTGGGTTTTGCGAGAGCTAGATGAGTTAACTAAAACAACCATTTCTAGCTATCTTGAAAAGTTAGAAAAATCCAATTTCTAGAGACTTGTAAAAAAGCACTTTGAGCCTCATAAAAGAGTTTTCAAGCATCGTATATGTTCCTTGTTATGTATAGAGGTGATTCAAGCATTAGCTTGACCTTTTCTTACCATCTACTCTCTCTTCTCCGCTCCTCTAGGAGCCATGTTACTCCGTTTTTGACTTGTAGAAAGCTACTAAAACTGAAAAGTTGGGTTTCATTTCGCTTTTCTCTTTGATCTCTTTGAAATGAAATGCTTATCTATTTTCATAAACCTCTAGTATTTTTACTAGACAGTTTCTTGGAACCTTTAGTTTAGGAAAAATGCATTCCTGGACACTTTGGCAAGGGATTTTTTTAGGCATTTGGTCATTTTTGACTAAGTTAAATTAGACCAAGTACAATCGGCGGCTCTAGAAACCTAGCCACTGATTGAAATACATTCACAATATTTGAATTTCGTTAGTTCCTGTGAATTTTTGGTATCTAAGTGAACACTTAGGAAATTTCCCATCATGAATTTTCTTATCGTAAGACGTTTTTTTAATGCATTTTCCTAGCCTCAAAGTTAATATTTTACGTTTCACAACTAGGAAAGAAAATGTAAAAGAATACCAAAAAAATCTAAGCAAGTTAGAAAATAGGAATGAAAACATCTTAAAACTTATAGATAACTGTATGAAACTCTATATTTTGTCTTATTGGATGAAATTTAACTTTTAGAAAATTGTGTTTCTCTCCCTTCCCTATCTCTTTCTCTCTCCTTATTTAAGAAATGATGTGAAATGAAACAAAATGAATATATTTGTCTCTAACCATCTCCTTTCGAGTGAAAACTATTATTATCATGTAAATGGATAGCTAAAAATATTACTTATATTAGATCTTGGTTGATTCCATGTCAGTCAATTATCAGTGATTTCACGCTCACATGGTTTTGTAGGATACAGGTAATATGTTGAAACAACATGGTTGAGATTCATTTTATATTATTATAAGACATGTATGTTAATGGAAATAATTTTTTACGTATTTATATGTTACAATAACGACTTATTATTGAAATTTTGTAATATGAATGAGATGTTAGATTTAGGGGTGCTTTGGGAAATGTACATTTAACGATAGGTGTTATTTTGATTCAGATTTAGATATGGTAAAAAAGGGGGGTTGGATATATATGTTAAGATATATTTTAAGGATAAGCTCAAAATTCGCTAAATATTTAAACTTATATTAATGAAGTTTCGTAATATTTTTAACATGCTAGTGTTTAAGGGAAACATTCATCTAAACATGGGTGTTATTTGATTCCAAAAAAAATGTATTGTAAAATTTTCCTAATGTGTTAATTGAAATTGAATTTAGTAGTTAGAGTGAAATTCTAGTGTGTAATTAATGATTAAATAATTAGTGTGGAGTTTTTCTTGCTTTGAAAATGTAATAATGAAATCTAACCAAAACTGTTAGCCCTAGTATAAAATTCATGCATAAATTCCCTTCCTATGTGTTTGTTTTTAGCATACAAAACTAAGACCTTTGAATGAACTTAATCTTTACACTTAGGGAAACCTTCTATATTAGGTAAATAAGAGCCCAAGTATGAGTTTGTCTCCATAGCCTATATGAATGGCAATGTCGTTGTGAACCTGGCGGTTAGGAATTACATGGTATAAATTTATCTTGAGTATGTAGTTCCTTTCTAGGATTTGTAATCATGTGTGTAGTAAGGAGAATATGTTCTCTTATGTAGTAATCCTTGGGAAACATAAATTAAACATAGTGTAATATCCTCTTGTACCGACATACATGTTGAGTGGTAAATATTGCCACCAAACCTTAAATTCACCTTAAGAGTTGCGATCATAAATGAATTTGATACCCAATCTCATTTATCCTTTGAGTTCTATGATGAAATTCGAAGAGTTAATTGTGAAATTTAACAGCATTTTAGTGCATGATTAAATTTTGAAAACATAATCATAAGATGATGTGCTTAGAAAATGGTGAAATTTAGGCCATTCTATTATTGTGTTTAAACCATCTTATGGTGAGAAACGGGACCAATTTTTTTAAAAATATGATGCAAACCTTAACACTTTTAAAAAATGGACTACTCCATCTTTCTCTTCCACTAGTCCTATTAGGTAATAGATATCTAATGGGAAACTATGTGATCATGTTCTTAGAGATAAATCCCTTAAGACATGTACTAGTAGTCTCATGAGGATAAAAATTCACCTATTAATGGTAGGTTACATAGTTCATTACAAGAGGTATATGAACCTAGTTAGGGAGAAATAAAACCTCTTAAGTAAGACGTAAAACGATACTCTCGAAACCTAATCTAGAAACCTAATAAGGAATTATGTTGCCATGTTAAAATCCTTTGAATCCTTAACTAACTATCATAACATAAGTATAATAAAGCTATAATTGATGCTTGGCCTTAGGAAGTGTAATTGTGGGATGTTATTCCACATAAAAGTGAAACGTGATCTTCCTTGTAATGTGATTAAACCCTATTTCTATTGACAAATAATCTATTTACTATAATACTTATTGCGTACTATCTAAATTATCTATTTATAAATGAATGAAAGATAATTGACCCTAAATCCTTGAGAAAATATGTGAACCTTCCCTCCTTTGGAATCACACTCGTTCTATTGCATAATTTCAGTATGAAACTAGATCAAGATGCATGGCCTTAAGAGTGAATCATAGGGATATTATCTAGTATCCTTGTGTGTAAATAAATAACATAATAACAAATGAGTGAATTTAACAAGTAATTCCAATAATGTAGATAGTCCTTATTCAATGAGATACTCCAAAAGTTAAATGTTAATCATTACAGAGGAAATCTAGCAAAAAAGAATAAAAATAAAAATGGAATGTATGATTCAAATATTATGAACCTTTCTAGGACTAATGTTAAATATTAAAACATGATTGTAATAATTACGTTATCCTAAATTATCCTATCGTGGGAAGACCCTATCTATAAGTGTGTAATGTAGTTGAATTATTATGTTGTGACTTGTCAAAAATAAATGTCACCTTGTTATATATCACATGGTTAATGTTATCTATGTGGGTTAATTTTTGTGGAAACATATACTAAGTGTTGGTGCCATTTTTGAGCTTGCACCGTTTTTCCCTAAAATTTCCTTTGGTTTGCATGCTATAGAACATTTTTTCTCTTAAATTGGTGGTCTACAACTTTTTCATCCAATCGAATGCCTTGAAATGCTATCAAGCTTGTTGTTTTTCCCGAATTTGAACTAAATCTGCATGTGTGCCTTTTTTTGTGCCCTAATTTTTCCAAAATATGTGGGCTCTGTCATTTTTCCTTTTTTCCCGATCATGGAAGTTTAAAATTGATCGATTTTCACTTGTATGCCATGTAATATCAAATTTCATGATCAAAATGCTTTAAAAACATGTTTCAGTTGGTTCAATTTTGAAAAATTTGTCGTCCTTAGCGAAAAAAATGAATTCTAGGGAATCCCTGGCATTTTTTATGTTTTGACAGTCAGAAAGACATCATTTTCTAGTCAATTTCTTCTTCAGCAGTCATCGACAACGTGGCTTGTTCTAATTGGCTGAAGGATGGCATAAAATTGTTTTAACTTATCACTTTTTTCTTTTTTGGAAAAAGGGCAAACTTTGTCCCATGGCTCCGCTTTACTCTAATTGCTTCTACTGTTGCTGACGTGCCCTCTTTTGATTAGATGAGAAACAACGGGTCTTTTTGTGCCTTAAGGTATTTTGGAAAAAGAGTTAAAGTGCAAAGAAAATTCCTAGGGCCCGTAACAAATCAGAATGGAACACATGGAAGCTTTAGAGATAAGGATGGAATTACCGGTGGTTAGGTTATTTTTAAGTTTTTTGACTTTATTCGGTTAAAACATTAAAGTCACAAAACAATCCAGAACTCCGTAGTGAATCATAGGTGGAAACGTGTCACATTTGCATCAAAGGCAGGAATGGAGGCTGGTGAAAGACTTATAAAAAAATTTCTTTTTGGTGAAAGGGAACAGAAGTTATGAAAAGGTCCGCGGGTCCACCAGGCCAATCAGGAGTAGACACATGGCAGGGAAAGGTGGAGATGAGGGAGTGCGGAGGAAATGGTGAAATTTTCTTTTGTGGAAAAAAATGTTAAAATATAAACAAGAGCATTGCCTCGTAGTGAATCAAGTGAGGACATGTGTCCTGTGGGAGGGCGGAACCATGGAGGAAAAACAAAAAAATTTCCTTTTTCATAAAAGAGGCAAAATGTTTAAAATTGAGCCACGACTCCGTATCCAGTCATATTGCACCATGTGTCAGTGATAGAAATGGAGATGTTGGCCCATGGAGATAATTTGGAAAAATTTTGTTTTTCCAAAAAAGGTGAAAATGTGTAGAATCGGTCTGTGAATCCAATGGGGCCCACTTTGGGACACATGTCAGGCCCATCTTCAAAGGGTAGAGGGGTGGAGAAAAATGTGAATTTTTTTTACATTTTTCCAAAAGTTTTAAAATGTCAAAAGTGATCTCAAGCCCATTTCCAATCACATTGTGACACATGGAGGGATCAGATTAAAGGATAAAGGAAGATAAAGAGTAATTGTCCATTTTTCATTTTGGCTACCATTTAAGCTCCAGGAAGTTTGGAGATGCTTTTTTTGCATCAATTTTCATCAAATTTTTGACAAAAATTTTTCGTTTGTGCTTACAAGGACGAATGCAATCAGTTTTCAAAATCAATTTGAATATTAGAGATGTTTTTGAAATGAATTTTTTCCCTAACTTGTCCAAAAATGTGAAATATCAAATCTAAAAGTTAAAGAGTCAAATTTTGGAGGGATAAGGATAAAATAATGAAAGGAAGGGGGTCAGCATAATTTTAAGATGAAAAACGTGCCTCCATAAAGGATTATGATGCAAATTTTGTAGTGATTCATCTCTTTTTGAGACAACTGGAAACTTTTTGGACGTGTTCTGTTAAACGTCCCTGTCTACTAATCATGAGGAATTTTTGTAATAAATTTGATCCTTTGGCATATTATTTTCTTGGGAATGAAGTCTCGAAGGATATTGAAAGCTATATATTACATCAATTTGTCATGCAAAGGGTTGGAAGAGTTTAAAAAATCTTGGAAAACTAAAAATTCACTAGAAAATCTGGGAAGAAGCCCATTCTTAGAGAAACCACCAAAGAACCATTTCTAATTCCTTTTTGCATTAGATTTGTATCATGTTGAGTTGGTTTCAGTTGTAAAGCCATCAACAAGGTTTGAGATTGTTCTTGAAACATTCCCCTACTAATAAATTTAATCATTTCTGGATTATTTTGTGTTGTCTCTAGGCAAAATTTGCATACACTTATGTTTCAGAATGCATTTCAAATTTTTGTTTCTTATTTCATGTTGAAGTCTTGTGTTTAAAATCTCTCTTGATCGTACATGGTCTCATTTAGTGTGATAGTTTAGTGGCATTTGTAGTCTCACATTCAGAAGAGATTTCATCTTATAATGAGATAGACAAAATTTAAAATCACTTTACCTTCCTTGAATTCAGAGATTGTTTGTAAACCTTTGGGTGTAGTTTAGGTCATGATTAAATAGTGATTGCTAAATGCGTCATTGTTTCATTCTAACTCAATATTTTGTGATATATGATCAAATATTGTGTGGAAAAGTGTAGATCTGGGCCTCCATTTGATGCACATGTCCTGATTGAAGGAATGATTAACCATTTTGATACTTTTTGTTGTTAAGTTTCTCCATATTTTTCTGAAATCCTCGAAGATTCTAGCACACCTTGGTTTGACTTATCTAAACTCCCATCCAAAAATCATTCAAAACAACTTATCCTACCCTGTTTTACCCCTATTTTGACCTGAATACCAACTGAAGATGAAAATCCAGTTGCTAATGTACGTAGAAGAGATTAACATTTGAAAATGTCGTCAGTAACCCTTGTTTCGCATTGAAAATATCTCAATAATCTAGAAGTGACAACTTGTGAGAGTCATATTAGGAGTGTTGATCATAGTTTCCCAAGGCCATTTTCATACTATTTACACAAATTGAGGGATATCTTCATCTCCTTCACCATTTAAGGGTTACAAAATAGGTTCTCTTAATTTGGTTGAAAGGCAAAACCTAAAATGGTTAGAACAAGTTCAAGTCCTATTTGAGTGTTATCCATCTCTCCACAAATCTGAGTGCTAGTTAGATCATATCCTCAGATACAAAATGACACACACCATGATCTATCTGACTTCAAGCTTCATTTCATATAGATGCTACTCAAACTGAAAAGTAAAACAAATTTGGGTACCAACACCAGTGGCACCATTTCCAGGAACATTCTTAGTTCAATCTGATCCATGTGCATACATGTTTGAAATATTTGAATGCATATCAAACCCTTGTAATGTCTCTCACAAGTTCTATCTACAAATATATTGGTAAAGCATTATTCTATACTCATATTTCCAAGGTGTAAGCAAAGGTTTCAAACTTTGTTTGCAATTTTATCAGTTTCTAGCATTAGTTACACTTCATTTGCATTTGTGGTTGATAGATTCAAGAAAAGGAGGATATAATCTATAAATTTTTGCAAGATTTTCAGTACTAATTGATATTTGAAAGAGTATTTTAGTGCATTTGCACAACTAGGGTGAAATTCGTTAGTGGCGACTCCATGTTGTTTTGATCTTGGTAAATACCAGTGTCTTAGCTTTCTTTCATTTGTTTTTTAGTGTTTCTAATCTCTGTAAACTTGGAAGGAAGAATATCTCTCTTTAGGAAAGGAATATCCATTGGTGAGAGTGATCATCCTTTAATAGAGGATTATCACTCTTCTACTAGTGATTATGATTCAAGTAATCTTCTCATAAACTTGTTTACCTCAACTAGTGAAGGTCCTTTTTCTGTATCTGGTGAGTTCCTTCTTCAATCAACACCTATATGTTTCAATTCTAGTGAAACTTTCCAAGAAAATCAGCACCTAGAGAATACCAATCTTATGAACCACATTCTTGAGCCTCAAATACCTCACACTCCTCATCAACTTTTGTCACCCCCAAGATCACCTCCACCAGACAACATGGTTCCTCCTCCACCTAGGCCTCCATTTGTTGTCAATACCTTAGGCAAAATAAATTTTAGGGGAATGGTTGGATATCCTAATAATGTACCTCAAGATGTTAGAAATAGATTGCCAAAATTCCAAGGTAACAATGCAATAACATGTGATCAACATTTGAAACTATTTATTAATATGATGGAGGATTTTGAAATTGGATTTGAGGATGTGTACATTAAATTTTTTTTCCACACTTCAGAGGAGGATGCTAGGGATTGGTACAAGGATTTGCTTGATAATTCTATTGATTCATGGACTGAAATGTAGAATGCGTTTAGATTGCAATATGACGATAATATTGATCCTAGATTTCTCTTATCTGAATTTGAGAATATCCAAAACAACCCTAATGAATCAGTGCATGAATTTAATACAATATTTAACAATACATTAACAAGACTACCTGTTAATCTAAGGCCTTGTGATCAATCTTTTTTAATCAAATATGTAGATGCATTTGATAAGAAAGGAGCCTACTGCTTAAGAGACAAGAACCCTACCAATTTAAGATAGGCCTTTACCATGGCACTACAGATTGAAAATAACATTAAAGCCATATGTAAACCTCTCAAGAGGGATGGTGTAAAGTTGATAAACCATGAAAAAACTCAAGCTAGCAAGGGTACTGATTTGGAGGAGGTTTTGAAAACTTTGGTAGGGGCTGTCAAAGAAATCTCATACAAACTAGCCAGGGAAGAGAAGGGAATTAGGCAGACTTCACAAGGTTAGCAAAAAGTACAAAACCATGACATATTTTCCAATCATTCTAGGGGTGATCAGAGATCTGATGATAGAGGGAAAGGACCCATGGGGTTTTTAAATAGACATCCTCAAGCGCGTGAAGGAAGAGTGTTACCTGATCCCCTAACTGCTAGGGTTGTTGTTGTTGTTGAGGAATTTGCTAATATTGGTTGGTGTGATAGGTGTTTTATTCCCCATCCTCCATGTGAAGTGGACCAACATGATGGTAAATCTAGTAATGATGATGGTACTCATGATGATATCTACATGGTGGGTTGTTCTTCAAGCTCATAAGTAAGAGCAATAACATGTGAGGTGATAAGTGCAATGACAGTTGCAAATTTTTTTATTGCATCAAATGGGTAGAAATCCTTCTTCCCTCGCATACTCTTTAAGTTGATGTAGTGCAAGCTTTTGATATTCCTAACAATGACTTTGAATACTAAAGATCTTTGATGATTGAGAAGTATGATGGTGGTATCCATTTGGAGGAAGATAAACAATTGTTAATGAATGTTGTTGTGGCTCAAGAGAAAGAGTATAAAAATAGGAGCAAGGTGTTTAAGGGAGTTGGGACTCAATCCAAACCTAAAACACCCTTGCTTACATGTATTACCAAAGAATCTACTAGAAGAGAAACACCTGCCAAAAGCTCTGTTGTCCCAGGAAAACATTTTAGTCCTCCTCATGCCCAAGCTGCCAAGAATCCCATGCCATCTAATGAATATGCTTGTTTCCCTTCCAATGTTGGCTTGCCAAAGAATTTTCCCTATGAAATAGCCCAATTATTGATCTAAATCAAAGTGAGTGTTCCAATCATTGAGTTCCTTAGGATTCCTAAGCACGAGAAGAAAACATTTGACTACTCGGGATTGAAAGAGGAGAAGAGTACCCCAAGGAGAAATGTAAACATTGTTGAAACTCCTCTTGAGATCATTACAGACCTTGAAACACCACCAGCATTAGATGATCTTGGAGAAAAACCTAAGGTATACTTGGGGACATCCTTGGTTGATTCCCAATTGAATGTTGATCCATTCTTTACAACTTTGATCATAAAGGATAGACTACTTCACAATTGTATGTTTGATTCCAGTGCATCATGCAATGTCATGCCTATAGAAATCATGAATGAGTTGGATATCAAAGTGATAGTAGCCTATGGAAAATGTACTTCCATTGAATCAAGAAAAGTGTTGGTAGTTCATTGTGTGAAGGGTTTTGTGGTACAATATGCAACCTATCCAGGTAAGAAATTGAAACTTTATGTTGTGATTGTTGATTTCCCTACCAAATGGGGTATGCTTTTGTCAAGAAAGTGGGCTGCAATTGTTGATGGGATTGTTCAAATGGACATGTATTTTTCCACTATTCCCATTGAAGGTATCCTTTTCAAGCTCTATGGAGAAAAGAAGATGTTACACCTTATAGAAGATCCCACAATGCTTCCTATGAGGTGTTGTTTGCTCATGTAGATGTTGATAAATTTGTTGGGTTTGCTGATGGCAAGGAACACAAGATGGATCAGTCAAAGTGCCTTGAATAGGCAGGTTCTCCTTAGACCTTGCTATTTGATGGAGCTTGCTCCAAATTTGGAAATGGTGTTGGTATAATTCTAATTTCTCCTAGCTTGGAAGAGTTTGTTTTTTCCTTCAAGCTTAATTTTGAATGTACTAACAACATTGCTAAGTATGAAGCCTTGTTGTTGGGTCTGAGAATTGCATGGAAGTATAGTGTCAAAGACATCATTGCAAAAGGAGATTCAGAGCTAGTTGTCAAACAAATAAGAAAATTATATGATATATAAATAATCAATGGATGAAACATTATAAACATGCAGTTTAGGATCTAGTTGAGATGTTTGATTCCTTCAACGTTTTGCATGATGAAAAAAGTTTCAATGTTGCTACTGATAAGTTGGCAGTGTTGGAGTTAATATTTGGAAATTGCACCATTTCACCTTATTATGAGTACAATATTGAAGTGTTAACTAGGCCAGTTATCCCTGACAAAATCAAGCATTGGAAATTATTTAATGATGATTCTAAAGTGCAAAGGTTCTTAAAAAATCAAGGTGAGTTTACAAATAAAAATATTGATTGGGAACTAATGGTATGTGTGACTGAAGGAAGAGAGAATTTGTTTGGAAAGGATATCATCCAATTGAAAACTAACACCATTCCTAAAGGTCTTGTTGCAATTGAGTCAAATTTTGACAATGCTAATTGCATCATCAATAGAAACATGTCTGCCTCAAGGGATGTAGAAGAGCATAACTTGGGCACTAATGATAAAACAAGGAAATTTTGGTTGGGTAGCAATCTAAACAAAGAAGAAAAACAGTCCTATGTTCAACTAGTGAAGAAATATCAGGACTGTCTGGCTTGGTCTTATTCAGAGCTAAAAGCATACAGAGAGGACTTATTTCAGCATGAGATTCCTCTTGAAATAAATGCCAAGCCCTTCAGACAAAAGAAGAGGACAATTAATCCACTCCTCTCCATTAAGATGCAAGATAAATTGAAGAAAATGAAGGAGGGAGGGATCATTCAGCCCATAAGGTATTCATCTTGGGTTGCAAACCTTGTGCCAATCAGAAAGAAAAATGGAGATATCAGAATTTTTGTAGACTTTAAAAATCTAAATAGAGATTCATTGAAAGACATTTATCCTTTTCCAAACATGGAAAACATGTTGCAGTTAGTGACTAGATCTGAATTGTTGTCCACCTTAGATGGTTTCTCTGGCTACAATCAAGTTGTTGTCAAGGAGTTAGAAAGATTTAAAACTTCCTTTATAACTCCTTGCGGAAAAAATGTCTAATCCCTTTTGGTCTTAAGAATGTTGGATCTACCTTCCAAAGAGAAATGGATCTTGTTTTTTCTGGTTACATAAATGACTTCATTGTAGTTTATTAGGATGATGTGACTTTGTTTTCAAGGAGCCAAAAATATCACTTGTAACACTTGGAAAGAATGTTGATCAGATGTAGAGAATATGTCATTTCTCTCAATCCAAATAAGTGTCATTTATGGGTGCAAAAGGACAAGTTTCTTGTTCATATCATTTTAAAGGCTAGTGTTATGGTTGACCCTAAGAGGGTAGAAGCAATTAGCAAGGTTCCAATTCCAAGAACAAAGAAGGGAAATCAATCCTTCTTTGGGAAGATCAATTTCATTAGAAGGTTTGTGTCTAATTTTGTTGAATTAACTCTTCCTATTACATGCATGTTAAAGAAAGAACAATTTATCAAATGGGAGGAGGCTACTATTCATGATTTTGAAGGAATCAAAGAAGCATTCAAACATGCACCTGTCTTGGCAGCTCCGAATTACAAGAAGGCTTTTCAAATCTTCTCCTTCACTTATGAAAATACCATTGCATTTGTTTTTCTACAAAAGGATGAAGATGGGGTTAAGAGGCTTATTGCCTTCTTTATCAAGGCTTTACAAGCTGTTGAGTTAAAGTACACAATCATGGAAAAAAAGCATTTTCCTTGGTGAAAGCAATAAACGTTTTCAGGCCTTATATCTTAAGTTGAAAAGTTGTTACTTATGTTCCCCACACCATGGTGAAAGACATCTTATCAGAGATGGATATCTCAAGAAAAATATGTAGATGGGTGAGCAAACTGTAGGAATATGACATGGATATCCAAACCACAAAGTTGGTGAGAGATTTGGGTCTTGCTAAGCTCATGGCTGAGAGAAACTTATAGACTGTGGAACTGAATGAAGTAGAGGAAGAAAGAGTAGACATTCTTGAGAAGTTGGTAAGTTCTGAGTGGTACAAGGATGTAATCTTTTACCCCAAACACCTATGCTTCCCTGATAATTTGAATAAAAATCATAAAAGAGCCCTCAAGCTGGCTTCTCAAAAATACATCATCACTGACTATGGGTTGGCTTGGAAGAACCCTGAAGGTGTCCTCTTGAAATGTATAACTGAAGATGAAGCTCCCAAAATAGTTTTTGATTTCCATGGGGGAGTTTGTGGAGGATGCTTTACTGGAAGGGTTATAACACACAAAATTTTGAGAGCTAGTTATTGGTGGCCTACTCTCTTCAAAGATGCAACCTTGAAGGTTAGAAAATGTGAAAGCAGCCAGCATTTCTCTGGAAGAATGAAAGCTTCAGGCTCCCTTCCTTTGCATCCTATATCAATTGAAGATCCTTTCAAGTAATGGGGAATAGAATTCATTGGTGAGATTTCCAACCCTTGTAGTGCTAGACATAAGTGGATCCTTATAGCCACAGATTACTTCACACAAGTGGGTATAAGCAATCCCCACCAAGAAAGCAACACACCAAGTTATTATGGACTTTTTTTTTAATCATATCATATGCAGATTTGGTGTGCTAGTAAAGATTGTTGTCGATAATGCCATGTGTTTCAGACCTAAACCCTTGATGGAAATGTACAAGGAGTATGGAAACTAATCTGACTTATGCTTCAAGCTATAACCCTAAAGGGAATGGACAAGCTGAGTCTAGCAAAAAGAAATTGTTAAAGATCATTAGGAGAACATTGGAGTTGAACAAGAGAAAATGGGGTGAACAACTGAAATTTGCAGTTTGGGCTAATAGAATCACTGCCAAAAGAGCTACTAGTAAGAGCTTATTTAAGTTGTTGTATGGAACTTAAGATCTACTTCCCTTACATTTACAATTATCTTCATTTCAGTTTGTTCAACAACTTGAAGATAAAGGGGGTCAGTCCATATGAAACAAGGATTAATCATATTGTTGAGATGGATGAGGAAAGAAGAGCATCCCACCAAAGGCATGTCAGAATTTAGAGAGAAGTTGAAGAGGTTGTTTGACAATAAGGTCACTCCTAGGGCCTTCAATGTTGGATATTTGGTTTTGTTGTGGGATAACAAGGCATGAAGATAAGGGGAAAAAACATGGTAGATTTGATGCATTGTGGATGGGCCCCTTACTCCATTGATATCAGAATCGGTGAAAATACCATTTTTCTCAAGGAATTAGATGGGGAATTTCTTGAAATGCCTGTAAATTGTAGGCATGTAAAGCATTTCTTGGATTAATCCCCAAATTTGAGGTATGCACCACTTGTATAGTGTATAGTATTTGTTGTTTGGCTCTGTTTTTATAGATTTTGTCAGTTTGTGGTTTGCCGTGTTCTTGGCAGCCATTTTTTGTCAATTGGGTCTAGTTTTTAAGCTCTGTAATTTTCAATCCATTTCCCAATGGTTTTTTTTTGGCACTTTTTCCTACTTTTTTTTTTTCTTGTGGCACTCGCTAGAAGTGCCCATCCTCGAGCAGGATCTGATGTTGGTACCATTTTTGAGATTACACCAATTTTCCTAATATTTTATTTTGGTCTGCATGCTCTGGAACATTTTTATCTTAAATTGGTGGTTTGCAACTTTTCCCTCCATTTGGATGCCTTGAAATGCTCAAAAACTTGTTGTTTTTCTCCAATTTGAAAGAAATTTGCATGTGTGCTCTATTTTGTGCCCTAATTTTTTCAAAATGTGTGGGGCTCTGTCGTTTTTTCCTTTTTTCTTGGCCATTGAAGTTTTAAAATGATCTATTTACACTTGTATGCCATTGAAAAATCCAATTCCATGATAAAAAATTCTTTAAAAACATGTTTCAGTTGGTTCAGTTTTGAGAAATTTGTCGTCCTTAGCGAAAAAAATTCAAATTCTAGGGCATCCTTTGGTGTTTTTTGTGTTTTGACGGTTAGACAGGTGTCATTTTCCAAAATTTGTCGTCCTTAGCGAAAAAATTGAATTCTAGGGCATCTTTGGCATTTTTTGTGTTTTGACGGTCAGACAGGTGTCATCATTTCTCGTGCATTTCTTCTTCAATAGTCATCAGCAATGTGGCTTGTTCTAATTGGCCGAGGGATGGCAGAAATTGTTTTAACTTATCACTTTTTTCTTTTTTTGGCAAAAGAGAGAATTTGGTCTTGTGGCTCTACTTTACTCTAGATTGGTTCTAATGTTGTTGACAGTGTCCACTTTTGATTGGATGAAAAAAAATGGGTATTTTTGTGCCTTAAGGAATTTTCAAAAAAGAGTTAAAGTGCAAAGAAAATTCCTAGGGAACACAATGAATCAGAATGGAACACGTAGCGGGCTTCAGAGCCAAGGACGGAATTACAGGTGGTCGGGTTCTTTTGAAGTTTTTTTGACATTATTTGTTTAAAAATATTAAAGTCACAAAACAATCCGGAACTCTACAATGAATCACAAGTGGACACGTGTCACGTTTTCATCAAAGCTAGGAATGGACGCTGGCGGAAGACTTAGAATTTTTTTTCTTTTTGGCGAAAGGGAATAGAAGTTGTGAAAAGGGTTGCGGGGTCCAACAGGCCAATCAGGAGTGGACACTTGGAAGGGAAAGGTGGAGGTGTAGGAGTACGGAGGAAATGGTGAAAAATTTCCTTTGTGGAAAATGTTGTTAAAATATAAATAAGACCGTGGCCTCGTAGCAAATCAGGTGAGCACATGTGTCCTTTGGGAGGGAGGAACCGCAGAGGAAAAACAAAAAAAAATCCTATTTCCATAAAGAGGCAAAATGTTTAAAATTGAGCCACGACTCCATATCCATTCATATTGCACAACGTGTTAGGGACCTAATCGGAGATGCGGGCCCATGGAGATAATTTGGAAAAAAAAAAAAATTCCAAAAAAGGTGGAAATGTGGTAAAATCGGGTCCACGATTCCAATGGGGGCCCACTTTGGGACACGTGTCAGGCCCATTTTCATAGGGTGGAGGGGCGGATAAAAATGTTAAATTTTTTACATTTTTCCATAAGTGTTAACATGTCAAAAAGTGATCCCAAGCCCATTTCAAATCACATTGTGACACATGGAGGGATCAGATTAAAGGATAAAGGAAGATCAACAGTAATTGTGCATTTTTCAGTTTGGCCGCCATTTGAGCTCCATGAAGTTTAGAAATGCATTTTTTGCATCACTTTTCATCAAATTTTTCTACAAATTCGTGTCGTTTGTGCCTGCAGAGTACCAATGCAATTGATTTTGAGAATCGAATTAAAGATCATAGATGTTTTTGAAATGAATTTTTTCCCTAACCTATCCAAAAACGTGAAATATTAGATCCAAAAGTTGTAGAGTCAAATTTTGGAGGGATAACGATGAATAATGAAAGGAAGGGGGTCTGCATGCTTTGAAGATGAAAAATGTGCCTCCATAATGGATAATGATGCAAATTTTGCAATGATTCATCTCTTTTTGAGACAACTAGAAACTTTTTGGACGTGTTTTGTTAACCGTCCTGGTCTACGAATCAGAGGAATTTTTTTTTTATTAAATTTTATCCGTGCTTATCTTTTTCTGGGAAAGAGGCGCAAAGTGATTGCAAGCTTCTAATCTATTGCATGAATTTGTCATGTAAAGGGTTGAAGAGTTTAAAAAATCTGGAAAACTAAAAATCACGAGAAAATTTGGGAGAAGCCCATTCTTAGAGAACCACCTGAGAAACCATTTCTAATTCCCTTTTTCCCCAATCAGATTTTGTATCTTATTGATTTTTGTTTCAGTTGTAAAGCATACAAAAGCTCTGAGCATTATTCCTTAAACATGCCGCTTTCCTGATAATGTTGAATCATTCCAGATTATTTTGTTGTTTCCTCTAGACAAAATTCCATACACTTATGTTCAGAATGCATTTAAATTTTGGGTTTTTCTTGTTTCTGTTCAGTCTTTTGTTTAAAATTCTCTTTGATCAGTACAATGGTCTCATTTAGTGTGATAGTTTAGTGGCATTTGTAGTCTCACATTTAGAATATATTTCATCTGCTAAAAGATATGACAAAATTTACAATCACTTTACCTTCCTTGACTTAAGAGATTGTTTGTAAACCTTTGTTGCACCTAGTCATGATTAATAGTGATTGCTAAATCTTTGTTGGTTTATTCTAACTCAATATTTTTGTGATGATGATCAAAGATTGTGTGCAAAATTGCAGATTTGGGCCCATTTGATGTGCAACAATCCTGTGTTTAAGCAATGATTAGCCACGAACCATTTTTAGACTGTTCACATTTAATTTTCTCCATATTTTTCTAACAATCCTTGAAGAGTCTGGCACACCTTTTTTTTTCTTATCTAAACTCCCACCCAAAAGATCATTCAAAACAACTAATCATACCAGTCTTTGTACCCTTGTTTTGACCTGTAGACAACCACAGAAGATCAAAATCCAGTTTCTAAAGTATGTAGAACATATCAAGATTTCAAAATTTTTCAGTAACCCTTGCCTTACATTGAAAGTATATCCATAATCTGGAAGTGAAAAATTGTGAAAGTTAGATTTGGGAGTGTGTGATCATATTTTCCTGAGGCCCTTTTCATACTATTTACACAAATTGAGGGATATCTTCATCTCCTTCACCATTTGAGGGTTACAACATAGGTTCTCTCTTACCTTGATTGAAGGCACAACCTAAAACAATTAGACAAGATCAATTCCTATTGGAGTGTTATCCATATCTCCACAAATCTCCAGTGCCAGATAGATCATATACATCGACTACACAAATGACACACCAACCAGGATACCATCTATACTTCAAGCTTCATTTCATATCTTTGAGGATTCTCAGACTGAAAAGGAGAACAAATTTGGGTACGACCACTAAGTCCTGCATAGTTTTAAGTGGATCTCTTCTAGTGTCATGTGTACTTCAATGTAATTTAAAAAAATTAAGTAAAATTATTCTGGTATTTTAGTGTTGTATTTTTGTGTGTAAATGTGGGCATTTGAACCCCTCTCTCTCGTAAAAACTTGGTTTTCTCCAATTTGAAAGAATTGCATGTGTGCTTATTTGTGCCCTAAGTTTTTTCAAAATTTTGGGCTCTGCGTTGTCCTTTTTTCTTGGCACATGGAAGTTAAAATGTATTTACAATTGTATTGCATGAAATCCAATTCCACACTGATCAAAAAATTCTTTTAAAACATACGTTTCAGTTGGTTCAGTTTTGAGAAATTTGTGGCCTTAGCGAAAAAATCAATTAGGGCCATACTTGGGGTTTTTTGTGTTTTGACGGTTCGACAGGGGTCATGTTCCAAAAAAATTTCGTTCTTAGCGAAAAAATTGAATTGAGAGCTTTGGCATTTTTTGTGTTTGGACAGTAAGGACAGGTGTAATTTTATCGTGCATTTCTTCTTCAATAGTCTCCGCAATGGGCTTGTCTATTGGACGAGGGACGGCAGGAAAATTGTTAAATTATCACTTTTTTCTTTTTTTGGCAAAAGAGAGAATTTGGTCTTGTGCTATGATTACTCTAATTGGTCCCTTTTTCTCTCCGGTTCTTTTGATTCTTTTTTTCGAATGTGTTGAGTGTCCACCTTTGATTGGATGAAAAAAAAATGGGTATTTTTGGCCTTAAGGAATTTCAAAACGAGTTAAAGTGCAAAGAAATTCCTAGGGACCACATGAATCAGAATGGAACACGTAGCGGCTGCAGAGCCAGGAAAGAATTTAAAGGTGGTCGTTTCTTTTGAAGTTTTTTTTGACTTTATTGTTTAAAATATTAAGTCACAAAACAATCCGGAACTCTACAATGAATCACAAGTGGACAACGTGTAACGTTTTAATCCAACGGATAGGACAGGCAGGCGGAAGGACTTAGATTTTTTTTCTTTTGGCGAAGGGGAAATAGAAGTTGTTGAAAAAGGGTTTGCGGGTCCAACCAGGCCAATCAGGAGTGGACACTGGAAGGGAAAGGTGGAGGGTAGGGTAGGAGGAATGGTGAAAAATTCCTTTGGGAAAATGTTGTTAAAATAGAAAAAGAGCGTGGCCTCGTAGCAAAATCAGGGGAGCACATGTGTCCTTTGGGAGGGCGGAACGCCAGAGGAAAAACAAATAAAATTCCTATATTCCATAAAGAGGCAAAATGTTTTTAAATTGAGGCCACAACTCCATATCCATCCTTTATGCACAAACGTGTTAGGGAATAAGGAGATGCGGGCCATGGAGATAATTGGAAAAAAAAAAAATTTCCAAAAAAAGTGGAAATGGTAAAACTCGGTCCACGATTCCAATGGGGCCCAATTTGAGGACAGTGTCAGGCCCATTTTCCTAGGGTGGAGGGACGGAGTAAAAATGTTAAATTTTAACATTTTTCCAAAGTGTTAACATGGCAAAAAGTGATCCCAATCCTAATTTCAAATCACATTGTGATGACAACATGGATTAGGCGATCGATTAAAGGACAAGGAAGATCAACAGCTAATGTGCATTTTTCAGTTTGGCCGCCATTTGAGCTCCATGAAGTTTAGAAATGCATTTTTTGCATCACTTTTCATCAAATTTTTCTACAAATTCGTGTCGTTTGTGCCTGCAAGTACCAATGCAATTGATTTTGAGAATCGAATTAAAGATCATAGATGTTTTTGAAATGAATTTTTTCCCTAACCTATCCAAAAACGTGAAATATTAGATCCAAAAGTTGTAGAGTCAAATTTTGGAGGGATAACGATGAAATAATGAAAGGAAGGGGGTCTGCATGCTTTGAAGATGAAAAATGTGCCTCCATAATGGATAATGATGCAAATTTTTGCAATGATTCATCTCTTTTTGAGACAACTAGAAACTTTTTGGACGTGTTTTGTTAAACGTCCTTGTCTACGAATCATGAGGAATTTTTGTATTAAATTTTATCCTTTGGCTTATTCTTTTCTTGGGAAAGAAGGCTCAAAGGAGATTGAAAGCTATCTATTGCATGAATTTGTCATGTAAAGGGTTGGAAGAGTTTAAAAAATCTTGGAAAACTAAAAATTTCACGAGAAAATTTGGGAAGAAGCCCATTCTTAGAGAAACCACCTGAGAACCATTTCTAATTCCTTTTTACATCAGATTTGTATCTTATTGATTTGGTTTTAGTTGTAAAGGCATATAAAAGCTCTGAGATTATTCCTGAAACATTCCCTTTCTGATAAATTTGATCATTTCCAGATTATTTTGTGTTGTCTCTAGACAAAATTTGCATACACTTATGTTTCAGAATGCATTTCAAATTTGTGTTTCTTGTTTCTTGTTGCAGTCTTGTGTTTAAAATGTCTCTTGATCGTACATGGTCTCATTTAGTGTGATAGTTTAGTGGCATTTGCAGTCTCACATTTAGAATATATTTCATCTGATAAAGAGATAGACAAAATTTAAAATCACTTTACCTTCCTTGACTTAAGAGATTGTTTGTAAACCTTTGGGTGCACCTTAGGTCATGATTAAATAGTGATTGCTAAATGCTTTGTTGGTTTATTCTAACTCAATATTTTGTGATAGATGATCAAAGATTGTGTGAAAAAGTGCAGATTTGGGCCTCCATTTGATGTGCATATCCTGGTTGAACGAATGATTAACCATTTTGATACTTTCTACATTTAATTTTCTCCATATTTTTCTAAAATCCTTGAAGAGTCTGGCACACCTTTGTTTTTCCTATCTAAACTCCCACCCAAAAATCATTCAAAACAACTAATCATACCTTGTTTTACCCTTGTTTTGACCTGTATACCCACAGAAGATCAAAATCCAGTTTCTAAAGTATGTAGAACATATCAGGATTTCAGAATTTTTTCAGTAACCCTTGCCTTACATTGAAAGTATATCCATAATCTGGAAGTGAAAAATTGTGAAAGTTAGATTTGGAGTGTTGATCATATTTTCTGAAGGCCCTTTTCATACTATTTACACAAATTGAGGGATATCTTCATCTCCTTCACCATTTGAGGGTTACAACATAGGTTCTCTTACCTTGATTGAAAGGCACAACCTAAAACAATTAGGACAAGATCAATTCCTATTTGAGTGTTATCCATATCTCCACAAATCTCAGTGCCAGATAGATCATATACTCGACTACAAAATGACACACAACCCCATGATCCATCTATACTTCAAGCTTCATTTCATATCTTTGAGGATTCTCAGACTGAAAAGGAGAACAAATTTGGGTATGACCACTAAGTCCTGCATAGTTTTAAGTGATCTCTTCTAGTGTCATGTGTACTTCAATGTAATTTTAAAAAATTAAGTAAAATTATTCTGGTATTTTAGTGTTGTATTTTTGTGTGTAAAATGTGGGCATTGAACCCTCTCTCTCATAAATGTTCTATTGTAAGTATGATATAATTAATGTACCTAGTAGAGGTAAGTATAATTTCATTAGTGTAGCTAGTAGAGGGAAGTACGATATAATTAATTAAGGATTTAGTTTTATGTTAGTATTTTTTAGAGTGAAATTTCAATTATTTTTTAATTAATGATTTTTTATGTGTAGAAAAATACCAATCTTCAGAAAAACATGGAATGTACAAAACCATTTCTATTTCTTTGTAAAAAATGGTTCTTTGGTAAGATTTCTCTCTAATTACATACTTGATATTAGAAAATAGGAGTTATAAGGAATATTGGATATGAATTTTTTTTTTTTCATATTTATAACCACTTATCATTAGTTGTACCTTCTAATGGAATATTTCTAATTTTTTTTTGTGATAATTTTATAGCATATTTTAATATTTGTATTATATTTTCCTTGATGTGTTGATTTATATTTGTTCACGATACACATTTTCAAATACTATAATTAAGGTATTTTTATCTATTTACTTGATGGATTAAAATTATTTATTAAAATTGTGAGAAGGGTTTCCACTCTAATTATTTCTTAGGGGGACTCTTAACCAATAATATTTATCTAGATATATGTACAAACACACATAAATAATGAATGAATTCACACACACAAGACGAATAATGCATACACAAAAATGTTATATGTAAAAAATGTAACAGTTATACCCATTTATCCAATAGAGTGTGATTTGAGAAAGATTATGGAGACACCAATTTGAAAAATATTAATATAGGTCACACGGTTGTAATTCCTATAGAATTTTAATGGAAACATGGCATAATTATGATACAGGTTTGTATTATGAGTTTTTTTTGACTATGTAGTTTTGCCTTCATATTATTAGAAGATTGTTTCTTTCATGTTTGAGGCTATTCACAAGACGTTTCATTGATGATATTTTAAATCAAACTTGTGGGTTGTATGAAATAATAAACTCCTTCACTAGGAATCCTAATGGTGACTGTATTACAACAGTATCATTTCCAACTTATTTGATGTATATTACAATTTTCATGTCTCTTCATAATAAATAAATTTAAATGCAACCACATTAATTTCCTTGATAGCTTAATAGATAATTAAAAAAATCAAAACGATAATTTTATCCGGAAGTGAAATGTCATGTATATTTGTTTTAAGTACCATAAGATCCAAATTAAAGGTAACGAGCAACATTGGAAATAGTTTGAGTGGATTCCCTCCTCATAAATTTAGTTGATATTTTTTTTCCATCAACTAAATACAAAATATATATGTATATTCTTCTATTCTTAAGTTTACATCATGGTCATTAAATAATAATAATAATAATAATAATATCTTATTAAATTATCAGAGAAGGATGAAAAATATTCCATGGATAGAAAAAATATATCGTAAGAAATGCCCAAAACGATATAAATACAATATTTTCTACAAGGCTACTTACAAGTATAATTTAGCCATATCAAGTAGGTGATGGGAACTTGATCTTGAAATAAAGCACCATTATTTTTTTCAAAGAAACAAATACGTTTATGTATCTCCCATGGTTTTGTAAAGAGTTGTATTTGGACAAGGCCTACAAATTCCTCCATAAAAAATAATAGAAATTTTCTTTAAATAATAAAAATACGGAATTATATACTTTTTTTCCTTGAATTATACTCACCTCTACTTGATGCTTGAGTGACATTATAAAAAAATACATTAACATTTTTCTAGAACTAATTACACACTTACATAATATGGATCTACATCAAAGAATGAATAAAAATAATCACAAAATCACATGAGCTTATAAATATGTGATATTGTGTTTTACTTACAAAAAACTTATAAAACATTTTTATGTGTATCCATGAAATCAATGTTAGTGTATAATAATTTATAGTAATATATTAATCAATAGTAAATATTTAGATAAAAAAAAATTAAAGTTGTGTTCTAAAATTAAACGAAAACAATCCCCCAAACTACTAGCCCCCTAGGAAACTTTCTAGTTTTCCAAGGGCTTGTAGTGTGTGTCACGACCCAAAAATCACACACACGAACAACACAGTAAAAGATAGGATTTTTTTTTTGACTTGCTTGACACATAACATGACACAACATGTCGTCACCAAGGATACAACTAACTCTGTGAACAACTCGATGCAAGGATGGCCATAAAAGCAGCACGGAAACATCCACACCTATCAAGGACAATATTTTTTTTTAATTTCTTTTTTACAGAACAACATAGAAGCCCAACCACATGACACTCTCACAGCTAGGGCAAGCCACAGTAAGAAATGATTGGAGGTTATTTATTTTGATAAGACACCCTGGATAAAGTTAAAGGAAGAAGGTCAAATGAATTCACCCTTAAGACGTCATTAGTTCTTACTAAGGTTTAATTGAAGCTTGAGGTTTTATACGTAATTATTAACGCTCTTACTTAGGCTTCACCGAAAGAGCTTATCAAGAGGAAGCTACTTACTTTTAAATATGCTGAGAGGTAAATTGAGTGGTTTCTAAATTTTCTTCTCTTACTTGTTAAATCTTATTAGAAACTAACCATTGTTTTCCTTTAAGCTTGTTTTAAGCGTTCACCAAAAGAGTAGTGTTCACTAGTTTAGCTAGGGATATCAATTTATAAAGATTTACTTTCCAAGGATAGTTTCACCTTTGAGTACTTCAGGAATCTCTTGTTCTCAAGTAAGTCATCTCTACATTAATTTATCTGAATATACATATATTTTAGTTAACTTCTATAAGGGTTAACCATTCCATTTAATTTTACTTATATCACATCATTACAAGGTGTCAGAGAGTTTTGACTTAACACTTTATTCTCAAAAACAAGGTTTTACAATACTTATGCCAATGTAATGATTGAATATCATATCTCACCAAGGTAAGTAACTATTTTAACAACAAAAGGGAAAGAACACTTCACCACGTAGTTTTCCAAACATACCAAGGCAAGAGATCTTCTAAACTCCTTGCAAGCAAAGTTACAAAATTTACAACGCATTGAACTTTCTACAAGAACTTCATAATTTGAACTGATGAAACTTTTACACTCTTTTCTTTAATCTACTCGCATAATCCATCTGCAAAAATATTATCTAGAGTCAGTTCGCTAGAACTGAGCATGATAAGATATAAACCTCACCTGATAACTTATGCCATCTAGTATTTAAATAAATGAAAGTTTGCAATACTCCTTATCAAATAATTTCTAACATACATTTAAAACTTAACTGCACATCTCATGATAATACATTTCATACTCATTAATGTTCACTTCCTTAAGATCTGCTTACATAAGAACACCATTCCAAGAGACTAGATATACAACCTTAATCATGCAATTAATCATACTTAAATTACAGTAAATAATAATGACGCTCACCTAATACCCTCGACCTACTTCACATATATAAGTTTCTAACAAGATTATCTTTCAATTAAATAAAAGCACCAACGACATTAAGTTTATATATTAAATACAAGTATCAATCTTACATTGTTCATCGATATTACCCAAGTATCAAACCTTCATAGATAATCAGTGGTATGTAAGTATAGTTTAGATATTTATCTCGCAATTTTAAGATTATACTTATATTAACAAGGATTCCACCAATCCACAAGTTCATGTATTATTTAGGTGTCCTTTTGGTTGCTTATTCCATGTCTTTATATATTTCTTCTAGTAAAAGAGTCCAACTCATAAGAATGAGTTATGACCGACAATATTGTCATCTGTTGGTAATATGCCAAAGATACATTTGTCTAGCTAAGATATGCAAGCGCAGCCCAAGCCACTATGAATGCAAGTATCAACATTATCTCAACTCCTAATAAGATGTGAGTATCATTTTTTTAGCTAAACATAATAATCATCGTAAATAACAGAATTATTCCACTCGTTAACCAAGCATTGAAATAACATATTTATCCTTACCGGATACCTGATAACATAATATACCCTGTTATCTAATTCAACCTCCACTTGCATACCCCAATCTATGGGTATTAATAATTGTTCTATAAAATGAAGTTAAATAATTTCAGGTGGACTTATATCCTTACTGTCATACATGGTAAGCACAGTTCCATTATGGTAGCTATCACCTTTACTTAAGGCTATGCATGAATCCTTTTTAGGGTAGTTATATTAACTTCTCTATTCATCTGTTTTCCTACCAAAAGTCTTTCGACAAGCTTTAAGGTCAAAGTATAAGATAAATTCATAATTTTATATTTCAAGCGTTGCCTGAATTCGTATGCATGAGGGCATCACAAATCAATCAAACTTGAAGAATGTCGATGTATCCAATATTACTTTAACCGATCCAAAGGTCCAAGTAGTGCCTCAAAAATTAAGCCAAAGAATTATCCACACAGGATTATGACTTACGTGCATAACATATTCGTAAAGGTCATAGAAAACCCATTAACACATGCTTCAGGAGGGTTCCAATCTAATAATACGATCATAGTAATAATAATAGCAGAGGGCCTGGTGAGGGGTTTTCCATAATCCCCAAGGTAGATGATAATCGAATGACTCAGATGGAGCTATCTAGAAAGACCAATTAAACTAGTATGACTCTTCCCAAACAGAAGCCCCCAATCCTAATGGGAGTTTAAATTATTATAAAACCACAGTAAAATCCAAATACAGTCATATCAGAAAATTTCCTTTTTCAAGCCATGTTCTACATAATATAAACAATACAAGAAAAATTATAAACCTCATTCACGCTCCATACTATTTTCTACAGAAACCATCATTCGAAGGAAAATCAAGGCAAAAGACAAACCAACATTATAAGATCAGTAGGAAAGAATCGATGTAGAGATTTATTCTACTCAAAAAGTAAATAAGATAAACTGTAAAGGGGGAGAGAGATCAGTTCATGCAATTATAATTATAAGTCATCCGAAACCCAATCCCTATAGAATTCAAACATAAATTACAGAGATTGATTTACCCAAAGACTAAAGGAAATAAATTATTAAGAGAGAGGGTTAGGGCTTATCATGCTTATTTTAAACGCTATATCTCATGGCCACACCCGTGCAGACCCCTTCTCCCAGCAGTCCCAAAATTATTTCTCCACCAAACTCACGCTTCTCACCCACACGGTGTCCCAAATACCACGCAAAAGAAACAATAACCATTCTAGTTACCCATGAGTTTAGTACAAATGTCCCACCCAACCAAGTCAAGCATTCAACTCAACACATGCGGGCCTACATGGTATTTCGACAGCCACTCCTTTGGCAACTCAACTGCAACCATACACGTGGGTAGCCAATAATCATCGGCCCACCAAGGTGGCAAAATGAACAATTAGCATGGCAGCAACCACGTATCTCCAGCAAGTTCAAATAATTGCAAGCAAATTGTGCTTCATGAATATTCTGATAAGAAACAGATCCACCTCTATGAGATTCTTTTCCATGAGTGACATCATAAGACAAGTAAGAAATCAACAGAGAATCTTAACAATAAATTTCATCAGGTCTTCTGGTAACACTCTCACTGTCACATAGTCGATTTGATAAAAAAAATATCTTGAAGGAGAATCCCGAATTGAGGATGTAGTCGATACTGAATAGATAACAACATAGTTGGACAACCTACTTGTTGGAAGCATTCACAAAGGCTTCTACTATACTGCAACATGCCTGCCACCTGGCTAGTGTATACTGCTATCTCTAAGAAGATATCTAAGCTAATCATCCTTTTTACTTCATAAGGAAAGTAGCAACCTCTTAAGAAGAAAAGTGAAGCTACCATTCTCTGTTCTTTGCTATATTCTACATATTAAAGTAGAAATTTCTGTGAAGAGATGTTTTTCTGTGAAACAAGTCTCCACATTTGCCTCTATATATCCTGTGGGTGCTTCGAAAGATATGCAGCTTCACCCATGTAGGTGAGAATCAAGCAAGGATAGATAAATCCTATGAAAGATATCTGCCACACAAATCCAAGGATTATTTATTCACCTAAAAGTGTTCAAGCATTCATTGCACATGCAAAATCGAGAGAATAGATTACCTTGATTGAAAACCGGGAAAAATGTCCCAAATCTGCAAACATGGCCTCTGCACCTGTAATGCAAGGAAAATGCCTCCAAGGGACTCCCATCTGGCTTTTTTTTTGGTTTTCAAAAGGAGATTATACATGTAAAATGGTGAAATGGCCCTGAAAACTTTTGGATTCCAACGAGTTATGTTGAAAACACCAATGTCACTGATGCAGATGAGCCAAGTTATCACAATGGGTGCAAACATAAAGGCAACATTCCATGTCCCAAAATTTTGTAGTGCAACGAGAGCCACCAAAATCACACAGGCAATTACCACAATGTACCTGTCGTGGAGATTAGTAGCCCTTATTTGAATTTCCTGAGCTACCGAAAGAATAGAAATTGTGGGCGTGAGCACACCATTGCTGAAGACCATGGAGGTTCCCAGCAGCACTACCAGCAATAGCCCAACACAGAACTTATACCGATTTTCAAACAACGATTTTATCGAACAACCCAGACCACTTTCTCGCGCTCCTTTCCCCCCCCAAAACGCATCAGGAAACAACAGAAATCCACGTCCATAATTTGTGTTAACAGGACCTCACCCATAGGGCAGAGCAGAAGGAAAAAGGCACGCGAGGAAGGAGATATTGGATTCACGTGTACAGGAAAAGGGACAGTCTGCAAGATTTTGCAACAATTGATCTCGATTGTGGTGGCATGCAACCAAAACATCAGGTTCAACACCAACGGTTCTTTGGGATCACCCTGCAATAGTTATCGCACTTAACTCTCTCTAGAGGCCACTAATTTTCTGGGATAAGTTTACTTCTCTGCCCTGTAGCTGCTGCATATAGCCAAACACTTCCTCACGGCACTCTCCTAGGAAAATTTCAGTTCTATGCTCCACTAAAACTGCCTGTACAGCATGATTTTGAGACCCACACCCACCCACGCAACATCAGGGTGACAGACCTTCATTTCACCATCAATGAATCCACTGTCCAGAACATGCTGTAGCCATTCATCCCAAATCCCAACAAGACACTCCTCTCTGCTCACACGGTCAGAATAGGTCAGAGAGAGCAGGTAGTAGAAGACGCGTTAGATTTGCAAATCAAAAAAATAATAAATGAGGCGCGGCTACTAGCAAGGACTACTCCACCGACTCCTCACGCAGGGACAAACATGAGAGTCTTAAAAGTTGGCAGGTTGGGTGGTTGGGAGGAGGCCAAGGTGGCAGTGGGGGGGGCAGGTAGCAGAAAAGGAAGCCCATGCCCAGCGGGGCATTACAGTGTGTACCCCTCTTCGAAGCAATTTCATTATGATGTTATTAGTATTGGATTGATACTTAGATATTTTGAGTATTATATTTTTATCATTAGTTGATGGACTATGTGAATATTTGGACTATTAAGATGTTGTGATTTACATTATTATTATGATGCACTAGATTGTGATGATAGACAATTATATATGTTGATTTGAGATATTTTTATTTTATACTAGCATATCATATTTTGGATGCATATCCTATGTTTGATTTTTTTAGTAGAATTGTGATTTTATGGATGCTGAAATCGAATTAATTGTATGATACTATATCATAGAATTGCTAATTTCAGATGATGATTATTGATGTTTATATGTATATTTGTCTCGATGTTGTTAATATGATCGTAAGGTCAGAGAGGTATTTTGTTTTTTTGCAGGACGTTTTTTAACATACATCGAAAGGATATAGGGAACCTAACACAAAAGGATGTTGGGTGTTGTGCAACATGGCCAATACTTGCCAACATGTGTAATGTTATGATGTGTTTTATCATACCTAGTTAGGAGGTTTCCCATGGGGGTTGACATCACATGTGCAACCATGGGGGTAATGTTTTCTTCTTTTAATTTTTTGTGTGTTTTTATTTTGGATTATGATTTTAATTGTTGGAAATTATAGTGACTTTATTAGCAATTATTAATATATCTTAATAAACTAATTTAACTTAAATTGTAAACTAGAATAAGGATGTGACAATTGGATAGTTATAAGGGTATATGGTCCTTGAAATATTGTAGGTGTAAGTTAGAGTTTTGTTGGTTTTTGTGTTATATACTTTTCCCCAACTTTAAAATTCAGATTTTTACTTAGGAGGCATTTTTGGCGGCTTCTGGGACAAGCTAAGCTTGTCCCATATCTTTTAAATTTACCCAATAATCCTACCTATTATTGACTTATGTATGCATTTTGGAGTGTGAAAGGCTGAAAATAATTTCACTTTCCTACTTACCTCAATAAATTTGTCCTTGGTAGACTTGGTGTGCAAGATTGAGTGTCATGTGGGCTTGTCATAAGTGTTCATTTATTGTCTTGGGCATGGTGCTTGAATTTTGTGGTGGAATGGAGGGATTATGAAGTGGCATCCTACATGGAGCCACCTTATCATCATCACATCTCATTTCTATTTATTGATGGAATTTGTTGGATTGGAGGTTACTTGGTCATTTTATTTTTCTTGCTCTTTTGGATTTGGGAGCTTGTTGAATTTGATTTTGGAGTGTGTTTGGCTTGAAGGTTTCAAAAGGTTGTGGAGTGAAGGATCATGGAAGCATGATGGAGAGGTTGGCTATCCTCATTTTTTTTTTACTATGCTTGGAGATATGAAAAGTTTGTTCTTATTAAATATTGCATGAGTGTTGTGAATGTGTTGTTTTTGTGTGGTTGGGTAGTTTCCTTAAGTTGGGTGCATGGAGAAGGATTTATGGGACCATTTTGGAGGGAAAAGAAAGATGCGAGGCATGAATTTTTGAGGGATTGGGATTGTGAGTTTCACCTATGGGGAGTGAAAAGGAAAATGTGGACATATTTTTTCATACTGCAAGGGAGAGACAATGTTGTTTTTTTGTTGTATTGTACGCATGGAGGCTTTGGGAGAAACTCCTACTTCACTTGGGATGCAAAAGGAGGTGGTTCCCATATTCCTTTCTCCTTTTAGGTTTGATCTCAATCCTATTGTGTTCTTTGAGAAAGCTGTATTTTTTTTAGTATGTCCATGTAAATGTGTTGAATGTTTTGGATTGTTTTTTGTTTGTGGAAGCCATTCTTCTAAAAATATGTCAAATGTCTCTCAAGATACCTTCATTTTTCTTTGGTTTTGGCTATGTTCCAATGAGGGGATGGCTTCTCCCCTTATTGGATTATAGGTTTCGCAGAGAGTGTCACCTATAACCATTTTTCGTTATATTGTGATCCAAGTTCTGAAAGTTTGATTAGTGGAAGATTGAAGCTATAAGTTGGGATAAGACATGCTATGGATATTTGTATTTTGGCCTTGTTGAAATTACTTATGTTGTAATTTGTTCATTTTATTACTACCACTTTGAGTGGAATATTGTAAAAATGGTATTCTTAATAGAAAGTTGTATTATTATTGGAATATCTCTTTAACTTGTAAACTCCTTTAAGAGTATTTGAATGAGAAATTTTCATTTTAAAATGTGTTAGTTTCATGGAAATAAACTACCAAACTTTACATTATCTTGTTGAAGTAGAAAGATTGAAATGAGTTGAAATGGAAATGTATTTCATTCAATATAAGTTTGTTTCATTTCCTCTAAAGTTTGATTATTGCTCTTTTATAATCATTGATAATCTTGTGAAATATCAGTTGTTGTTGGGAATTGATTTTCAACTAGTTATGGTGAATGAAAGTAGATGGATGTTTGTTTTATTGAAAGGAAGGCATTTGAAATTTGTAAAATTTATAGCTACTCCTATTTTATTGCATGGAAGGCATAATGAAGCATTTGTATTCTAGTTTCATTCTAGTCGTGTTGAAAGAATGAAAGTAGTGTGTTAACATTTTTATTTAGAAAGAGTGAAAATCTCCCTTTTACTAAGTATATAGAGTTGTATTGTAAGAAATCTTATTAATCTCTCAACTTAGTCTTAGATAAAATAACAAAAAACATATATTTAGATAAGAGAATAAATGTGTATATACATTCCTACTTAAATGTAACTATGGTTAAGTTAATTTTAGAGGAATATTTTACAAATTTCTTTTATATATATTAAACTAATTATTGTTTTTCATTTATCAAAACGCAAAAAAAGGATTGAATAAATACGATTATTTAAAATTATTAATAAATTAATATCATTCCAATAACAATGATAGTGATATTAAAATATTGATAATATTAGTAATAAAAAAATATAATTATTAATAATATTATATATATTAATAATTAGTAATAAAAAAAATTGGATAAAAAAGGAAAATATCTTGGTATTGTTTTGTGTGTAAGCCAATGTGGCCGCAAGTATGTTAGAGATGTTTTTAATGTTGGGGAATGGGTGGATGGTTGTTGAGGGTGGGGTTGGAAATCCCCCCATCCTCCCCTTTTGTTGTTATATGTGGGACAGTGGGTGGAGGACGATCCCCCACCAAACTAATTTTTTTTTTGATTTATAATTGCCACTATTATAACACAGTCGGCTGAACATTTCAGTACGCGTCCTATGGATTTTTGTGATCTGCGGCCTTAATATACTTGGTTTTAATATATATATATATAATTTATGTGTCATTTTTAAATAGATAAAATCCGGGGTGCATTTTAAGATGAGAACACCAATATATTTATATATGTTTGTATATACATACAAGTATATATGGATATATACACATATAAATTGTGGTATGTATATTTAAACCATTTGTAAATATAATTTTGGCAATAGATAAAATGGGGGAAATGCCCATATACTCAAATGGGTATATACACTGAAAAAGATTAATAAAAAATAATAAATTACAATCAAATCCTAGGAGGGTAAAATGGAAATAAAATAATAAAATAAAATGGGAGCATCCAGCCTAAAATCAATCTTCTTCCATGGCTTCCTTCTCCTTCTCCTCCCATAAACATGTAAAACCAAAAATGTGGAAATAAGTAAAATGAAAGAATAAAAGCTTTCTATAGAGATGATTAGGGTTAGTTTGGATCCCTAAGATCCAAACGCCCATATTCAATCCATCCAATGGCAAAAATTCATCCCTACAAAAATAAGGTGAGGGTTAGGTGAGAATGCCTCTAAATGAAATATATGGGTCAAATTTGAATGGGGCCACTTAAGTGGTGTAGAACTTAAATTTATTCTATTGGATTATTGATGACCTTTTTTTAAAAGCCCATGATTTGTAATTAATTAATTAAAATTTACCCTTAGGATTTATACAGTATTTATAATTATGGATTAAATTTAATGGTATTTGTTAAATAGGGAGGGAAAAGTTATATCTAGTCCTATAATAATAAATTATTAAATGGATTTTGAACTACCTTATTACATTAATTAAGAATTTATAGGAATGGAGTAAATAATATAAATTAATTTTTGTTGATAAGAAGAAAATGTCAAAGAAAATATATTTTCAAAAAACGTCAGATTACTTTGTGCAGATAATTTCCTTTAATGAATTTTATATATGTCCTACTTTTATATGTTTTGATGTTCAAATATGGACACTGTATGTTTTTACCATTGGGCCCATAGAGTACAAGGTCAAATACTATGCTAGTGACACATGACATCATTTTTCATCCCATAGGAGAATTACTAGAAGATTCCAAGGAAAATAATGGACATAATAAGTATTAGTTGTTTGAAATGAGATCACACCGTGTGGAAAAATATTGTTGGATAGAAATAACAAAGAAGTGAGGGTAGTAAGAATAGAGTGAAGGAAATTTACTTGAGTTGAGCATAAAATGAACAAGGATGAAAAATTTAACTTTCTATCTCACTAAGGTAATTACGAACACATACACTTGATGGTATTTTGAACATAAGTAAATTTTTTAAGATATATCAAATATTTGTTCATATTGATCTTATATGTTCTTTATATTTCAAGTAAATTTGATCATTTATTAAGTATTTATTGTTGGGTGTTTAATATTATTAAAAATAAATCTTTTCTAAGGATTACGCTAAAAATGATTCAATTATATGCTTTTGAGTTTGACCTCGAAATCCTATTTGCTAAAAAGTTTTATTGAGGAAGGTATATGTGATGCCCCGCTGGGCATGGGCTTCCTTTCTGCCACCTTGGCCTCCCCCCCCCCAACTACCCAACCTACCAAATTTTAAGGCTGTCATGTTTGTCTTTGCGTGGGAAAGATGGAGTCAGTGGAGGCTTCTTTTTTTTTCTTCACCAAAATCTTTGTTTTGATCCTCTCATTCAATGCACTGGACGCAGACAAATTGACTTGATGCTAGTGGAGCAGGCGTGTTGCATCCACCTTCTTGAATGTTATGAGGTGTGTTCTTGTCAGGGATTCACTGTAGCGACCTGCAACAGGTCATTTCAGGTTCCTCCTTCAAGATATTTTTCTCAAAATCATGCTGTACAGGCAGTTTCAGTGGGCATAGAACTGAATTTCTCCTAGGAAGAGTGCCGTGAGGAAGTGTTTGACTAGATGCAGCTGCTGCAGGGCGATCTCAAGGAACCGTTGGTGCTGAACCTGTTGTTCTGGTTGCACATGACCACAGTCATGAACAATGGTTTTAAAACCTTGCAGCTGTAGTAGATAAACGAGATAAAGTTTTAATTGAGCTGTCTTGCCTTTTCATTTTGGAAAGCCGCTTCCGTCCAAGTGGTGGATAGGAGAAGCTACAAGCTAGGGAAGCTGGCATGTTGCAGCCTGGTAAAAGCCTGCTGAGTGCTTCCAACAAGTAGGTTGTCCAACCTTGTGTTATCTGTTCAGCATCGACCTGCATCCTCAAATTCGGGATTCTCCTTCAAGATATTTGTTTCAAAATAGATTAAGAGACAGTGAGAGTGTTACTAGGAGACCCGATGAAATTTAGTACAGAGATTCTCTATTGATTTCTTACTTGTCTTACGTTGTAACTCATGGAAGAGTATCTCATACAGGCAGATCTATTTTTTATCAGAATATTCACGAATCATAAATTACTTTGCTGTGTCATTTTTTTTCCACTCTGCCCGTAGATGCGATCTGTCTCCTTCTTGTGTCTGATTCTGGTGACTTCAGTCACACTTTGGCTCAGTCTTGTTGGCTTGTCAAACTCAGCGGCATCAAGACTACTGTGTTGTGAGCTTGCTCTTTGTATCTGTCCTGGTTGGATGCGTTGCCTGCGTTTATTTTATATGTAGTCCAAGAGCCATATATTTGGTGGACTTTTCCTGCTATAAGCCTTCTGATGAGTTCAGGGTTACCAGAGAATATTTCATGTCTCATTCTAGAGATTCAGGGCCTTTTGATGATAACAGCCTGGAGTTCCAGAGGAAGATTCTTGAGAGATCTGGCATAGGTGAGCACTCATACTTTCTAGGAGCCATTTTGGCTTCTCCACCTAGGCTAACCATGAAAGAAGCCCGTGCAGAAGCAGAGATGGTGATGTTTGGTGCCTTGGATGAACTGTTTGAGAAAAGCAGAGTGAGGCCCAAGGATATTGGGATTCTTGTGGTGAAGTGCAGCTTGTTTAATCCAACTCCATCTCTGTTTGCCATGATTATCAATCACTACAAGATGAGAGACAAAATTATGAGCTTCTTCAACGAGTCACTAAGTTTGCAGGCATAAAGGTTTCTGTTAGAATTATCACACCTTACAAGCTACAACTGTAATATTTGCACCAAGAGTTTGATGTTGTCCTCAAATGTGAAGAAGGAAAAAAGGTTTATTTATCACTACGGTGGATGCCTTTTAGAGCTAGGAGCGTGATGTAATCATTATGTCTTGAGTCTGAGCTTCAAATCATGGGACTTGCCTTGTATTGGATTCCTGTGTTAAGTATGGTGTGAGGAGACTTATATATACAAGCACATATAATGTTGTATATGCGGGAAAGGAGATTGTTAATGGCAATGAAGCATTGCGATATTTTCTCTGGAGGATCATGCTGACCCCTATGGGCATAGTAAAGCTTTGGCTGAACAGTTAGTCCTCAAAAGTAATGGTAGATCATTGAAGTATGTTTACCAGCAGCATCAATGCAATTGTTTGGTGATTCAGTTGTCTTTCTTTGCGGTTGACAATAATATGAAAATAATTGTTAGTAAAGTCAATAGCGAAATATTTTGAGACATGCATGCAGCCCAAGTGACATTATGTACAACATATCTCCTCTATTACAAGCTGAAGTATGTTCATCTATTCTACCAACATAAGATTGGATGTCGGGGGTGCCAGATTATATTCCATCTTGTGATTGCGTGCATGGCCAACAAGTTGTCACCATTGAGCTCCCTCATGGCTCTTCTTTATATGGCACTGGAGAAGGTATTGGTTCCCTCAAGCGAACAGGCAAGCGTGTCTTTACATGGAACACTGATGCTTGGGGTTATGGTGATAGTATGACATCTCTATATCAGTCCCACCCATGGGTGTTGGTTTTTTTTTTCCAAATGGGGAAGATTATGGGATTCTAGCTGACACTACGAGGCGGTGTGAGGTTGATTTACGAAAGGTCTCAATGGTTAATTTTTCTGCCCCATCAGTAGATCCAGTTATCACACTTGGCCCATTGACATCGCTAGCAGCAGTACTCACACCCTTGTCTCATGCTATTGTTTTATGCTGGCCCGTGTGGAGTCTGTACGGCCTGTTGAAGATGGAGAAATAGGCAAGATATTTCTACACCTTTCCACTGTTATTTTATTTAAAAATATTGTGAAATCAAACCACTTTTCCTTGCATTGATTTGTCAGTTGGATGTCATGATGGAAGATTTCCCTTTTCTGCTTGTGTCTTCTTGTTTTAGCTTTTACCATTGATAGTATGTGGGTCGAAAGGATGCATGTGCCCTCTCCTTTGAATGTTATGTTTCTCTTACTCGAATGATAGAACTTCGTCTGTTTTTTTATGTATTAATTCTTCTCTGTGATTGAGTTGCAAGTTATTATGTTGATCAAGCTAATATTTTCGATATCATGGAAGTAAGTTTACAATAACTATGAAACCCCCTTCCTAGCACCCAAGTTGTCCTTGACGTTTTTTGTTAGCTCCTTTGCAAGTCCCTTTGATAACCTTTTGGCATCGAGAAAGAAAGGTTGTAGGATTGTGTGAGCAATGCGTGGGCTAGCCAGCTTAGAGTTGTGGTATTAAAACTGGTAGAATAAAAGGGTTCATGTGTAACGTGTTTTGCCATCTCACATGTTTAGACTCTTATAGTATCTTTCATCTTGTTTCTAGGCTTTTAAGGCCATCCTCAGGAAGTGCCTTGACCATCCCTATCAACTTGAACCATAACTAGCTTTTCGGATCAACTAAGCTGGAGGTTTCATTGTGCAAATCCAGTAACTCGTTGACACTAGAATAGTTTTTGTCTAATCCCCCTCTCAGAATTATTTCTGATGGCGCTCTTCTATCTTTCCTAACTTGCATTTTTTTTTTCCCTTGTAATGTTAACGCTATTAATTAATATTGGTCAGTTTTATGCACGTAATTACCGTAATAGTTTGTGATGGAGATTTCCTTAAATGTGATTAACCTTTGGGAAAAACTCAGATTTCATTTGATAGTCTTATGGATTCATAACGGAAGGTTTTGTTTTGATAATGTCCACTTAGAAGTTATGTTTGTATCTTTATACAACGGTCGACTGTGTTACTCTTGTTCTTTTGGAAAAATATTATTTTAGCCTATGCGTTTGGTACCTTTGATAAATTTTCTAAATGGTTGGTGTATATATATCAAATCTCATTCTTGTAATTATTGTTTAATCACTTACTTGATGGGGATTCTGTTTTTACTACACTGTTTGTTTTCTCCTTATAGGGCCAAGGGCCATTCTCATATGATTGTTACTTTCGTTGCATTTTCTCCTAACTGAAGTACAAGGTCTTCTCCTTCTTTGATCGACATGTTATAGACTTTAGTATAACTTGATGTGCTGGTAGTGTTTAGAGGTTTGACCCAAAATCTTGTAATAAAGTACTTCCTTTTCGTGATATTGTTAGATAATAGTAATGGTGGTTTTGTGTAGCCTTATCTTGCTCAGTTCTCGCGAACTGACTCTTGTAGAAAATTTGCTGCAGATGGATCTTGCGTGTAGATGAGGGATAGATTTGTAGACTTTTGTCATCAACCTCAGTTGAGAAGTTCCTTTGCTCGAAACCTTTTTTTATGTTGTTCAACTGTTGTTAACGTCCAGTGGAAAGTTTAAAAGAGGATTAATGTCTTAGTATAATGTATTGTGGACTTGTCATTTGAACTTTGGAAACCTTGTATTAATTGACCATCATTGAAATTATAAGAAAATTTGGTTATTGATGTTGAGTGTCTTGTAGAGTATCAGTATTTTAAGAAATGATGTAATCTTGTTTTGTTCTCGTAAATGAGTGTCGCTTCAACTTCGCCTTGAGAAAAAATTCTGAGTTAAACCTTGCCATGACTTAGTAATAAAGTGTCATAAGTAAACTAACATGGGATTGTTAAATACTGCTGGAAGTTAAATTAAAAGTTGCATTCAAGTAAAGTAACGTAGGGGTCACCAACTTGAGAGTAAGAAATTCTCTAAGTAGACAAGGGCAAGACTATCATTACAAGTAAACTTTATAACACGATAACCCTAGCTCCCCTAGTGAACATTATGCCTTTCATGGTAAAATTTGTAAAATGAGCCTAAGGTGAAATGAACTATTAATTGTTTGAAGGTAATAAGATTTAATAAACAGGAGAAAACAATTTTGAAACCACACAATCTATCTCTTAGCCATTTGAAAAGTAAATTCTTTTACTCCTTGATAATACTTTTAGCGAAGCCTAAGTAAAGTTGTTGTTAATTCTGGTTAAGAGTCCTAGCTTCAATTTAATACTGACAATAACTAATGAGGTCCTAAAAATGTTTCATCTCGACCTTCTCCCTCTATCCCTTTTTCAAGGCACCTTATATCTCTTCTCTTAAGTGTGTTGAACTTAAAACCATGTTGTCTTGTGGGCAAGAACGAAAATTCGTAGCATTAGTGGTGAGCAGATGGCCTTGTGGAATTGAAATTCTCCTTATTTTTTATAAACGAATTAAGCAAATAAACGTCATAATAGAGAAGATTTAAAGATAATTACTCTGTGTAAAAAGAGTAAATTTAACTTGGTAAGATGAATTGTATGAATCATATCACGAGTTCTCCTTGAAAACATAACCTAAGAAATTGCAAGATGTTCTTTTAAAATAAATAACCCTCATGAATATCTCGTTGTGGTTGGCCATAACTGTAAGTGTGTTCTGTGATTGTACTTCTATGTTGTATTGTCAAAAAGAAATGTAAATTGTCCTTGATATGTGTGAATGTTTCCATGCTGCCTTTTTGGCCATCCTTTTATCAAGTTGTTCACAGTGTTAGTTGTATACTTGGTGACGACATGTTGCGTCATGTTATGTGTCAAGCAAGTCAAAAAAACTTTTATCGTGTATTTTCACTGTGTTGTTCGTGTGTGGTTTATTTGGGTCATTTCAGTATACTTACATATTACTTAGGATTTATTCTACAATAGGTGACATGATTACTTGTTTGGACTTAATCACTACAAGAAAACTAGGAATTTTTGAAACAATTTTTTCCATTAATAGTACAGGATTTATAATATTTATAGCTCACCATATTTTTTTATTATATATTGTCCACAAATTTCATGTTTTGTAACATTCTTGCAACTTTATTTTATTACTAGTATCCCAAAACGTAACAAAAATGAAACCCTTTTTTTAGATCTTTTTCTTTTTATAAAAAAATACAAGTTTAATAATTTTGTATCTCTCATGAATATTCAATTTAAGCAATTTTTTTTTACAATCATCATTTTTCATACAAAGCTTGTAAGTAGATGATACAATTTAATTTCTATAGTAATGAATCGGTAAAATTATCTATTATAAAAAAAAGAAATGTCACTATTTAAATCCCATTTCAAAATCCTTTACATATTTATTTATATAGATTATCTATATTTGCAACAAAGTAATATTTTTTATATATTAAATGTGAAAATGTTTTTATATTTATGCCGAAGGGCATTACAGAGTGAAGTGAAAAGCCAACGTTCCCAGTTGCCTCGAGAATCATGTTGCGAAGGTTACAGTGCACGTGGCGCAGATGGTAGGTTAGTGCCCAGGTAGATACAAGTGGCGTGGTCGTGGTTTCGAAGCTCAATAACCTCGTCGCCATGTTGTTGTACGCAAAATGCATTTTGTTTGGCGTGGTGCAGGAAGAAGAAGAAGACCTAGCGCCCTGCTCTCCTACCTTTAACGAGGCCTCCAGATCAGGATTCACTGATGGCGCCCAAAAATTTATAGTGTCGATTGAATTTAAGTGCACGATTTTGTTAGATTGATAAAAGATCAGGTAATTCTTGCGATGGGGCACAGTTATGGCAGGACTTCTATTTCCGAGTTGCAGGAGTCAGGGAACAGTACATACCCTTAGAGCGTGCAAAAGCTGCTTCATCACCATCCAATCCCTAACTTCGCACTGTGCAGCCTCATTGCACAATGGTGCAAGGAAAACGGAATTCCCTTCAAGTTAAACCCTAAAAAAGCAGTAAGAAAACCGAGGAAAGACCACGTTTCCAGCAGCTAGGTGGCCATAGAAGCCATCATAATGACGACAGCCTTTATGATTGTGAAGTTTACAAAGATAGGCGGCATTTGAGCTTATATTGTTTGCGGGGTTGGTAAAGGAACCCACTATGCCATTTTTTATGCAAGGCAATCATGTGTGTGATAGAACCGATGCTCTGCTTTAAAACCCTAATCGCAACTATCTGAGAGCTCTATTTATCTGATCTTAAGCTTCCCAAAGACCAACAAAATCCCATCTTTTACCAGTTCTAAAATACTCTCATCAGAGGCGCTGACTTGATAAAGAAATGTAAGAATAGCGGCTCTTTTCACTTGGTTGGTAATTATAGCTATGCTTTAGAGCTCTTGAAGCTAGAGAAGGAGATCAATTGCTATATGGATTCCCTCCCGTCCAACATACTACTTGATGCCCAAAGACTTATGGCGGACATTAAAAAACGCTATTGTAATGCCCACTATAAATTTTCACTTGAGAACCAAGAACAACCTAGGCTTAGTTAGATAGAAATTACGGAATAAATATTTTTTTTAATGTGTTAACAACCAAAGTTTCAAGGAAAATTAAATTTAACTAATAACTTTTCCTATTATAACAATTACTAATTCCACATTATAAATCAATAGTGTAATAAATCCACACCTAGTTCAAATCTCCTTAGGGATTAATTTAATCACTGATTACATTGACATTTTAGCTAGATATCCCCTAATTTAAAATTTTAAGGTTAAGGGACCAAAACAATTAAGTACCAAAGGTATTTAATTCCACAAGATCCATGATGAGAGAAAGGTTTAATTACGGGGGGAAAGAATACATATTTAAAATCATCAGAATAAATTCATACTTACCCCCTCGCAAAACTCACTAAAATATTCAACTAGATTTTTCTCATAATTAATGCAATTAAAACTTCCTGAAAACATTATCATTAGATAGGAAATTTCCTCGCGTTTCCAGTGATATAAAGAAGTCCTCTAATGTAACACCTGCTAAAACAACGACTCGAGACCCAAGAACAACCTAGGTTTAGTTAAAAAAAAAAATGGAATATTTTTTCTATTTTTTTATTTTTTAATTTTTAAAGAGTTCATTACCAAAAAGAATTTAAAGTCCATGACAACAATTATCAAATCACCTTACAAAACACTAAGAGGAGAGAAAGTTATCATGAGCATAGTTAGATTTCCTTAGGTGATAATCTAACTGTTTAAAATTAGATTAACATTAAGCCAAAAAATTCTTAATTAAATGTAGAGGGTAAGAAGAGCCCAAACAATTAAATACCCTAGGAGTTTAATTATGCAAGGTTTCAAACAATTATTAAGGTCTAATTGTAACGGGGAGAATACACATTTAAACTAACAAAGTAAATTCTCACTTACCTACTCGCAGAACTCACTTAAGGATTCAATCTAATTTTTCTCATATTTAACGTACTCAAAAATTCCTGAAAATATTCCCACTAGATGGGAAATTTCCTCACCTTTCCATTGATATAAATAAGTCCTCCTAACTCCTCATATTTTCCAAGATATGAGTCAGCGGACCTTGGGATGAAGATTTTCCCCAAGAGTGGGCCTGCGGGCATGGGGAGAAAAAGTTTCCCCTAGCTTGGGTCTGTGGGATTCAAAGATAAATTTTCTCTCAGAGAAGGAATGCGGACCTGTGGAGCGGGGAGGTAAATTTTTCCCATGCACGGGCCAATGGAGCGGGGAAGAACTTTAGCACTTTTCCCCTTTTGGGAAAAAAATGCAATCATGATCCGTGTGCCCGCGAGCTCATAAGGGACACGTGTCAGCATTTCCCATCTTCAGCAGAAAGCTAGGTCATTGGAAAAACTTAAGAAATTTAGTATTTTTACCAAAAATCATTAGGGATAAAAATGATCCCCACCTCCGTGGATGCCTAAGACGCCATGGTCTTAAGCCTAGATTCGCTCGGGGAAAATTCCATTGCAGAGAAACTTGGAAAGTCTAGAATTTTATGCCAAAAATCACAAAGGTTAAAATTAACCCACGCCTCCAACTACTTTGATCGATGTCGCATGTCAAGCTCACATTGGCTGCAGGTCGTCAAGCCGCTGAAGCAACTTGGAATTTTTTTTCCAAATTTTAATTTCGAAAGTGCTAATGTTTAAGAGATTCCGCTCCTTCGCTTTTGTCTCGTGAGGCCACGTGGCAGCACCTAATTGGCCGCGGGGTGGCGGGAAAAGGTAGGAAATTTTTCTGAAATTTTTTAAAATATAAGTTAAGGATTGCGGGTCCGTACACTCGCAACACTCGCGAACATACATTTCAAAAGGCAACGGCAGGGCGGCGGGGCCGCAGGGAATTTTTTTCTAAAATTTTTTTTTTTTTCAACTTAGATTATTTTTAGGTAAAAAAAAAAGCTTTACGGGTCAGCCGAGCGGCGTGCAACATAATGCCTTGAGAGCTTTAAGAAAAAGATAAAAAGGAATATATTTTTCCCGCGGGTCCGCCCAAGAATAATTTATTAATTAATTTTGGAGTTATATTTTCTTGAAGCCAAAATGAGGTAAAACTTTAGAAGGCCATAACTTTCATTGGGGATTCATTTTTTCGAAAACGATGACTTTTTGGAAATATCTCAAACTTCTCTTAGCATAGGAAGGTTAAGATTTTAATTTTGATAAATTTTAAAGGGTGAAATTTCATGAAAATGATCTACATGCTTTTAGAAATGAAAACTGGTAACATTTGAATTATAAAATTTGTTCAATTTGACCTCCATCCTTTCTCATCATGCCAAGAAAACATGGAGGATTGATCTTAGGGGAAATTTAGGATGGATTACAAGGTATATTTTGTTTGTTGATTAAAAATTCAAAATTAAACTTTTAGCGGCAAAAAGCTGCCTTCATCACCATCCAATCCCTAACTTCGCACTGTGCAGCCTCATTGCACAATGGTGCAAGGAAACGGATTCCCTTCAAGTTAAACCCTAAAAAAGCAGTAAGAAACCGAGAAAGACCACGTTTCCAGCAGCTAGGTGGCCATAGAAAGCCATCATAATGACGACAGCCTTTATGATTGTGAAGTTACAAAGATAGGCGGCATTGAGCTTATATTGTTTGCGGGGTGGGTAAAGGAACCCACTATGCCCATTTTTATGCAAGGCAATCATGTGTGTGATAGAACCGATGCTCTGCTTTAAAACCCTAATCGCAACTATCTGAGAGCTCTATTTATCTGATCTGTAAGCTCCCAAAGACCAACAAAATCCCATCTTTTACAGTTCTAAATACTCTCATCAGAGGCGCTGACTGATAAAGAAATGTAAGAATAGCGCTCTTTTCACTTGGTTGGTAATTATAGCTATGCTTTAGAGCTCCTTGAAGCTAGAGAAGGAGATCAATTGCTATATGGATTCCCTCCCGTCCCACATACTACTTGATGCCCAAAGACTTATGGCGGACATTAAAAAACGCTATTGTAATGCCCACTATAAATTTTCACTTGAGAACCAAGAACAACCTAGGCTTAGTTAGATAGAAATTACGGAATAAATATTTTTTTTAATGTGTTAACAACCAAAGTTTCAAGGAAAATTAAATTTAACTAATAACTTTTCCTATTATAACAATTACTAATTCCACATTATAAATCAATAAGTGTAATAAATCCACACCTAGTTCAAATCTCCTTAGGGATTAATTTAATCACTGATTACATTGACATTTTAGCTAGATATCCCCTAATTTAAAATTTTAAGGTTAAGGGACCAAACAATTAAGTACCAAAGGTATTTAATTCCACAAGATCCCATGATGAGAGAAAGGTTTTAATTACGGGGGGAAAGAATACATATTTAAAATCATCAGAATAAATTCATACTTACCCCCTCGCAAAACTCACTAAAATATTCAACTAGATTTTTCTCATAATTAATGCAATTAAAACTTCCTGAAAACATTATCATTAGATAGGAATTTCCTCGCGTTTCCAGTGATATAAAGAAGTCCTCTAATGTAACACCTGCTAAAACAACGACTCGAGACCCCAAGAACAACCTAGGTTTAGTTAAAAAAAAATGGAATATTTTTTTCTATTTTTTATTTTTTAATTTTTAAAGAGTTCATTACCAAAAAGAATTTAAAGTCCATGACAACAATTATCAAATCACCTTACAAAACACTAAGAGAGAGAAAGTTATCATGAGCATAGTTAGATTTCCCTTAGGTGATAATCTAACTGTTTAAAATTAGATTAACATTAAGCCAAAAAATTCTTAATTAAATGTAGAGGGTAAGAAGAGCCCAAACAATTAAATACCCTAGGAGTTTAATTATGCAAGGTTTCAACAATTATTAAGGTCTAATTGTAACGGGGAGAATACACATTTAAACTAACAAAGTAAATTCTCACTTACCTACTCGCCAGAACTCACTTAAGGATTCAATCTAATTTTTCTCATATTTAACGTACTCAAAAATTCCTTGAAAATATTCCCACTAGATGGGAAATTTCCTCACCTTTCCATTGATATAAATAAGTCCTCCTAACTCCTCATATTTTCCAAGATATGAGTCAGCGGACCTTGGGATGAAGATTTTCCCCAAGAGTGGGCCTGCGGGCATGGGGAGAAAAAGTTTCCCCTAGCTTGGGTCTGTGGGATTCAAAGATAAATTTTCTCTCAGAGAAGGAATGCGGACCTGTGGAGCGGGGAGGTAAATTTTTCCCATGCACGGGCCAATGGAGCGGGGAAGAACTTTAGCACTTTTCCCCTTTTGGGAAAAAAATGCAATCATGATCCGTGTGCCCGCGAGCTCATAAGGGACACGTGTCAGCATTTCCCATCTTCAGCAGAAAGCTAGGTCATTGGAAAAACTTAAGAAATTTAGTATTTTTACCAAAAATCATTAAGGGATAAAAATGATCCCCACCTCCGTGGATGCCTAAGACGCCATGTCTTAAGCCTAGATTCGCTCGGGGAAAATTCAATTGCAGAGAAACTTGGAAAGTCTAGAATTTTATGCCAAAAATCACAAAGGTTAAAATTAACCCACGCCTCCAACTACTTTGATCGATGTCGCATGTCAAGCTCACATTGGCTGCAGGTCGTCAAGCCGCTGAAGCAACTTGGAATTTTTTTTCCAAATTTAATTTCGAAAGTGCTAATGTTTAGAGATTCCGCTCCTTCGCTTTTGTCTCGTGAGGGCCACGTGGGCAAGCACCTAATTGGCCGCGGGGGGTGGCGGGAAAAGGTAGGAAATTTTTCTGAAATTTTTTAAAATATAAGTTAAGGATTGCGGGTCCGTACACTCGCAACACTCGCGAACATACATTTCAAAAGGCAACGGCAGGGCGGCGGGGCCGCAGGGAATTTTTTTCTAAATTTTTTTTTTTTTCAACTTAGATTATTTTTAGGTAAAAAAAAAAGCTTTACGGGTCAGCGAGCGGCGTGCAACATAATGCCTTGAGAGCTTTTAAGAAAAAGATAAAAAGGAATATATTTTTCCCGCGGGTCCGCCCAAGAATAATTTATTAATTAATTTTGGGAGTTATATTTTTCTTGAAGCCAAAATGAGGTAAAACTTTAGAAGGCCATAACTTTTCATTGGGGATTCATTTTTTCGAAAACGATGACTTTTTGGAAATATCTCAAACTTCTCTTAGCCATAGGAAGGTTAAGATTTTAATTTTGATAAATTTTAAAGGTGAAATTTCATGAAAATGATCTACATGCTTTTAGAAATGAAAACTGGTAACATTTGAATTATAAAATTTTGTTCAATTTGACCTCCATCCTTTCTCATCATGCCAAGAAAACATGGAGGATTGATCTTAGGGGAAATTTAGGATGGATTACAAGGTATATTTTGTTTGATTGATTAACAATTCAAAATTTGAAACTTTTGATGGTAAAATGACTGCAATTTTGTCTTTGCTCAATTTGAAAGGTTCTTTAAAAAAAATCTTAAGTGTTTTAGTTTTTTGGGGGTCGTTTTGATCATGTAACCTCCATTCAATAATTTTATTTAATTTTCCAAGTTGCAGGGTCTATTTGTGCATTTTGTAAAACATTTTCTAGTTTGAAAGCATCTAACAGAGATCCAATTCGAATATATTTGTTTACATTTAACAACTTCAACTATGAATTCATTCCAAAACACTCTATGCTATTAAGTTGATTCAAGCAAGATGTTCAAATGCCAAATTACAACTTTTGGTTTTCAAAACATTCATTTCTAAAGAATAGAGCACTATGACATTTCTTCATACGTATATACTTTTCATCTTTCCAACAAATATTTCAAAATATATTCAACAATCAGATTTTAATACCTAGTGATGCCATTTGGGAAAAGTAATACAATCTTTTATTGATTCAAAAGGATATTTTTAGAACTTGTTTCTTCCATTTCTCGAATACAACATATATAATACAATCTCTTTCACATTATTTCAAAAGAAAAAAATAGATTATATCTCTTTCACATTTCAAATTAAAAATTTCACAGAAAATATAAAACAAATTTGCCCACTTCCCTACGACACTTAGTTGATTATCATTTTGAGTTATGCAGACTTTAGATATGGACATGGCTTATATTTTGTTGATTAGCATGATGTTTTGTGACTAGATACATTTGGATTATGGATGGATTTTGTTTTCAGTATGATCTACATTGACTCATGGACAAACTATTGGATACTGATATTATTTTTATATGGATGTGTTGCATGTGTTCTAACATTGGATTTATTCGCCATGTTGAATAGAATGTAGTTGTTGAATTTACATTGCTATGATTTTGGATAATGATGAAATGCATAATTAAGTTGTGAATTAGACCTAGAAATGATGATTGCTTGAATTACGTATAGATGTTAGTAAATTTCATGCATATGATTATTTTGGATATTTTGACATGGCCGCAAGGCCGAAGAGGGTATTTTGCATTTTGCAGGAAACACAGCATGATCACAACCATGAGGGGGATTGGGGACCAAACACAACAGAATGTCGGGTGGTTACAACATTGGTCGTCAAGGCAACTTGTAAACTGTATCGTTTTAGCTTGTTCTTGTATGTGTTGAGGAAATTTTCTTGAGGGGGTAATGTTCTAATGTGACCATGGGGTTGAGAATTTTATTTAATTGTTTTATTTACTTTAGTAGGAGATTTCATTTGGGATGCCCTTCTTTTATTACTTTTGCTAAGTATGTTTAGATTAATTTAATATCTTGTTTTAGTCATGTGGGTGTAATAAATTTTGTTGGTTGGCTCCTTGAGCCATGTGTTGTCTCTTGTATTGAATGCTTATCTTGAGTGTTGACCACTCCATGCTCTTAAGAATCTCGAATTTGAGATTGAGTGCATTTTTAGGGGACTTGTGGGACAAGTTAAACTTGTCCCACACTTCCCAAAACCCCTTACCAACCATATCTATGGGTTGGGAATCCAAAAAGGGGGCTATTTATTGTTTTGGGAAGGGAAATATGACCTTGGAGTGCATTTTCCTCATTTTGCATTTAATTGTGCCTTAAGGCACATGGGAAAGGGTTGAATATGGAAGAGGGTTGTCATTCAACCCAACCACCCATTTATGGTGTTTTGGGATTTGAATTGACCTTGGGAGATGGTTTGAGGATGTGTGATGTGGCATCCTACATGGAGCCACATCACCCTCACCCTTACCTTGGATCTATTTATTGAAACTTCCTCTCTTGTAGAGGGGGTTAGAGCTTTGTTTTTGTGTTGTTGAAGAGTTCCTTGTGATTTGGGGAGAGAGGAATTGGGAGCAAGAGAGAGAGGGAGTTTTTGGACTTGCATGCTTGGATTGATTTGGGAAGGAGCTTGGACAATTTCTTGGTGTAGGCTTCTCCAATGGAGAGGTAGGGAACCCTCTCCTTTGTTTTTTTTTTTGCTTTCATATTATTATTGCTTCTATGCTAAAAATTGTGAAAAAGAAATGCATGTTTACTTTGGGAAATTGTGAAAAATGGTTTGAATGTTTGTTGTGTAGTATAGGAGAGGTCTATGGGAATAATCATGAGGGAGGCAAAAGAGTAGATTAGGATATTGTGGAGGGAGTTTGAGAGGGATGCCCATCTTGTGTAGGAATGTTTACATTCTACCTTGTCTTTGAGGGAGCCATAAGAGGAGGGAGGCATAAGAGTATGGGAGGAATAAGGGGTACTTGAGGGAGGCATAAGAGTTATAGGGGCTTGTGTATATTGTGGAGGGTTTTGGATGGGCATCTCATCTCATTTGGGAGGCATAAGGGAAACATTCCCATAGTTCCTTCTCTTGTTGGCTTGGATGCAAGCCTTGTTGTGTAATGATTAATGTTATTGTGTGTCTCTTGTTATTCTATTTTAGCTTGAATGTTGTGAGGAACTTGTATTGTGGAAGCATGTATAGTTGCCTTGAGTTGGAGACCACCCTCCATTGTGTTGTGTTTGGGGCTCGGGGGTCAATGGAGGAGATTGCTTCTCTTCTCCATTGAGATTGGTTGGGAGGAGAGTGTTGCCTCTCCCCCTATCTTGGTTGTGATTGAACTACTTGGAACTTGGAACAAGGATGAAGAACACCATGAAGCTTGTGAAGACTCTTTTCATTGCCTTACATATATTATTGTTGTAAAACTTGCATGTAAAAGAAAGTTGTATCATCTTGTTGTCATTTCAAAAAAAAGACATGGTAATCCATAGTTGCTCCAAGAGACACATGATTGAATGCAATTTTACTTGAAAAGTGTTTACATGATTGTAAATATGTTCCACATGGAGTAAAAAGGTGTTGTAACAAATTATTGGAGGAAAGTTGTATTGAAATGTTAGTTTTCTCACTCAAAATTTATTAGAAATGTTGTTGATTTCTTGTGGAATATTGTGAAGAAATTTTCAAAAGAAAATATATTAAGATTTTGTTTGGGTACTTGAAAGTAATATGTTGTAAAGATTGAAAAGAATAGTGCATCATTTTCTCTTGTGTAGTTGATGATAGGTCTTAAGTTTAAATGGCTTTTTTTTATGATGCTAAAGAAGTATTTCAAGCTCTAGTTCCTTTATGTTTTATTCATCCATGAATTTATGGTAAATCCATTGCAAATAAAAAAAAAGGAAATGAAATTAACTTGCTTAGAAATCCTTGCGATGTCCTTTGAAGATAGTTAGAATAGGTCTTTATGGCAATAACCTAGACTTATCAAGACTCGTGCTCAACACTCCTTAATATCTAACAAGGGTACTATAGTTAAATACCATTCCTATTTAAGTAATACTACAACTAACGAATGTATTGATAATAACTTATACAGATATTAAAAGTACCTTTAATTGTCATCTTGTTATATACATATATCTCAGCATATTATCACTGTCATGTATGCAAATAAACTTCATTCATTTAATAATGTCAATGAAACATACACTGGAAACTACGTAGTCTCCATACTTGTAGAAACACAGCGTATTGCGCCCCTGTATACTCTGTCATGGAACTGATCCACCTCTACGTGTAACTCTCCCACTGTGTCTTGAGTGATATTGATAGGATCAGCCTGTTGTGCGCCTCCACTACCCGTTTGCTCACGCACCAGGAACAGCAAAGCAACCATTAGATGCTGTAGCATATTCTTTTACTGCCCTTCTATCGTTTTTGTCATATACGTTTGCTCTGCCGTGAAGGAGAACCTCAATCTGAGGATGCATACGATACTGAACAGATAACAACAATAGTTGGCATCTCGTTTGTTAGAAACACCTTGGGGCTGACTCTTTCGCGCGGCCTGGCCGACCTGCTCACTGGCTCGCCCCTCTACTGGACGTCTGAACATGCGCCCAGGACCTTGTTCTCCCCCTCCTCACGTGGACAGGGCCGAGTCAGACTGTATTCACGCTTGAAGCACCTCTCGTAGCACGTTTCTTTTTTTTTTCCACGCGTTTTCATTCGTTGGGAATAACTTCCCACCTGCCGCGCTCGCCTACCAATCTGACCCGCAACCACCACACTTACCTTCTGTTTGATTTGTTATTTTTTTCAAGCGTGTAAAACACGCAACAGTCAATAGTTTTGAATGGAATTGCAGGTTGTACAGATTGTTTTTCAACATTGTTCCAAAATGTGTTGCGCAACTGTCTTAATAAATTTTAATAGATACCTGAAAAATATTTGATTAAATGTTCTTTCTTTGTTATTGTAGAAAAAAAAAAATGTCCGCTTCAAAGTCTTCAAAGCGTGAGAAGTACGTGCTACTGTCTTAAATCATTTTGAATTTTAAGAACAATTATTTTCAAATTCTATAGACTTGCTATTAGAGAAAATCATGTTGAGGATGACACTGAAAAGATCTTGCACCATGTGTATGGATTCCGCATATCCATTCACAATGAATTCGGTATGATCTTTGTGCATTCCGTAGAAAAATCCTATCAGTGTGCAAAAGGAAACAGCGGCCAGGACACTCCAAAGAAGAGCCGGCGGGCTGTCCGATCAAATAAAAGTTGCAAATTTAAATGGTTAAGCGGTGTATGCAGACAGTCGGAGTTATTTTTGTCTTGGTTGTAGAGACCACCGCCCCAACTATAAACTTTAATATGTGCTATCCTACTGAAGGAGTACGTGTGGCTGTATAGGCTAGATTAGGTGTTAATCACTATGTAAAATATCATTGACACTTAATACAACCTTCTTTTAATAAACAATGACTGAATATAAATAAGGTGCTATGTACAATTAAATACATAAAGACATACAGTATAGCAATATATTGTTGAAGTATTTATCTTCTCGTATGATTCCTTGATATATATATAACATAATGTATCAAATTTATGTGATAATGTAGTGTAAACGGATAATTAAACAAAAATAAAATTTGAGTGGATAGGTTATTCTTTTCATAACAAATTATACCCTACTCTAGGGTTAATATTGAAAAAAAAACGCAGCTTTCGCGGCAGCACTAGACATCAAACAATTTAACTCGAAAGACGATCCTCCTTTATTCTTGGTGAAATGTCGAATGAGACTTAACTTCTTTTAATAATCGTTCCCGAAGCATTAACGGGACTAATTTAGTTTGAGCCTGTATGCGAGCACACCATCAAAAAAAAAAAAAAAAAAGTTGTCGCATTTTCGGGTCTCTTGTTCATTGCGGCGTCGTCATCGCTCGATGTCGTCAAGCGAGCATCGTCTATTTTTAGCAGCGTTACATTTTTGGTATCAGAGCCAGGGGTTCAAAGCTAGGACCCTTGGGCACACGCTGAACAAGCAGAATAGGAACACTTAACTAGTGTAGAATTTTTTTTTTAAAAAAAAATTATAAAACCATATTGTTGATAATTATAGTAAACAGCAAATTTTGAAAACGAGCACAAGACCTAGTACAGTGAACTAACTCTCGCCTTGATCTGTGCAGGAGGCGCGGACTGGGCGAGGGGTCTCTTCACATAGACCTAGACATACCACCGCCAGAGCAGGCCATAGCAGCCCTTCTGCCTCAGATTTTGCAGACACTTCAGGATGTCAATGCCGCTATACGCGGAGAGCCCTTGGGAGGACGACTTGCTAGGCATAGTTTGGAGCCATCAGTAGATGCCCAGGCATCCCCTCGACACAGCGAGGAGCACAGAGCAGAGAATTTCCGTGCAGAATCGGCTAGGGCAGAGTCACCACAGAGAGGACATGGGGACAGGATCTCAGGACATAGGGACAGGTCTCGGAGCCCTAGACAGAGGGAGGCACATACAGAGAGACCTAGGATTCGTACTACATCAGCTGCAGACCATATCAGGGAGATCCTGAAGCTGCGACCCTCTCACTATTCAGGTGATATAGGTGGTTTTCAGGCAGAGGCCTGGTTGGTGAGCTTGAGCGGATGCTTTAAGCTCTGTCCTTCTAGTAGCAACACGAAAGCTCGTGTTGCGATCCACCTTCTAAAGGATGGAGCAGGAGTCTGGTGGAGGACCGAGGAGCAGAAGCTCCATGTCGACTCAGAGACGATTACCTGGGAGCTGTTTGAGGAGCGGTTCAGGAACAGGTATTTACCCAGGAGGTTTATTCAGTAGCGTATAGATGAGTTTCATGACCTCCGTCAGGGATCGATGACAGTAGCTGAGTATGAGAGTCGATTTCTGGACCTACTTCAGTATGTCGATTATATGCAGGATGAGCAGGTACGGATTCACAGGTTCATCCGGGGCCTGAACTTGGATTTAGCTGGCGCAGTACGCATTCACTGCCCACAGACGTTAGCAGAGGCCGTGGAGAAGGCCTACATTGCAGAGGAGACACGGGGGAAGACACAGCAGGCCAGAGATAGAGTTCGGAGCCGTATCCAGCAGATGCAGGATAGTAGGTCGAAGGGGTCAGTTCCTCCTCCACGGGGTGGACAGAGTTCAGGGCAGGCTTCATTTAGGCCACCACAGCAGCAGCAGGAGCAGCAGACCCACCCACCTTACCGACCTCCTCAGAGATTCGATGCACAGAGAGGACGTAGTATGGGGCCTCCTCCTAGGGGACCCATCAGGACACAGGGTACACCGAGAGCTCAGTCAGTCGGAGCTCGTCAGCAGAGACCTCAGCAGTCCATAGCCAGATCGTCAGGATCGGCATCTCAGTCATCTAGAGTACCAGCTGGAGCCGCTTCCCACTGGAGAGGATCAGGCGGCTGTTATGGTTGCGGAGTCGTTGGGCATATTTGCAGAGATTGCCCACTTAACCCTACCAAGGGTAAGACACAGAGCTCAGAGCCTACTGTTGGAGATATGGCACAGAGTCATCGGATCTACGCAGCGGTCGAGAACCGCCAGGCTGAGCATCAGAGTACTGTGATTGAGATGACAGGTAGTATTGGTGGTATTTCCACCTCTATATTATTTGATTCTGGTTCTTCTGATTCATTCATTGCACCATCTTTGGTAGAGCGTTGTAGGCTGGTGGCAGTTAGGCAGGGCCGTAGTTGGGACGTAGGGATGGCTTCTGGAGCCAAGATTTCTGTAGACTCCTTAGTCAAGGAGTGTGTAGTAGATTTGGGACCCTTCACCACTACTTCTGATCTTCGGATCCTTCCATTAGGATCTTATGGCATCATTTTAGGCATGGATTGGTTGTCCGCCCACAGAGCTAGAGTGGATTGTTACCACAAGACTATTGCTTGCATAGATGATCTTGGGGTTGAGTCAGTGATATCAGGAGTTAAGAGACCAGTTTATATTCGCACCATCTCCGCTATGCAGCTTAAGCGGTGTGTGTGCAACGGGGTTGCCAGCTGTATGCTGTTACAGTTAGTGACAGATAAGAGGATGAGTCAGGGGGACCTTCCCTTGATGATCATCCCATCTTATCGGAGTTTGCCGATGTGTTTCCAGGGGAGCTACCAGGATTACCTCCCCCACGTGAGATCGACTTCCATATAGATCTAGTTCCAGGCGCAGAGCCTATCTCACGAGCACCCTATCGGATGACTACCCCTGAGTTATGTGAGCTCAAGTTGCAACTGGAGGGCCTTCTGGAGAAATGCCTAATTCGTCCTAGTGTATCCCCTTGGGGTGCACCAGTTATATTCGTAAAGAAGAAGGATGGATCTCTTCGGTTGTGCATTGATTACCGTCAGCTGAATAAAGTAACGATCAAGAATCGTTACCCCCCTTCCACGCATTGACGATTTGTTTGATCAGATGAAGGGGGCTACCATTTTCTCCAAGATAGACCTTAAGTCAGGATACCATCAGCTCAGGATTGCGGAGACAGATATCCACAAGACAGCTTTCCGCACGAGATATGGCCAATACGAGTTCACAGTAGTACCTTTCGGCTTGACGAATGCCCCCGCAGTGTTTATGAGTTTGATGAATGGGGTATTCAGGACCTTCCTTGATCGCTTCGTGCTCATCTTCCTCGATGACATTCTGATTTACTCACGCACACATGAGGAGCACGAGGAGCACCTTCGCCAAGTTCTTCAGTGTCTTCGCGAGCAGCGCCTTTACGGGAACTTGGAGAAGTGTGCGTTCTTTCAGTCTGAGGTGCAGTACTTGGGCCACATTATTTCTGGGGAAGGTATCGCAGTCGATCCTTCCAAGATTCGAGCCATCATGGATTGGCCAGCACCCACTAGTGTGACCGAGGTGCGTAGTTTCATGGGACTAGCAAGATACTACAGGAGGTTTGTTCAGGACTTCTCTCGGATTGCGCACCCCATCACTTCTCTTCAGCAGAAAGGGAAGAAGTTTGTATGGACAGATAAATGTGAGCAGGCCTTCAGTACACTGAAGGAGTGCCTTACGAGAGCACCTATCCTTGCAGTGCCAGATCCTCATGGAGAGTTTTTCGTATGCACAGATGCTTCCTTGGCAGGACTTGGAGGAGTGCTAATGCAGGAGGGTAGGGTAGTTGCGTTTGAGTCTCGCAAACTCAAAGATTATGAGCTCAATTATCCGACCCATGACCTTGAGCTTGGAGCAGTAGTACATGCTTTAGTGCGGTGGAGACATTTTCTTCTTGGCCGGAGATTTACACTCAGGACAGATCACTTGAGTCTTCGCCACCTCTTCACGCAGCCCAATCTCAACGCTCGTCAGCGGCGTTGGATGGAGCTACTCTGTGAGTATGACATGGAGATAGAGCATGTGAAGGGAAAGGAGAACGTGGTGGCAGATGCCTTGAGTAGACGGAGACATGTGGCTATGGCCACCTCAGTGGGCACAGATTTGCGGAGTAGGATCTTGCAGCAACTTCCTCAGGATAGTTTCTACCTTGCAGCCAGAGCAGAGATTGAGTCTCAGAGACCCCTTGAGGGGAGATTTGATGGATTTTCTTTAGAGGCAGATGGTCTTCTCAGGCATAGAGGCCGGATTTATGTTCCTAGAGATGGAGGCTTGAGGCATGACATTTTGATAGAGGCTCATCGTGCACCTTACTCAGCCCATCCCGGGGTGAAGAAGATGCACGCCACCTTGAGACAGTTATATTTTTGGAGAGGACTTCGGAGAGACATAGCTTCATTTGTATCCCGCTGTTTAGAGTGCCAGAGGGTGAAGGCCGAGCATCAGCACCCAGCTGGCCTTCTCTATCCTCATGCCATACCAGAGTGGAAGTGGGACACCATCTCCATGGATTTTATTGTTGGTTTTCCGACGTCGAGGTACCACCATGATGCCATCATGGTCACAGTGGATAAATTGACGAAGGTAGCTCATTTTTCTCCAGTGAAGACTACCTACACGGCTAGTGCAGTGGCACGTGTGTATCTTGATGAGATTGTCAGATTACATGGGATTCCGCGGAAGATCATTTGCGACCGCGACCCCTTGTACACCTCCCATTTCTGGACCACCATGCAGTATGCCCTCGGGACGAGGATTAATTTCAGTACAACTTATCACCCAGAGACAGATGGACAGACAGAGAGGGTGAATAAGATTCTGGAGGACATGCTCAGGATGTATGTGATGGATCATCAGTCGAGATGGGAGGAGTATCTGTATTTGGTGGAGTTTTCCTACAATAAAAGTTTTCAGAGTTCTATAGGCATGGATCCTTTTCAAGCATTATATGGTAGAGAGTGCAGGACACCTCTTAGCTGGGACAGGATTGAGGACATGGTTTCTCTTGGGCGAGCATTATTACAGGATATGGAGCAGTAGGTTACCTTGATTAGACAGAGATTGTAGGAGGCTCAGGATAGACAGAAGAAGTATGTAGACCAACATAAGACAGATCGTAGTTTTTAGGTAGGCAAGAATGTGTTTCTTCGTGTCAGGCCACATAAGAGCCCTATCCGTTATGGAAAAGGTTCTAAGCTTGCTCCTAGGTTTGTGGGACCCTTTGAGATCTTGGAGCGCCCTCAGCCCCTTAGCCTATCGTCTAGCACTGCCACCTAGCTTATCGCGTGTCCATGATGTATTTCACGTTTCTGTGCTTAGGAGATATGTTTCTGATCCTTCTCATGTATTAGATTGGACTGCATTGCAGGTGCAGGACCAGGGGCAGGTGATGGTGGAGCCCATGCGCATTTTAGATCGCAGGACCCTGGGCCTTCGCGGCAGAGAGATTGATCAGGTCCGAGTCCAATGGGACAGATACGATGAGACTGCTGCTACTTGGGAGGATGCTACATCATTGCGAGCTCAGTTTCCACACTTATTTCAGTGACTTCCAGGAGGAAGTCTAGTCTAAGGGGAGGGGGATGTAATGCCCACTTCCCTACGACGCTTAGTGATTATCATTTTGAGTTATGCAGACTTTAGATATGGACATGGCTTATACTTATGTTGATTAGCATGATGTTTTGTGACTAGACGCATTTGGATTATGGTTGGATTTTGTTTTCAGTATGATCTGCACTGACTCATGGACAGACTATTGGATATTGATATTATTTTTATATAGATATATCGCATGTGTTCTAACATTGGATTTCTTCGCCCTGATGAGTAGAATGTAGTTGTTGAATTTACATTACTATGATTTTGGAAAAAGATGAAATGCATAATTAAATTTTGAATTAGACCTAGAAATAATGATTGCTTGAATTACGTATAGATGTTAATAAATTTCATGCATGTGATTGTTTTGGATATTTTGACATGGCCGCAAGGCCGAAGAGGGTATTTTGCATTTTTGCAGGAAACACAGCATGATCACAACCATGAGGGGGATTGGGGACCAAACACAACAGAATGTCGGGTGGTTACAACATTGGTCGTCAAGGCAACTTGTAAACTGTATTGTGTTAGCTTGTTCTTGTATGTGTTGAGAAAATTTTCTTGAGGGGGTAATGTTCTTATGTGGCCATGGGGTTGAGAATTTTATTTAATTGTTTTAATTACTTTAGTAGGTGATTTCATTTGGGATGCCCTTCTTTTATTACTTTTGCTAAGTATGTTTAGATTAATTTATTATCTTGTTTTAGTCATGTGGGTGTAATAAATTTTGTTGGTTGGCTCCTTGAGCCATGTGTTGTCTCTTGTATTGAATGCTTATCTTGAGTGTTGACCACTCCAAATCTCTTGAAAACTCGAATTTGAGTTTGAGGGCAATTTTGGGGGACTTGTGGGACAAGTTAAACTTGTCCCACACTTCCCAAAACCCCTTACCAACCATATTTATGGGTTTGGAAGCCCAAAAGGGATTAGTTATTGTTTTGGGAAGTGATATTGACTTGGAGTGCACTTTTTCTTCATTTTGCATTTATTTTGTGCCTTAAGGCACATGGGAAAGGGATGGTGGTGAAAGAGAGTTGTCCTTCAACCCAACCACCCATTTATGGTGTTTTGGGATTTGAGTTGACCTTTGGAGATGGTTTGAGGATGTGTGATGTGGCATCCTACATGGAGCCACATCACCCTCACCCTTGCCTTGGATCTATTTATTGAAACTTCCTCTCTTGTGGAGGGGGTTAGAGCTTTGTTTTTGTGTTGTTGAAGAGTTCCTTGTGTTTTGGAGAGAGAGGAATTGGGAGAAAGAGATAGAGAGAGTTTTTTGAACTTGCATGCTTGGATTGATTTGGCAAGGAGCTTGGACAAGTTTCTTGGTGTAGGCTTCTCCAATGGAGAGGTAGGGAACCCTCTCCTTTGTTTTTGCTTTCATATTATTATTGATTCTATGCTACAAATTGTGAAAAAAGGAATGCATGTTTACCTTGGGAAATTGTGAAAAATGGTTTGAATGTTTGTTGTGTAGTATAGGAGAGGTCTATGGGAATAATCATGAGGGAGGCAAAAGAGTAGATTAGGATATTGTGGAGGGAGTTTGAGAGGGATGCCCATCTTGGGTAGGAATGTTTACATTCTACCTTGTCTTGAGGGAGCCATAAGAGGAGGGAGGCATAAGAGTATGGGAGGAATAAGGGGTACTTGAGGGAGGCATAAGAGTCATAGGGGCTTGTGTATATTGTGGAGGGTTTTGGATGGGCATCTCATCTCATTTGGGAGGCATAAGGGAAACATTCCCATAGTTCCTTCTCTTGTAGGCTTGGATGCAAGCCTTGTTGTGTAATGTTTAATGTCTTGTGTGTCTCTTGTTCTTCTATTTTAGCTTGAATGTTGTGAAGAACTTGTATTGTGGAAGCAATGTATAGTTGCCTTGTGTTGGAGACCACCCTCCATTGTGTTGTGTTTGGGGCTCGGGGGTCAATGGAGGAGATTGCTTCTCTTCCCCATTGAGATTTGGTTGGGAGGAGAGTGTTGCCTCTCCCCCTATCTTGGTTGTGATTGAACTACTCGGAACTTGGAGCAAGGATGAAGAACACCATGAAGCTTGTGAAGACTCTTTTCATTGCCTTACATATATTATTGTTGTAAAACTTGTATGTAAGAGAAAGTTGTATCATCTTGTTGTCATTTCAAAAAAAAAAAAAGACATGGTAATCCATAGTTGCTCCAAGAGACCCATGATTGAAAGCAAATTTTACTTGAAAAGTGCTTACATGATTGTAAATATGTTCTATATGGAGTAAAAGGTGTTGCAACAAAATATTGGAGGAAAGTTGTTTCGAAATGTTAGTTTTCTCACTCAAAAGTTATTGGAAATGTTGTTGATTTCTTGTGAAATACTGTGAAGAAATTACAAAAGGAAATATATTAAGATTTTGTTGGATACTTGAAAATAATGTGTTGTAAAGATTAGAAAAGAATAGTGTATCATCTTCTCTTGTGTAGTTGATGGAAGGTCTTAAATTTAAAATGGCTTCTATGATGTTAAAGAAGTATGTCAAGTTCTAGTCCTTTTAGGTTTCTTTATTCTTTCATGAATCTATTGTAAAATCCATTGCAAAATAAAAAAAAAGGAGATGAAATTAACTTGCTTAGAAATCCTTGCGATGTCCATTGAAGATAGTTAGAATAGATCTTTATGGCAATAACCTAGACTTATCAAGACTCGTGCTCAACACTCCTTGATATCTAACAAGGGTACTATAGTTAAATACCATTCCTATTTAAGTAATACTACAACTAACGAATGTATTAATAATAACTTATAAAGATATTAAAAGTACCTTTAATTGTCATTTTGTTATATACATATATCTCAGCATATTATCACTGTCATGTACGCAAATTAACTTCATTCATTTAATAATGTCAATGAAACATACACTGGAAACTAAGTATTCTCCATACTTGTAGAAACACAGTTTTTTGCGCCCCTGTATACTCTGTCATGGAACTGATCCACCTCTACGTGTAACTCTCCCACTGTGTCTTGAGTGATATTGATAGGATCAGCCTGCTGTGCGCCTCCGCTACCCGTTTGCTCACGCACCAGGGACAGCAAAGCAACCATTAGACGCTGTAGCATTTTCGTTTACTGCTCTTCTATCGATTTTGGCATATACGTTTGCTCTGCCGTGAAGGAGAACCTCAATCTGAGGATGCATACGATTCTGAACGCACCATTTGTTTTCCCCTAGCCACAGCTCCAATCTCGTTCCATTTTTGCCAGGGGTCAGTGCCTTTACCGTTCGATGCTGTTTAACCAATGCATATCATTTTTATTTACACGCCAAACCCGAGCTAGCTAGACACGTACTGTTGCAGTGTTGTGGGCAATCTGCTCGTTTTTGGACCCTCCACGCCCTGTGCACGCCATGCAGCACCAATGAAAGTGGAGGTTAAGCGCTCCATTCACGTTACAGTCTCTTTTGACTGTCTACGCACCCTGGGACAGAGCAGAAATTAAATAAATAAATAAATAAAAAACATTCAGTCCAATTCGCCTTCCCTTAACACGCGGCCAGGCCGTCCAAAACGCCTTCAACCAACATCCTTCTCTCACCTAACCGCGCAGCCATGACTGTAAATTGTGTCCGTCGACTGAACCAAGGAGGATAGTAGGTTTCACTGTAATAAAGAGCTACGCGGCCAGTGCAACGTTTTCACCTAATATTTCGGCCTGTACCTCCTTCAAATAACTTCTACACCTCCCTTGCGCGCCATGTCAATGGGAAAGACAGCAGGCCGACCTGTTAGTAATAAATTTGTAAATCCTTTGAGATTGAGCGGCTCAGTGGGAATAGCACGGCACGCCAGGAGCAGAAGTCTTAAATGTTCTTTTTTTTTCCTTCGCTGGTGTGGGTTGAGCCAACCACCCCGTTCAGACTCCTTCAGCGTATACATTTTCTTCTGCCTTCACGCAACAGTAATTAGTTGTTGGGTCGTATGTTTGTTTCCCCTTGCTAAAAACAAATATAAAATGAAATACATCAACAGACTTAAATGAATCATCTAATGGGAAATATATGTATATATTAAGGGGCTTATGAGCTAAGTATGTTAGACAATGGTCATTTTTTTTTAGGATGTTAATTTATTTTATATTATTATAGTTTTGATGAGGAGTGGACCAAGTTATCTAGACTGCACATGTTAGTAAAAATTGGTGACCAACCTTACATATTAATTGAATTCTCTTTAAATTGAAAATAAAAGTTATTTTAAATAATTTTATTGATATGGTAATATTTTAGCAGGTAGTATTCTTAAATACAGTTTTCATTCCTTTAGTTTTTTTGAATTTCTATGCACATATAGAAACATAGGTTCATTTGAGAATAAACTTTAATAATACGTCTATATATATATACCACTTAACTAAAAGTATATAATCCCTTTTAAGGGATATCTAAGAACCTATCTTGAAGGATTTCTAAGCGTCAACAAGAGTAGCAATATTTGCTTTAACCATGCCACATACCTCAACAGATACACAGTAAGCTATATCAAACGAAAGAGATCAATAAAACCACAATACATACCTTTACCCTGGATGCTTTTACCTTCTTATAAAATGGAGCATATCGTGAATACGGGATCAATGATCCAGATACCCTTATGAAGTCTTGTAACTCCATGCTGGAACCCGAAGTCTTCCGTTAAGGAGTCGAAATGGCAAATGTTGAAGTAAACCTCGAGCAGATGAATTTGCGACGATCATGTAGTTTTGCCTCACGAGCGGGTTACAAGTTAAAGACTGAAGCTTATCGGCTTCCTAGGTCAGCAGGTCTCAAAACTTGTAGGTAAAACAAAGTAAGCACGAACCTCCACCTTGCTAAGTTTAAATTTCAAAAAAAAAATTGTCCATGGGGAAAGACAACGCTATCCACCCAACCAAGACATCTAATGAAAATGGAGAAGCCATCCTTCTTCATTGGACCCTAAGCCCCAACCATATTGCAATTAGAAATGCCTTTCAACATATGACAACAACTGGCTTCCACAACAAAAAGACAAATTTATAATTTTAAATACAGTCCCAAACAAAATGGTAGTTTGCAACCACAAAAAAAAATCATCAAACAATACTCAGGCTTCATCATGCAAGCCAAAGGAGCAAGAAACTACAGGGGATGCTTCTTATGCCTCCCAAAGGGGGAATGGGTATCACCACATGAGGACAAACTGCCAAGGAAATATATCATTTCAAATCCCTCACATGCCCTTATGCCTCCCCCAAGTACCCCTTATTCCTCACAATTCCTTATGCCTCCCCAACCACTTATGGTACCCCATAACGAGTAAAGAAATGCAAACTATTTATTTTTAAAAGGTGGAACCCAAATCCCAACTCGCTCGACACTTATACCTCACCAAAACACTTATGCCTCCCACAAGAAAACTCCATAGTATTTTCCTACACCATTCCTAGGCCATCTACTTAACCAACCAACAAATAAAACAACACATTCAAACATTCAACCATTCAACCATTCAACCATTCACATATGCGTAAAAAGTAAAGCAGAGCATTTCCAAGAACTAAGCTCTTACCTCTGCATGATGGAATATGTTCCAAGTTCATTATAGCAATCTCTCCAATGCAAAAAAAAATCAAGAGATCAACAATCAACAAGAATGTAACAATATCCAACTTTCTCCCCATTTGCAAGAGCTCCAAAAACCAGAAGCAATTCACCAAAAAAATGACACAATTCAAGGTGAAGTAACCCCAAAAACAAGCTAAGGAATTCAAATATATAGAGAGGGAAGATAAGAGGATGAGGTGGAACCAAGTGGGATTCCACATCACACATCCTCAACTCCAATTCATAAGTCAACTTCAATCTCCAAGGAAAAATAAATAAGTAGGTGAATAAAATGATAGATTACTTACACACTCAAACGAATCCCACACCCCAAAAGACTGACATAAAAAATATGTAAGAAAGTGCAATTAGAACAGAAAACTTGACTTACAAAAATGCATAATTATGTCTGATTTTAACTCTCCAACCATAGGTAAGGTTGGTATGAAAAATTAAGAGGTATGGGACAAGTTTAACTTGTCCTACAAGCCTCCAAAATCGGCCTCCAAGGACCAATTTGAATTTCAAAAGAAGGTGGAGTGTTTAATACTTCAAAATTAACTTACACATCTCTTACACATCACTTACACATTATTACCATATCTAAAACATTTAATACAAGAGCCAACAACTCCAATAATTACTTTCTTATGTCCCTGCGTTCGTCTCAATTGATTTATTAATTCTTAATAATATGATTGCTCACAATATTTACACACAATTTAATTAAATAGAAAAGGGGAACACATCACTGATTAAACACATACTAACATAAACAGAGGAACCAAATAAAATAAATACATAAAATCCCTTGGTCACATTCGAAGGTGATCCCCCCCCCCCCATGGATATCCCTAACATCAATACACATACACCAAAAACAATACATGTTTCCATGGTGAACATTGTTGAATTCATCTAGAACTCTAATGTGGTTGGTCTCCAATCCCCTGATGTGTGTTGTGATATTTTTTACCTACAAAACAAAAATACCTCCTTCGGCCTCGTGGCCACATTAGAAGATCCAAAATATATATAGGATACAACTTCTAAATCATCTAGATATAAGTCACAACATCATCTAGGCAAGTAACAACATAATTTGCAATTTCATCAATAACCATATGATCATCAAATTTAAATTTAATTTTTTAGGTCTACTCAGTATATCAAAATAACCCATCTCCAAAACACACACACACACACACACACACATACACACACACACACACACACACACACACATATATATATATAATTATGCCGAAAATATAAAAACATCAGTATAAAATGTCTCCAATACCACATGCATCATTTATGAATTAAATCAACACAGTCCATGATCTCTAGTGTCTAGTCATCATATCAAGTCAAAAGCTACTATAATGTCCACTAGTATAATCAATACTATCAGAATCAATATCCGAAAGGTTTCGAAGGGAAGTGGGCACTGCAACCCCCTCCCCTTAGACTTGACTTCCTCCTAGAAGTCATGGAGAGAGAGGTAGAAAACAATGCAACAAAAAAAGGATCCCACCCATTAAGGGATTGTTTTTCTCTAGCTACGTGTGGGTCTATAGAACCCTAGTTTGGTCCCAAGCAATTCAATAAGAAGAAAGGGGGTTGTAAGGGATGAGTTATAAAATTTATTCAAGTGTGGTTGCAAACATCTAATCCTAAGAGTAACTTTACATGCTCAACCAAGATACAACACATAACATTATAACATGAAGAGGTCAAAGGAGTCTCAAGAAATACCACCAATTAGAGAAATAACAGGGATAATGACATGATTTTTAGAATAACCACATAGTTCCATGGAATACAAAAAAATAAAATAACAAAAGTTAAGGTTAATTTATGATTTCAGAGTTTGTTGTTTATACGAGGCTAGAAGAATCAACCATGACCAATTTTTTTCTACAAGAACATGTCTACTCAAAAGTCTCACAATTTTGAGATCACACAAGATGAGGTTAATCAATAAAGAAAAGTATCTAAATCAAAAAAACAATTAAAATTGAGGAACTATTTATGGGAAGCACTTATATAACTCAAGAGGGTATAATCAATTTTATTTTATTTTTTTCATTGTAATACTAAGCCAAGTCATGACCACAAGGTTTCCTATAGAATCGAACACACCAGCCAAATTTAGAGATGACGACATTTAGCAATATTACCTCCACAAGTAACTAACATAAACAAGAAGCACCATTCACTATAACACAATGGGATGCATTTATCTTATTTCCTTCTCAAGCTCGGAATAACCATAAAGAGAGCACATGTATAAATCATAACACAAGGAGCACACAAGGTGGCTAGGGAGAAGAACAAGTAATAAGGGAGGTCCAACTACGGTTCAAAGGTGCATTGTATTAAAAGCGAGTAACAACTTACGAAAATAACTTGTACTTTCCTTTCCTAAAGGAACAGGGGGAAACATCAACGAGGTGTCATAAACAATTTGATTATAGAAGAGGACTTCCCAAAATTGTTTCAAATCCTTAACATATGTTGCTTAAAATTACAATTTTTTAGGTCACCAAGGACTAACTCAGCACACATGGAGGATTATTTTCTTAAAAAAATAGATAGAACCTAATTCAAAAGGTCATAACCCACACTCAACGAGCTATGAGGCAACAAGGGTATAATAACACAACTCTTGCAAGGGAAAATCACATACACCTAAGAACAAGAGAGTACTTCACAATTACAACACATCACTATTATCAAGGTGTTTCACAATTCTGGGTAGGTGGAAAAACTACAGGTTCAACCATACATTGCACTCAAAACAAAAATCTTACTCACTTTGTAAATAATTTTTTTAATTATATATATATATATATATATATATATATATATAGTTTTTCTTGCTAAGCACATTGCTTACAAAATTTTCTTTAATTAAAATCTTCCTTTTATTATGAAATCACATGTTTGCATTATATGGATCACCACCAAGGTGGCCATGATATCTCGCCATTCTGTATAGGTGGTCAAACAAAATATTTATTTTACCCCTACGGACGGTAGATGGACAACGTTTCCTTTCTATTATTCTACATGGTTTTTATTTCTTCTATTAATTTACCCAAGTTATAGCAAGGACCATTACCCTTTTCCTATGTTCCAGTTTATTTGTTAAGTTTCAAAGTTAAACCCCCTCAATTATAGCTTTATGGTGTTCGGGTGAGTCATCTTATCACTTAGTTTTTAATGAAAAGGAAGAGTCAGACATATCACATTATTACTTTTATGGAAAACAACATATCACATTTTTAATTCTAAAGGAATAAGAGGCATTAAACATAGCAAACACATCATTCATTTTGTAAGAACTAGGAATCTATCAACCAACATGGATCACAACAATATTTCAAGGGTTTTCCAAATAATTAAAAGCATCATCAAATATTCCTAGTGGGTCTCTACAAGTCTCAAAAGAAATTACAAGGAAGGCCCATTAAAGAGGCATAATTACTTGTATGAACCTACTAAGGTTTTACAATCTTTGTTTTTTTGGCTAAACATTTTACTCGCATGAAAAGACAAGGAAAGTATTCAAAACTACACCCATATTTCTACAAGCTACCACCAAGCAAGCAACAAGATGACAATGCAAATATTTACTCCATAGAGACCACATTCCACTAGAAAGTGTCAAATGCAAGCAGACAATCAGCTAATCTATTCAACATGTGCTTTATGGCCAAGAGTTATAGTTTTAGAAAGAAGACACATAATATAAATACCAGCGAGATTAAAATATCAAGATCTACCAAAGTACATCTTTAATGAAAAGGTCAAAATTGCCCAAAAGCATCCACAAGTGTCTCCACGTATCCCCAAAGATTAATAGGTCATAGAGAGTTATTCATAGCATTTGAAACGTTAAAGCCAGGGTAGGCTTAATTATAAGTTAATGTGAGCAAAAAAAAACACTTAATTAAACACATTTCCAAAATGGGCTTACATCTAATCATAATTACAAAGATTCATACAATCCACAAGTCAATACTCTTATAATGAAACAAGGAAATCATGATAAAATTTAGCATGCCATTGATAAAATGACCACTACCAAACAACCACTTTTCCACTAACATCTATAGCTACCCAAAAAGCGATCAAATCTTAACAAAATCCAAAATCACATAAAAAAAACACTTCTTACTCTGAAGAGGATCAAGCTCTTACCAGACTGTAAGAGAATCACCACCATCACCATTAGACTACTAACTAGACCATAGTACATAGAAAACTCTCTTCCCAAGAAGGTCGAGTAATGAAAAAGGTCACTCTAAGCTCCTAGACACACTCAAGGTTCTGTGCATCTAACACCAAGGCACAACTTAAAGCACCTAAGAAGAAATTCAAGACACCAAGGGTGTACTCCCATACGATGAATTGTAACAATAAAAACATCATAGAACAAGCTTGTCATTAAGAAAGAAGGAATCACCCAACGTTTAGCTAAGTATCCAACAATATCAATGAGCTCCAAGTCACCAATAAAAATAAAGTCCATGAAATATCGGAAATGAAGAAAAGTGGCTAAGTAGCTCCATTACAAAGTCAGAAAATTCTCACAAAATCAAATATAAATATCAGAGCTTCTCAAATCAATCATAAACTAAGATGTTGGTCCTTGATAAAATAACACAAGATTATGAATGTAAAACACAAAATTTAAAACCACTTTCATTGCATAGCCCTTCATGGCCACCAATAGGGGTACTCTGCCTCAAGGTTAGTTCTAAGGACACATACATAGGATTGCGTCATAAACGACACCCAAACATAATGTCCACTCTCCCATATGGGTAACAAAATGAAAAACTAACAACCAGACCATCTTTCCTAACTACTGAAGGAAGGAAGCTCTAAACAACTTCTAATTTTACACTGATGGACTCCCAAAAATAACCACCAGCACTAAGCCACAAGAGTTATCACCATATAATTTATTACTCCAATAAGGAAGAGTCTCAACAAATTTACCAAATCATACGACTAAAACAAGGGTTACGACTCATCAAACAACAATTTTTTTGAAAAAAGTAGAACCAATTTCCTTCTTTACTAGAAGTTCACAAAAAGCAACAATTTAATTTAACATTTTCAGCTATACTAGAAGTTCACAAGGATATCAATCTAATTTAACATTTTCAACTACCTGGGTTTTGAAAAAATGCCACTAGGTAAGTACAACAATTCAAACAACTTTATTATTTTATTATTAATGTATTATAGCACTTCAAATTCTGATAACTAGTTTATGGGTTTCAACATTGGCCCAAGTTCCAATATTTGAACCCACGGCTCTAATACCAAGTTTAACAACCGCTAGAACAACCACTTGAGACCCAAGAACAACCTAGGTTTAGTTAGGAAAAAATATGCAACAATTTTTTTTTAAAGACTTCACAACAAAAAAAATTCAGAGTCCACTGCAACAACTATCAAATCAGCTTACACAACACTAAGAGAAAAAAATTTATCCCGCGAATAGTTAGATTTACATTAGGTGATAATCTAACTGTTTAAAATTAGATTAATACTAACCCAAACAATTCTTAATTAAAATAAGAGGGTAAGAAGAGCCCAAAAAATTAAATATCCTAGGTATTTAATTCTACAAGGTTTCAACCATTAACAAGCTCTAATTGTAAGGGGGAGAATACACATTTAAAATAACAGGATAAATTCTCAATTACCTACTCCCAGAACTCACTTAAGATTCAATCTGATTTTTCTCATATTTAACGTACTCAAAACTTCTTGAAAACATTCCCATTAGATAGGAAATATCCTCACCTTTCCAGTGATAAAAAGAAGCCCTCCTAACTGCTCATATTTTCCAAGACATGAGCCAGTAGACCTTGGGATGAAAATTTTCCCCAAGAGCAGGCCTACACGCATGGGGAGGAAAGTTTTCTCCTTGCTCGGGTCTGCAGGCTTCAGAGAGAAATTTTCACCTAGAGAAGAAATGTGGAATAGCGGAGCAATTAGGTAGATTTTTCCCATGCGCGGGTCGACGGAGCGGCAAATAACTTTAGCACTTTTCCCCTTTTGGGACAAAAGTACAATTTTCCTCCGCATGCGCACGAGCTTGTAAGGGACACGTGTCAACATTTCCCAGCTTCAGCAAAAATTCGGGTCACCAAAGAAACTTAAGACATTTAGTACTTTTATCAAAAAGTGTTAAGGGATCAAAACGGTCCATGCCTCTGCTGACTCCCAAGGCGCCACATGTAAAGCCCAGATTCATGCGGGGAAAATAGACTTGCAGAGAAAATTGGAAAGTCTAGAATTTTGTGCCAAAAATTTGAAGGGTTAAAATTAACCCACACCTCCGAATACTCAGATTGATGCTGCGTGTCAAGCTGTTATAGGCTGTGGGTCGTCGAGTTGCCAAAGCAACTTGGAATTTTTTTTCCAAATTTTAATTTTGAAATTTCTAAGGTTTCAGAGATTCCGAACCTCATTCATTGTCTCATGAGGCCACGTGGCAACACCTGATTGGCTGTGGGGCAGTGGTGAAAGTTAGGAACTTTTGCCAAAAAATTTTAAAAGCTATGTTAAGGTTTGCGGGCCTGCGTGCCTGCCAATTCTTTTTTCCAATTTTTTATTTTTGAACTTAGATTATTTTTAGGGAAAGAGAAAGATTTTCAGGTTAGTGGAGTGGCAGGGGACATTATGCCTTTAGTGCTTTTGGGAAAAAGTGAAAAAGTAAAATAATTTTCCTGTGCGTCCGCCTAAGAATAATTTATCAATTAATTTTAGCAATTAGATTTTTCTTGAAGACAAAATAAAATAAAACTTCAAAAGGCCATAAATTTTGATTGGGGATTTAGTTTTTGGAAAACGAGGACTTTTTAAAAAGCTCTCGTAGTTCTATTTGGATAGAAATCTTAAGATTTTAATTTTGATAAGGTTTAAAGGGGAAATTTTGCAAAAATTATCTATAGGGTTTTAAACTAAAAACTGGTAATGTTTGAATTATAAAATTTTGTTCAATTCGACCTCCTTCCTTTCTCAACATGCCAAGAAAAAATGGAGGATTTCTCTTAGAGAAATTTTAGGATGGATTGCAAGGTATATTTTTTTTATTGATTAACAATTCAAAATTTTTAACTTTTGACAGCAAAATGACTACAATTTTTCCTTTGCTCGATTTGAAAGGTTCTTTGAAAAAATTCTTAAGTGATTTATTTTTTTTGGGGTCATTTTGCTCATGTAACCTCCATTCAATCATTTTGTTTCATTTTCTAAGTTACAGGGTCAATCTGTGCATTTTGTAAAACATTTTCCAATTTGAAAGCATCTAATAGAGATCGAATTCAAATAGATTTGTTTACATTTAAAAACTTCAACTATGAATTCACTTCAAATCACTCTAACATATTAAGTTGATTCAACCAAGATGTTCAAATGCCAAATTACAACTTCTGGTTTTCAAAACATTCATTTCTAAAGAACAGAGTACTATTAAATTTCTTCATACGTATTCACTTTTCATCTTTGCAACAGAGATTTAAAAATACATTCAACAATCAAATTTTAATACCTAATAATGCCATTCAGGAAAAGTTATACAATATTTTATTGATTCAAAAATATATCTTTACAACTTCTTTCTTCCATTCCTCGAATACAACATATAGAATACAATCTCTCTCACATTCTTTCAAAAGTAGAAAACAAAGTATATCTCTTTCACATTTCGAATTACAAATTTCATAGTCAATACAAAAGATTTTTCCTTCACAATAATTTACAAGGTCATCCACTTCAAGTGGGAAAAGGTTACAATAAGGAATACTCTAAACAATGAATGTCAAATCTTCAATTTTTCTTTTCTCCATAACAACAACATGAATATCCTCCATTTTCTTTATTTCAATTTGATCACAACAGAACAAGGGGAAAGGCAACACTCTCCACGCAACCAAGACATGTAATGACAAGGGAGAAGCCATCCTTCTTCATTGGCCCCTGAGCCTTAACCATATTGCAGTTAGAAATACTTTTCAACACAAAGACAAATTTCCTACTCAAAACATAGTCCCAAAAAAAAGTGCAGCTTGCAACCACATAAACAAAATAACAATCAATACTCAGGATTCATCATGCAAGCCAAAGGAGCAAGAAACTATGGGGGATTTTTCTTATGCCTCACAAAGGGGGAATGGGTATCACCACCTAAGAACAAACCACTAAGAAAATATATCATTTCAAATCCCCGACATGCCCTTATTCCTCCCCAAAGTACCCCTTATTCATCACAATTCCTTATGCCTCCCTAACCTCTTATGGCACCCCATAACGAGTAAAGAAATGTAAGCTATTTATTTTTAAAAGGTGGAACCAAAATCCTAACTCCCTTCACACTTATACCTCCCTAAAAAACTTATGCCTCCCACAAGAAAACCCCATATTCTTCTCCTACAACATTGCTAGGCCATCTTCCCAACCAGCCAAAAAATAAAACAACACATTCAAACATTCAACCATTCACATATACATAAAAATTAAAGGAGAAAATTTCCTAGAGCTAAGATCTTACCTCTCCATGATGGATTTTATTCCAAGTTCAAAATAGGAATCTCTCCAAAGTAAAAAAATCCAAGAGATCAATAATCAACAAATATGCAACAATCTCCAACTTTCCTCCCATTTGCAAGAGCTCTAAAAACCAAAAGCAAGTCACCAAAAAAATGACGTAATGCAAGGTTAAGTAACCCCCAAAAACAAGCTAAGGATTTTGAATATATAGAGAGGGAAGAGAAGAGGATGAGGTTGATCCAAGTGCGATGCCACATCACACATCCTCAACTCCAACTCATAAGTCAACTTCAATCTCTAAGGAATAATAAATAAGTGGGTGAATAAAATGAAAAATTACTTACACACTCAAACCAATCCCACGCCCCAAAGGACTGACATAAAAAATATCTAGGAAAGTGCAATTACAACTGACAACATGACTTACAAAAATGTATAATGAAGGCTAATTTTAACTCTCCAACCATAGGTAAGGTTGGTATGCAAATTTAAGAGGTATGGGGCAAGTTTAACTTGTCACACAAGCCTCCAACATCATCCTCCAAGGACCAATTCGAATTTCGAAAGAAGGTGGAGTGTTTTGTACTTCAAAATTAACTTACACATCTCTTACACATCACTTACACATTACTTACACATATCTTACAACATTTAATACAAGAGCCAACAACTCCAATAATTAATTTCTTATGTCCCAATTGATTTATTAATTTTAACAATATGATTACTCACAATATTTACACACAATTTCATTAAATAGAAAAGGGGAACACGTCACTAATTAAACACATACTAACATAATCAATGGAACCAGATAAAAGAAATACATAAAATCCATTGGTCACATTCAAAGGTCATCCCCCCATGCAGATCCCTAACAACAATACAGATACATAAAAAACAATAAATGTGGCCATTGTGAGCATTTTGGATTCATCTAGAATTCGAATGTGGTTGGTCTCACATCCCCCAATGTGTGTTGTGATATTTTTAACCTACAAAACACAAATACCTCCTTCGGCTTCGTGGCTGCATCAGAACATCTAAAATACATGTAGGATACAATTTCTAAATTATCTAGATATAAATCACAACATCATCTAGGAAAGTAACAATATCATTTGTAATTTCATCAATAACCATATGATTGTCAATTTTAAATTCAATTTTCTAGGTCTACTACATATATCAAAATAACCCATGTCCAAAACACATATATGTAACCATGCCAACAATATAACAACATCAGTATAAAATGTCTCCAATGCCACATGCATCATATATGAATTAAATCAATACACTCCATGATCTCTAATGTCTAGTCATTATATCATGTCAAAAACTACTATAATGTCCACTAGTATAATCAATAGTGTCAGAATCAATATCCAAAAGGTGTCGAAGGCAAGTGGGCACCACACCTAACTCCTCATATTTCTCAAGTTATCGACCGACGGAACTTGAGGTGAAATTTTTCCAAAGAGCGGGCCTGTGAGCTTGGGGAGGAAAATTTTCCCCAACTCGGGCTTGCAGAATTCAGAGAGAAATTTCACCTGAAGGATGAATGCAGACTAGCACAGCAGGGAAACAAAATTTTCCCATACGAGGTCCAACGGAGTAGGGAGGAACTTAGCACTTTTGACTTTTTGGGATAAATGTGCATACTGCCTCCATGCTCCCGTGAATCTATAAGGGGACATGTGTCAGCATTTTGAAGCCCAACAGGGGTCAGGTTGCCAGAGAAATTTTATACATTTAACTTTCCTACCAAAAATGTGAAGGGATAAAATTGACCTGCGCCTTTGCCGACACTAGACGATACATCGTGTCAGGATCTCATTGGCTGTGGGTGGTAGAGAAACTTTTAAATTTTCACCAAAAGAATTTTCAAATGTTAAGGTTGAGAAATCAACCACTCCTCCACCATCGTCTCGTGAAGCCTCGTGTCAGCCAATCATTGGTTGTAGGGAGGCAGGCCAGTGGAGAAAATTCTAGAAATTTTTCCAAAATTTTAAAAGTTAAGTATTAGAACACAGGCACGCATGCCCATAGAAGTGCTTTTCCAAGGCAAGGGTGGGGATGCGCTACCACGAAGAAAATTAGGAATTTTTAAAAAATTATTGAAAGGTTATGTTAAGGGTTACGGGCCCACGAGCCTGTGGAAATGTTTATAAAATCCAAGGGCAGGGCGGAGGGGCCGTGGGGAAAATTTTCCAAATTTTCCTTTTTCGAACCTATTTATTTGTTTTAGGAAAAATGAAGGCTTGCGGGTTAGTGGAGTGGAGGGAAACTTCATGACTTGGCACCTTTCAAGAAAAAAACAAAAAACAAGAGTTTTATCCTACAGGTCCGCTCAAGAATATTTTATTCATTAAAATTTGACAACTAGATTATTTTTGAAGCCAAATGAAGTAAAAAATTTAGAAGGACATAACGTTTGATAAGGAACTCAGTTTTTTGAAAATGAGGACATTTTGGAACACTCTCGACATCCTCTTTTCACATAAAACTTAAGAATTTTATTTTGACAAGGTTTTAATGGTCAATGTTGAGAAACATTCTGCAGGGTTCTAAAATTTGAACTAGTATTTTTTACTTATAAATGTTTTTCAAATTTGTTGTTAATTCTTTCTCAACATGCCCAACGGTCATGGAGGGTTTTACTTTTAATATTTTAGGATGGATTGCAAGGTTTTAAAGGTTTTATTGATTAGTGATTCCAAAATTTCCAAAAAAAAAAATTATCCAGCAAAAGTCTGAGTTTTTTTCTGAACCCGATTTGAAAGATTGTATAAATTTTTTAGAATTATTTTAGTTTATTTGGGCTTGTTTTGATCTTTTCTTAGATTGTATTATTGTTTAAATTATTTTCCATAGTTCTACAGGGTTGCTATGTATCTTTTGATAAAAATTTGCAAGTTTACTATGAAATAAAAATGAAGTTTATACAATTCACAACCAAAGTTTAATCCATTTAATTTTCCATGCCATACAAACATTGATTACATTTCATGCTAGTTTTAAATATTTATATTTCCTTCAATCAAAATGTAAAAACAATAATGCATCTTCTTATTTTCAAATCATGCATTTCAACAAAAACAAAGTAAAATATCTTTTTCATACGTGTTTCTCTCTTTCAAACAAAATTTCCTCAACATATTTCAACACATATTTTTTTACACAATAGTAACTCCATTTGTGGAAAAGAAAAGAAATTCTATTTATATTTATCACATACAACTTTACAATTTACGACTGTTTTCCTTTTCCTTTCATTCAAATGCACTTTCACATCTCTTTACACAATACATATTTCGGTGCAAATCTCTTTCTTATTTAAACATAGGATTTCATTTCCAAAAAAAAATAACTACCCAATACAAATAATATTACAAGTCGTCCACATGAAGTGGGAAAAAATCGTACCAAAAGAAGTCTCGAAAAGGACTACCAAACTCTGTCTTCTTTCTCAGCTCCAGAACAACAACATGAATATCCTCCATTTTCTTTATTTTAATTTGATCACAACAGAACAGGGGGAAAGGCAATGCTCTCAACCCAACCAAGAAATCTAAAGAAAGGAGAATCCATCCTTCTTCATTGGTCCCCAAGCCCTAACGACATTGAAATAAGATATGTTTTCCAACACATGGCAACAACAGGCTTCCACAACACAAAGATGGATTTCTCATTCAAAACACAGTCCAAAACAAAATTGTAGTTTGCAACCATAGAATAAAGAGAAAAAAAAACTCAACCTTCATCATGTAAGCCAAAGGAGCGAGAAACTATGGGGGGTGTTGTTTATGCCTCTCAAAGGGGAAATGGATATCACAACCCGAGAACAAACCACACACACACACACACACACACACACACACACACACACACACACACACACATATATATATATATATCATTTCAAATCCCTTACATGCCCTTATGCCTCCCTCAAGTACCCCTTATTCCTCACATTTCTTTATGCCTTCCCAACTTCTTATGGCACCCCATAACGAGTAAAGAAATGCAAGCTATAACTTTTTTAAAGGTGGAACCCAAATCCCAGCTTCCTCCACACTTATACCTCCCCGAAGGACTTATACCTCCCATAGAAATACCCCATAGTCTTCTCCTATACCATCCCTAGGCCATCTACCGAAAAAAACCAAACACATGCCAAAACATTCACAATAATAAAATTTGTGCAAATAAAAGAAGAGCGTTTCAAGAGCCAAGCTCTTACCTCTCCATATTGGAGTTTGTTCCAAGTTCGCAACGAAAAGCTTTCAAATGCAAAACAAATTAAGTTAAACAAAAGAAAGGCCTGTAAAAAAGTTTGCAAACTTGCTCCAAAAGCAAGAGCTCAAAACAACAAAAGAACTTTCCCCAAAAGAAGTATAAAAAGTGAAACAACCAAAAGAGTGTAACCCCAAAACAATAAAATGAGTTCGAATATATAGAAGGGGAAAGACAGGAAGATGATGTGGATCTTTTTAGGATGCCACAACACACATCCTCAACTCCAACGCACAAGTAAAATTCAATCTCCAAGATACAATAAATAAGTAGGTGAATAATATGACAATTTACTTATATACTCAAATCAAGCCCATACCCCAAAGGACTAAAATTAATTTCAAGTAAGAAGTGCAATGGAAACTTTGAGCTAGACTTACAAAAATGCATAATGAAGGCTAGATTTAAACTCTCCAACCATAGGTAATGTTGTTATGCAAATATAAGAGGTATGGGACAAGTTTAATTTGTCCCACAAACCTCCAAAAATAGTCTCCAAGGAAATTTTTGAATTCCAAAGAGGATGAAGTATTTCATAATTCAAATTTTACTTACATATCTTTTACATATCACTTACACATTGCTTACACGTATCTTACAACATTTAATACAAGAGTCAACCACTCCAAAAATTACTTTCTTATGACCCAAGATGGTTAATTTATTTTAACAATATGATTACTCACATTATATACCACAATTTATTAAAATAAAAAAAGGGTTAAACATATCACTTAATTAACACATACAAACATCAATAAAAAGGAACCAAATAAATAAATACACATAACCCTTAGTCAAATTAAAGGTGATCCCCCCATGGAAATCCCTAACACAATCAACACAAAAACAAATACAAGTTTCCATGGTGACCTTGTTGAATTCATCTAGAATTCCAATGTGGTTGGTCTCCAATTGCCTGATGTTTGTTGTGATATTTTAAACCTGTAAAATATAAATACCTCATTCATCCTCGTGGCCATATTAGAAAATCCAAATGAATATAAGTATAATTTCAAGATCATTGGATTATATGTGAATCACAACAAACATTAAGACAATCAACAATATCACTTACAATTTCATCCAAAACTATATCATCACCAATTTTAATTCAATTCTCATTTTCTAGGTCTACTCAAAATATCCAAATATTACAAGTTCGAACAACATCTATAATGTAACCATGTAAAACAACACATTAACATAAGTATCTAAAATGTCACTAATAATCATCATACACCATATATGAATCAAATTCCACAATAAACCATGATCTATCATCTAACATCATTCTAAATTAAACTATAAAAATGTCCATAATATAGTTACAAGTATCAGGATCAATATCACAAGGTGTCGAAGGAAAGATGGCACTACATCCCCCTCCCCTTAGGCTTGAATTCCTCCTGGAAGTCACTGGAACAGATGTGGAAACTGAACTCGTAACAAAGTAGAATCCTCCCATGTAATTGCAATCTCATCATATCTATCGCACTGCACCTAGACCTGATCAATCTCTCTACCTTGAAGGCCCAGGGTCATGTGATTTATAATACGAACGGGCTCCACAATCACCGGCCCCTTATCCTGCACCTGCAATGATGTCCAATCTAATACATGAGAAGGATATGCTATATATCTCCTAAGAACTGAAACATGAAACACATCCTGTACGCGATGCAAGCTAGGTGGCAATGCTAGTTGGTAGGTAAAAGGGCCGATACATTCCAAAACCTCAAAAGGACCCACGAATCTAGGAGCTAACTTAAAACATTTTCCATAATGGATAGGGCTCTTATGTGGCCTTACATGAAGGAACACCTTCACGCCCACATCTAGACTACAATTAGTCATATACTAGTTGGTGTACTTCTTCTCCCTGTCCTATGCCTCCTACAGTCTTTACCTGATCATAACCACCTGCTGCTCCATGTCCTGCAACAAAGCTGGTCTAAGAGAAACCATGTCCTCTAACCTATCCCAAATAAGAGGTGTCCTACACTCTCTGCCATACAAGGCCAGGAAAGGAGCCATGCCTATAGAACTCTGAAAACTATTATTATAGGAAAACTCCACACAGTACAAGTAATCCCATCTCGTCTGATGATCCATCACATACATCCTAAGCATGTCCTCTAAAATATGAGTCACCCTCTAAGTTTGTCCATCTATTTCAACGTGATATGTTGTGCTAAAGTTGATGCTCATCCTAAGGGCATACTACATGGTGGTCTAAACATGACAAGTATACAAAGCGTCACGGTAAAAAATGGTCTTCCGCAAAATCCCATGCAACTTGGTAATCTCATCAAGATATACCCATGCCACTGCACTGGTTGTATAAGTGGTCTTTCCTGGAGAAAAATGAGCCACTTTTATCAATTTATCCACCGTGACCATAATGGTGTCATGGTGATATCTCAACATCGGTAGCCCAACAATAAAGTCCAAGGAAATGGTATCCCACTTCCATTCCAGTATAACATGAGGATAGAGAAGGCTAGCTGGATGCTAATACTCAGCCTTTTCTTTCTGGCACTTTAAATAGTGTGACAAAAACTGAATAGGCTGAGCATTAGCATCCAGCTAGCCTTCTCTATCCTCATGTGGCATAAATAGGTGAAGAAGATCCAGCTAGCCTTTTCTTTCTTTCATGCAAAGTCCTCTTATATGATATAAATATCTCAAGGTGGCATGCATCTTCTTCACCTCAGGATGGGCTGAATAGGGTGTACGATGTGCCTCTGCCAAGATGTCCTACCTCAAGCCTCCATCTCTAGGAACATAAACCCAATGTCTGTGCCTGAGAAGACCATTTTCCTCTAAATAAAAACCATAAAACTTCCCCTTGAGGGGTCTCTGAGACTTGATCTTTGTTCTGGATGTAATGTAGAAGTTGTCATGAGGAAGATGTTGTAGAATCCTTCTCCGCAAATGTATGCTCACTGAGGTGGCCATAACCACATGCCTCTGTTTGCTAAGAGCATCTATAGCCACATTCTCCTTCCCTTTCTCATGCTATATCTCCATATCATACTCACAAAGTGACTCCATCCAACACCGTTGAAGAGCATTGATATTGGGTTGCGTGAAGAGATTTTGAAGACTCAAATGATCAATCTTTAGTGTGAATCTCCTGCCAAGAAGAAAGTGTCTCCATCGAACCAAGGCATGCACAAATGTCCACAAGTTGGATAATTAATCTCATAATCCTTAATTTTGTGAGACTCAAAATCCACCAATCTGACCTCCTACATTAATACACCTCCAAATCCTACCAAAGAAACATCCGTTCATATGAAAAACTCACCCTTTGGATCTGGCACTACAAGAATAGGTGTTGTGGTGAGACATTCCTTCAGTGTCCTGAAGTACTGCGCACACCTGTTTGACCAAATAAAATTCTTCCCTTTCCACTAAAGGGAAGTGATGGGGTGCACAATCTGAGAGAGGTCCTGGAAAAATTTCCTGTAGTACCCTACTAATCCCATGAAGCTATGCACCTCAGTCACTGTAGTGGGTACTAGCCAATCCATGACGGCTCTAATGTTTAAAGGATCGACTATGATATCTCCCTAGAAATTATAGGACCCAACTAATACACCTCTATTTGAAATAATGCACACTTATCCAAGTGCCTATAAATTTTATGCTCACGAAGACACTGAGGAACCTGGTGAAGGTTCCCCTCATGCTCCTCATGTGTACATGAGTAAATCAAAATTCCATTAAGGAAGATGAGCATGAATTGAATTAATAAGGTCCTAAATACCCCATTCATCAATATCATAAACACTACAGGGGAATTCGTTAAACAAAAAGGTACCACTGTGAACTCATAGTAGCCATATCTCGTATGGAATGTGGTCTTATGAATGTCTACCTCTGAAATCCTTAGTTGATGGTAGCCTGACTTAAGGTCTATCTTAAAGAAAATTGTGGCTCCCTTAATCGAATCAAGAAAATCATCAATGTGCAGAACGGGATAATGATTCTTGATCGTTACTTTGTTCATCTAGCGGTGATCAATAAACAATCGCAATGATCCATCCTTCTTCTTTACAAAGATCACTGATGCACCCCAAGGGGATACACTAGGAAAAATTAAGACTTTCTCTAGAAGGCCCTCAAGCTGTAACTTTAGCTCATAGAGCTCATGGGTAGTCATCTGATAAGGTGCTTGTGACATAGGCTCTACTCCTAGAACAAGATCTATATGAAAATCTATCTCACGTGGGTGTGGTAACCATGGTAGCTCCCCTAGAAAGACATCGGAAATCTCTCTCAAAATGAGATTTTCATCTAATGACGGTCCACTAGACACATCTTATGATCGGTCACTAATTATGACAGAAAACATCTGACAACCTCATCAGACAAACTGCTTAAGCTATATAGCAGAAATGGTGAGAATAGAAATAGGTCTTCTAATCCCTGCAATCACTGCATTAACTCCTAGATCATATATAAAATATATGATCTTGTGGTAGCAATCTAGTCTAGCTCTGTGTGCAATTAACCAATCCATGCCCAAGATGACTCCATAAGAGCCCAACGAAAGGATACGAAGATCCGAGGGAGTGGTGAAAGGTCCCAAATCTACTACACACTCCTTAACTAAGGATTTTATAGAGATCTTGGCTCCAAAATCCATCTCCACATCCTAGCTATGATCCTACCTAATTGCCACAAGCCTACATCACTCTACTAAGGATGGTGCAATAAAACAATCAGAAGAACAAGAATGAAACAAAATGGAGGTAGGGATACTGCCAATGTTACTTGTAGTGTCAATAACTATACTTTGATGCTCTACCTAACAGTTCTTGACCACTAGGTACATCCTATGACTACGCCCAATGTCACCAACAATAGGCCTTGAGATATGTTTCTAACACTTGTTATTAGGGTTCTGTGGGCAATCTCTCCAAAAATTTCTAGTAACACCACAACCAAAATAACCACTTGATCCTCTCCCCTGAGTAGAATGTCCAATAGGTTCCCTAGAGGGGTGTGTTATGGACACTGATGACCCCGATATGGACTGTTGAGGTCTCTACTAGCGAGCTCCTACTGACTGATCTCTAGGTCCTCCATGTGTACTAGTAGGACCCCTAGGAGGAGGCCCATTACTTCGATCCCTCTATGCATCAAATCTCCATGGAAGTCTATATGGTGGGCGAGAATACTGCTGCTACTATTGTGGTCTTAAGGATGAATGTGTTGAACCATGTCCACCACAAGCAGGAGGTATTGATCCCCTTGATATGTTGTCTTACATCTATTGTATGTGGCTTCAAACTCAGTCTCTAGCCTACTGGGTCTTTCCCCGAGTCTCTTATACTATATATGCCTTCTCAACGGCCTCAACCAATGTCTGTGGACATTGGATCCGAACCACACCTACAATGTCTAGATTCAGGCCCTAGATGAACCTATGGATCCATACCCGGTCATCTTGCATGTAATCAATATACTAGAGTAGATCCAAAAATCTACTCTAATACTCAGCCACTATAAGAGATGCCTGTCGGAGGTCATGAAACTTATCAATCCTCTATTATACAAACTTCTGAGATAAATATTTTCTCCTGAACCACTCCTCACAGAGCTCCCAAGTAACTGTCTCAAAATCAACATGGAGCTTCTACTCCTCTGTCCTCCACCATTCACCTACTCCATCCATTAGAAGATGGATCACAACACAAGCTTTCATGTTTCTAGAGCAAGGGCAAAGCTTGAATCACCCACTCAATCTCACCAACCAGGCCTCTTCTTGAAATCCACCTATATCACCAAAATAATGAGCTTGCAGTAGCTTCAAGATATCCCTAATATGGTCTACAACAGTGGTCTGGTGACCCTTAGGCCTCTTTGCCTACTCATCCCTAAGCCTAGGGCTCCGAGACCTATGCCTGTGTCCTAAAACCTGATCTCCCTGCCCTCTCTATGGTTAATCTTCTTTGACTGAATCCTCACGGGAGTTCTCTCCTCTATGCTCCTCACTATGTTAACGAGATGCATGAGATTCAATGGATGTCACCCTATCATGTCCAACTAAATGTGCTCCTATGGTCCCTCTACATAAAGCGGCATTAACATCCTAAAGTGTCAGTAAAATATGTGGTATAATAGCTGCTACCACATGATCTGGTGGTGGTAAGTTTAGGTCTATGTGAAAAGACCCCTCGTCTCATTTGCACCTCCTGCACAGACCAAGGTGAGAGTTAGTTCATCTTTCTAAGTCTTACTCGGTTTCCATGTTTACTAAAATATGTAATTTCCACACAAAGTTGTTTTCTAGATTAAAAAATGTGCTAGGTTAAAGTTCATGTTTAAAATTTTCTAGTGTTCCCAAGGGTCCAAGCTCTTGAACCCACGGCTCTAATACCAAGTGTAACGCCCACTGTAAATTTCCACTTAAGAACCAAGAAAAACCTAGGCTTAGTTAGACAAAAATTATGGAATAATTTTATTTTAAAGGTGTTAGCAACCAAAGTCTCAAGGACAATTAAATTCAAGTAATAACTTTTCCCATTATAACAATTACTAATTCCACATTATAAAACAATAAGTGTAATAAATCCACGTCTAGCTCAAATCTCATTAGGGATTAATTTAATCACCGATTACATTGACATTTTAGCTAGATATTGCTTGATTTAAAATTTTATGGTTGAGGGACCAAAACAATTAAATACCCAAGGTATTTAATTCCACAAGATCCATGATAAGAGCAAGGTTTAATTACAGGGGGGAAAGAATACATATTTAAAATCATCAGAGTAAATTCTTACTTACCCCCTCCAAGAACTCACTAAAATATTCAACTAGATTTTTCTCATAATTACTGTAATTAAAACTTGTTGAAAACATTTTCATTAGATAGAAAATTTCCTCAAATTTCCAGTGATATAAAGAAGTCCTCCTAACTCCTCATATTTCTCAAGTTATGGGCCAACGGAACTTGGGGTAAAAAGTTTCTCAAGAGCAGGCCTGCGGGCTTGGGGAGGAAAATTTTCCCGAACTCGGGCCTGCGAGCTTTGGAGAGAAATTTTTCCCAGAGGAGGAATGCGGACCGACTGAGAGGGGAAATTTTTTTTACCAATACGTGGTCTAAAGGAGTGGGGAGGAACTTAGCGCTTTTGACTTTTTGGGATAAATTCACAAACTTATTTCATGCTCCCGTGAGTCTGTAAGGGGACACGTGTCAGCATTTCTAAGCTCCTAGAGGAAGTTGGGTTGTCAAAGATATTTAAGATGTTTAGCTTTCCTACCAAAAAATGTTAAGGTATCAAAATTACCCATGCCTCTACCGATGTCAGATGATGCCATGTGTCACGATCTCATTGGCTGCGGGTAGCGGGGTGTTGGAGAAACTTTTCAATTTTAACCAAAAGAATTTTAAAACATTAAGGTTGACAAATCAACCACTCTTCCACCATCGTCTTACAAAGCCACATGTAATCCAATCATTGGCTGCGGGGAGGCGGGATGGCAGAGAAACTTCTAGAAATATTCCCAAAATTTTACAAGTCAAGTGTTAGAATGTGGGCCCGTGCACATGCTAAAGTGATTTTCCAAGGCAAGGGTGGGGATGCGGGGCCGCGGAGAAAACTAGGAATTTTTGGCAAAATTTTGAAAGGTTAAGTTAAGGGTTGTGGGTCCGCACACCTGCAGAAATATTTCCAAAAGCCTAGGGCGGGGTGGCGGGGTCACAAGGAAAATTTTCCAAATTTTCCTTTTACGAACCTAGATTATTATTTTTTCTTTTATTAGGAAAAATGAAGGCTTACGGGTTAGCGGAGCAGCAGGAAACTTCATGACTTGGTGCCTTGTGGTAAAAAAGAAAAAAAAGAGAGTTTTAGCCCACGGGTCCACCGAAGAATATTTTATTCATTAAATTTTGAAAGTTAGATTATTTTTGAAGCCAAATGAAGTAAAAACTTAAGAATGCCATAACTTTTCATAGGGAACTTTGGTTTTGGAAAACAAGGACTTTCTGGTTTTTTTTTTGACTTGCTTGAAGATAATACGACACTACACAAGTTCTCTAGGGAATACAACCAACTAAAGACATGCTTTCCACAACACGGACCCACACTGGTTACAGATAAACGTGAGGCACACACTAAGGACACAATGGTTCATCTAAAGTATGCAATTTTACAACAAGGTCTTCCCACAGAAGGTTTCTTTAGAATCATGTTTTAGCTGTAAGTGTTTTTACATTCTTTACTTTTCCCAGAGGAATCATGATAGGAGAATCTGAAGTTCATGTCTCCTTTGAAGAATTTTCCCCTACCTTGTTAATGTTAATATACAGTGTAAACCAATTATTGGAAGGTAAGAGGTTGCTTCATTTACTTGATTAACTTATTCATTGGTTAGGAGGCAGTTAGTTTCTCAAGGCTCTTAACTTCATCAAACTGTTTTCAACGTTGTGCTTTTAAACATATATGTTTTACCCCTTTTAAGCGGTCATATTTTTATTTTATTTTATTTTTACAGTACATGACTGTCTAAAACTTGGATTCATCATTAAGATCTTATTAGTGGTTAAAAAGGATTTCATTGGGGTCAAGAGTCTAACCAGAAATATTACAGGTTTGACTCGGGCTTCACTTGAAGAGATAGACATAAGTATATTGTTTACATTTTCAACGGGTAAGATGAATCGAAGAGTTTCTTAGTCAAGTTCCTTCTATTTATTATAATCTTATTATCTTCCAAGAATTTAATCATTGATTTCACCTTAAGACCGTTCCAAGGATTCACCACAATAAGAGATTGTTGATTAGTTTAAGTGGGGTCACCAGGTATATTTGTTTCTCTTGTTTTTTTTTTTTTTTTTTGCTAGATTCAAAACATAGTCCTCTACCAAACGACACATGACCAAGGTAACTAGAGTGATGCAAGTTGATTCAAGTTTAGATAATTAGAATTAGGTTTGACAATTCAAGGATAAATCATATTCTGAAAAGTGAAAATTCAACGAAGGATACGCATGTCAAAACAAGTTCATTTAATCTTATTGACAATAATATTTCTCAAATTGACTTTCAAACGATAACAACAACCTACATGAGTACAATACAAAATTATAACACAATGCCTTCTAAATAGTCTCCACAATTTCCATACCAATGTTTTAAAACAAAAGAAAAACATTCGTACAATAGCAGTTCCTAAGAAGGCTGGAATCCACTTTCTACACGTGTTTCTTTTTCTCTCTCTTTTTTTTTTTCCTTTTCTACTCAGGAAATCCTCCTGCACATTTGTTAGCACATGTCAGTTCGCAAGAACTGAGCACGATAAAAGCTATAACATTAAGACAATATGTTGTTATCTAACTGTTTCAAGGAAGAAAAGCACCGTTGATGAAGAAAACAATAATCCAAGAGTCTAAACAAGAGCAATTAAAGAGTTGTCCAAAAGCATAAAATGTCTAAATAAAAAGGGACGGCACTAACTCTATTTAATTATCATTTTCTCATAGGAGCAGTTAATAAACATCATAGTGAATTTCACCCATATCACAATAATGACCGTCATTTTAACAAGATAACATTTCGAAACAAAAACAATTACAAGAAGAGAATTAATTTCAAACGTGATCTGTCCCTATTTGTTTAAGTTAGTTCACCAAGCCAAGGATTCACTATGCCACTGGAAGATCCCAAACAATCAATCGACATGAGAATATCTAAACCAACATGACTTATTAATATTAAGATGATGTGCCTATAACAGTTAATTTTATGTCAGTACAGAATAAATAAATTGGAAAGAAAAGGGATGAAACGCACAAATGACCTCGTATGGGCCACATCCTATCCTAACAATCCTTCTATTAAACTTTCTTCTAATCAAGAGAATGTCTTAAGAAAAAGGACAAACTTGGCAAGACCAAACATAACCATTATAAATCTTACAGGAGGGTTACTCAATCATTCACAAGAACACAACACAGGATACATAGCTTCCAAAGGATCTGTCGTCAACAACAAGTTGACTTAAACCTTTCTGGTCAACACATAACCATTCTACTACAATGACAGCAAGGAGGTCGTATCACAACGATCATCACAAAAACCAGTCAACCAATGAGTTTCCAAACACACCAACCTCTAAGTCACAGGAGAATGAAATTTAAGCATCTTTACGGAGCAAAACGTAGAGTAATTTCTTACGCATAAAACCAACATCCCAATTTTAAGATTTGAAAACTTCCTCACTAATGATCAAGTAGATCTCGTATCCTCCAACATGTGTGAAACAAAATCAAGGTAAGAAAAGAGTATTTCCTCTGACATTTTAAGCTATCCAAAAGAAATGTGAGTATCGTCAAAAGAAGACATTCCATAGGATCAGCTACATTCCTCAAAACATACAACAGTCACCAAGGGAGAGAAGGTGATTCCAAAGACAACAATCTCCAAACGGTGAACATGAATTGATATCAAATTATGAAGATCAACCATGACACTCGAAGAATAAAAGTATTTCTTCGAGCGATTCAAAACAAATAACAAAAGCAACTAACCTAGTTGAAAGTAATATCAACTTGGCTCAATTCAAAAATCAGTCAAGCTAAGCACACACCAAGCCAACCGGGAAGGGTTACTAGAACCTAAAACAACTAAAAGAAAAGGATAGAGGCAGGAATAACATCATTCACCTATACACAATGCACTCGCAGTACTCAATCACCAATTCGCAAATACCCAACATAAACCAGAACTACAGATCTCGAACCGAAACAAGAATAAGAACAAAACAGGAACTATAAAGTTGAGTCCAACAACAATGTTTGATAAAACATTCAAATCGTGAGACCAACACAAAGAACTCGGGAATTTTCATTACAGGACCCCCACCTCTTTTGTTTTATTAGTCTTAAGAACAAAGTTCACCCAACTAATATTTATTAAAACCCAGAAAACAATGTAAAAGGCTTCAACCAGCGCAATCATTTCTAACGCCAAAAAAAATACAAACGAGCAAGGGAAGTGGAAACCAAACAGCATACCATCACACGAGACATTTATATGAAGAGTAGAGTTATTTAATGATTCAGTTAAATAACAGCATAAGAATCAATGGTATAGAGAATATCGTGCCTGATTAAGCTCCCGCAGTCGATAACAAGATGGACGGGGCCTGCAACAGCAACACAACCTGCGCAACTTCTCTTCCTCAGCACATAGATTCCTCATGCAAGCTTCTTTCTCCTGCTGAACCTCTAATTCCAAATTCTTTGGGTTCTCCACTTTTATAGCTTCAATAGTCCTTCCTCTGTTTCCAACTTGACCGAATTCTTGCTAGGGGATTTGTTTCTTCTGTTGTTTTTATTTCAAATGCAAAAATCTTGGTGCTTGGAGGCAAGATTTACAGAAAAACTCTCCATGCTAAAAGGGGTGAACCCAATCAAAAGCCCAAGAACAAAACACAGGAAAAATTGAGGTAATGGCCTTTTCCAAACCTGCACTTTTTCCTTAGATATCTCTGAAGACCGAGATAATTTTGATGGGTGAATGCCTATTAGAAAGGCACGAACATAAGAAACCACAGCCCAAACTGGCAGAAAACCAATTTATGAGAAACAGAGGCCGTAGTCGGTGGAGCAGCTGAAGTGGAATAACTCAACGGAGACCAAAATTGTGTGAAGGCGAAGAAACAGAAAAAATATCTCCATTTTGAAGAGAGCGTTCATGTGTTGCAGGGGATAATGTTCTCCTAAATGATGTCATTGAGACCAAAACTATCAAATTTAAGTTTTCAACAATATCCAAAGATTCATTTACCAAACGCAGTCCAAAGCACACCCAAGAATGGCTTCAGCAAGCCGCAAGGCAATTTGTGCTTCATGAATATTCTGATATAAAACAGATCCGCCTCTATGGGATACTCTTCCATGAGTTACATCGTAAGACAAGGAAAGCCCAATAGAGAATCTTAACAATAAACTTCATCCAGGTCTTCTGGTAACACCACACTGATCACATAGTCGATTTTGATAAATGAAAAGGCAAGGACAGACTCAATCTGAAAACTTTATCCTCATTCTTCTACTACAGAAAGCAACATTTTGGACAACCTGACCTGTTGGATCACGACTGAGGTCGCTTCAACCAGAACTGGGATCATCTCAGTGCAACGGCTGCCTTGGCTATTCCTTGCGGGCCGCTGCTGTCGCGACTAGAACTCTCTTTGGTAGCACCACTAATTTTTCTGAGATGGAGTTTACACCTCTACAAGCTGTTGTAGCTTGCCGAGCTCCAATGATAGGAGAATTTCAGTTCTACGCTCCACTGGCCTGGCATGTGGCACAGAAATGGCAGCCCTTTTTTTTCACAATTAAAGGCATTAGCACTTCAAATTTGTGTCGTAACCAGGAGGTTTTATTGCTATCTATCTTCAATGCAAAACAATCCCACTGTTCAGAGGAACATTGAAACCATATAACCTGGTAAGGAAGAAAAGGTTCGTGTCCGAGCCCGTGAAAAAGGAACAGAAATGAAATTGCAGGAGTCCAAAAGAGGTGTGTGCAATGGAGAAATTACCCTCTTCCACAACACCTGAAATGCCCAAGAAAATGCCGAAAACTCAGTGGACAGAGGCCACAAATGTGGAGAAAGTAGCGGCCCATATTAAAAGTTGATAGATTGTAGCTTCAGCGCTGAAAGAAGCCAAGAGAACTGGGGAGGCTAAGCAGACGTAATGAGGAGGATACAGTAAAGGCCAACAGGAAAAATGCAAGGATGTAGGAAGGACCAAGAGAAAAAAAAACTAGATGCACGGCAGTTAATACCCAGTAAGTGGTTAAATCAAAGCAGAAATTTGCACAGACCGTGACATAGATGGAAATAATGGAGAAAATTTGGTGAATAAAGAAGGAAAGGCGGTGAGCCAGAGCAGGTAAAAGGTAAACACAGGGAAGGTCATTAATAAATTCTGATAAAAGCTGAGCAGCAGCGCCAGCAGAAAATAAATGTGGCTTAGTTGGTGAAAAGGTACAAAAAGGGTGGATGCACCAAAACCAACCCTCCATGCAGCAAACAACAAGAAAAAGGGAAAGATTTATGGAACAAGGCTAAAATTAAAGTATGCAGCCCACTACCAAAAGGGTAGAGATATTTCCTAGCAAGCACGTGGGATTAAATGCAGAAATAAATAATTAACAAGCAAGTGGCCTTCATTCCCAGGAAAACCTGTGGCAACACTCAACCACCCATACGCATGAACAAGGATCCAAATGAGACTCAAGGTGTGAAATTCAGGGCTCCACCGACTCCCATCTCTCTCGCAAGGGAAAAAACAATAATTAATCATTAAATACCATAACTGTTTGCAGTTCGGTAATTAATAATAGTCCAAACGCCAATTAAAAATAAACAATAGTCCAATCCGTGGCGATAATTAAAAATCATAATACTATTATTATTATGCAACGAGGCTATTACCAATTACTTAAGCAATAATTATTAATCAATTAAGAAGGTTTAACATACAATGATGTCGATAACAATCGAGAACAGGACAAATCAAAATAACAGACGTTGATCGAAGCTGGTGCCAGCAACATACACATAATGTCATTATTATTATTAATTATGAAGAGGGAGAACCAACTGAGTATTGTAATGTGATAAAGGCGAAGCCCACCAATGTTCAAAGGAAATGCAACGGTGTTCAGCTTAGCAAGCACGGTCGTCGAAGAAGAAAAGGAGCAACGATGAACGGGGCATTACATTCTCCTCCCCTTAAGAAAGCATCGTCCTCGATGCGACATAACACAGAGGAAAAGAAATGGTTCGCAACCAAGAACAGGTAAAGGAGAAATTACACCCTATGGTTTAAAATTTTAGCTGATTAAAGCATGGCCACAGGGTAGCCTTAGGAACATTTGGTAGAAATTTTAACTTTCAAGGTTCTGTGAAGATTGGCAGTTCCCTCTTGTTTATTATTTCATTAGTTCCCTTTCCATTAGCATTATTCTTAGTTTAATTTCTTTTAAAATTTCATCATTGAAGAGTTTTGGTTTATTCCTTATTGTGGGTGCCCAACATGAACTGCTAACACAACACCCTATCAGGTTCACAAGACACTACAGATTCACAAGCACACAAGTATATACTTCAAGATTGTATTACACCACAAAAGGTTACTCAAATACGGAATAGAATAGGCACAGTCCACATAACATAGTACTTATCACACATCAATGACTGACATATTAAATACTTAGAACAAAAAGTACTACAATCCACCAGACATTTCCTCAATTTGCATCGATGAAACAAATTCACATAACTCCAAACAAATGCTACAGGTACATAGTGTCCACAAGGGAATCAATGACATATCCACAACATCACAACACATATCCATCTGACATGAGTAACACATACATCAAAATACCACTACCAAAACATCACAATAACTCAACATATATCCTGAAACATCAACCATACAGACAAATATCATAAGCCTCCCTCAAACTCTTATGCCTCCCTCAAGCCTCCCTCAAGTCTCTTATGCCTCCCTCAAACTCTTATGCCTCCCTCAAGTCTCTTATGCCTCTCTCAAGAATCTTATGTCTCCCTCAAACTCTTATGCCTCCCTCAACTCTTATGCCTCAAACTCTTATGCCTCCCTCAAGTCTCTTATGCCTCCCTCAAACTCTTATGCCTCCCTCAAGGAGGCCGGTTGACCCTATGGTCCAAGACACATAGAGTTCGAACACTCCTAACCCAAGTGACATAATAACGCGTGGTTCAACAACCCGCTAGTTATCTGTACTCCTTGGGGCGTACCCCTATACAACAAAGTGGGTCCATAGGTCCAACCATTCCATGGTGCATCCCATGACCCTATTCCACACATCACGACAATAGAACCAGCACAACAATCCAATCAAAGTGCCAAGTGGCAAAGTACAAGCCTTGGGCAAGGTGGTAAAAATTCCAAATTTAAAAGAAGACCCAAAATCAAGAAAAATAAATGGCCAAATAGCCATAGTTAGTATCAAAATCCCCATGTTAGTGCCACAAACCAAGGAAATGCCCAAAATTGTAAAGCATGGCAATCAAGAAAAGCTGCTGGTCCTTACAAAATAAAGTAAAAAGCTCAATTTACGAATAAAATCAACTTATAATAATGTCACATTACGATAACTGTGTGGCCTTATCTGGCCACCAAGGGGTACTCAACGAGTTGCTAGCACTCGGAACATCGAGCCTCAGCTCGTAAAATACATATCAATAATACAACTGTCATCACCTCCATCTGAATCATCCCGCCACCACTTCGACAAGGCTAAACATAGTCATAGTTGCACTTAGGTTGCATACATGCAACCACATAGGGAGAGAGGAAAGAATCACATGTTATCTACTAAACCGAGTTTTGACTCGAGTTATTGACCCATGGTACACCATTCCTCACTCTCAACATACACTTCTACCGATTACCCTCAGGGTCGGTTAGCGTAAGGTTCACAACATAACATACAACAACATCACTAACATAACGGTGGTACACACATAACTACCATAACATCTTACATATGGTATGATATACAGGGTAGATCACGATCATACATTCACTGAGTGTAACACATCACTTTACCACTTTCTGCACCCAAAGTGCAATCACCATACGATAGGGTTCATACACTCACCGTATGACCCAAAATCACAACATGAAGCATTACATATTTGCACAAATCATACATACGATGAACATAGTACATCTCAACATAACATCCATTGCTACATAACAAGGTGGTACACACATTTCTTCAAAACATGGTAAAAACATCATGATACAACTCATTTCTTTTAACATCAATCTAGTCATACAACACATTGATACACTAACATATCACAATATGTCACAATGTTCCAACACTCTGTCATCCACATTAGAATTCTTTTCACACATCACAAACAGTAATTCACACGTGAACTCTTCATAGAATCCACAAGAAGGAGAGAGAATACTCCCATCCCCAACATATCAACATGATCACAAACACACACTAAGTGACATACACATCATGTGCGTTCACAATATCACAATTACGACATGGATCACATCACGTTTAAAGCACATTACTCTTCCAATATCTACCACCATCATGCAACATCAATCATCATCATGCAGTATCATCATGTAACACCTCCACCACCATGTAACATCACCATACAACACCAATCCGGCCCATAGGTTCGAGAGCATGAACCTATGCTCTGATACCAAGTGTAACGACCCAAAATTCCACACACGAACAACACAGTAAAAGACAGGATATTTTTTTTTTTTGACTTGCTTGAAGATAATACGACACTACACAAGTTCTCTAGGGAATACAACCAACTAAAGACATGCTTTCCACAACAAGGACCCACACTGGTTACAGATAAACGTGAGGCACACACTTAGGACACAATGGTTCATCTAAAGTATGCAATTTTACAACAAGGTCTTCCCACAGAAGGTTTCTTTAGAATCATGTTTTAGCTGTAAGTGTTTTTACATTCTTTACTTTTCCCAGAGGAATCATGATAGGAGAATCTGAAGTTCATGTCTCCTTTGAAGAATTTTCCCCTACCTTGTTAATGTTAATATACAGTGTAAACCGATTATTGGAAGGTAAGAGGTTGCTTCATTTACTTGATTAACTTATTCATTGGTTAGGAGGCAGTTAGTTTCTCAAGGCTCTTAACTTCATCAAACTGTTTTCAACGTTGTGCTTTTAAACATAAATGTTTTACCCCTTTTAAGCGGTCATATTTTTATTTTATTTTATTTTTTTACAGTACATGACTGTCTAAAACTTGGATTCATCATTAAGATCTTATTAGTGGTTAAAAAGGATTTCATTGGGGTCAAGAGTCTAACCAGAAATATTACAGGTTTGACTCGGGCTTCACTTGAAGAGATAGACATAAGTATATTGTTTACATTTTCAACGGGTAAGATGAATCGAAGAGTTTCTTAGTCAAGTTCCTTCTATTTATTATAATCTTATTATCTTCCAAGAATTTAATCATTGATTTCACCTTAAGACCGTTCCAAGGATTCACCACAATAAGAGATTGTTGATTAGTTTAAGTGGGGTCACCAGGTATATTTGTTTCTCTTGTTTTTTTTTTTTTTTGCTAGATTCAAAACATAGTCCTCTACCAAACGACACATGACCAAGGTAACTAGAGTGATGCAAGTTGATTCAAGTTTAGATAATTAGAATTAGGTTTGACAATTCAAGGATAAATCATATTCTGAAAAGTGAAAATTCAACGAAGGATACGCATGTCAAAACAAGTTCATTTAATCTTATTGACAATAATATTTCTCAAATTGACTTTCAAACGATAACAACAACCTACATGAGAACAATACAAAATTATAACACAATGCCTTCTAAATAGTCTCCACAATTTCCATACCAATGTTTTAAAACAAAAGAAAAACATTCGTACAATAGCAGTTCCTAAGAAGGCTGGAATCCACTTTCTACACGTGTTTCTTTTTCTCTCTCTTTTTTTTTTTCCTTTTCTACTCAGGAAATCCTCCTGCACATTTGTTAGCACATGTCAGTTCACAAGAACTGAGCACGATAAAAGCTATAACATTAAGACAATATGTTGTTATCTAACTGTTTCAAGGAAGAAAAGCACCGTTGATGAAGAAAACAATAATCCAAGAGTCTAAACAAGAGCAATTAAAGAGTTGTCCAAAAGCATAAAATGTCTAAATAAAAAGGGACGGCACTAACTCTATTTAATTATCATTTTCTCATAGGAGCAGTTAATAAACATCATAGTGAATTTCACCCATATCACAATAATGACCGTCATTTTAACAAGATAACATTTCGAAACAAAAACAATTACAAGAAGAGAATTAATTTCAAACGTGATCTGTCCCTATTTGTTTAAGTTAGTTCACCAAGCCAAGGATTCACTATGCCACTGGAAGATCCCAAACAATCAATCGACATGAGAATATCTAAACCAACATGACTTATTAATATTAAGATGATGTGCCTATAACAGTTAATTTTATGTCAGTACAGAATAAATAAATTGGAAAGAAAAGGGATGAAATGCACAAATGACCTCGTATGGGCCACATCCTATCCTAACAATCCTTCTATTAAACTTTCTTCTAATCAAGAGAATGTCTTAAGAAAAAGGACAAACTTGGCAAGACCAAACATAACCATTATAAATCTTACAGGAGGGTTACTCAATCATTCACAAGAACACAACACAGGATACATAGCTTCCAAAGGATCTGTCGTCAACAACAAGTTGACTTAAACCTTTCTGGTCAACACATAACCATTCTACTACAATGACAGCAAGGAGGTCGTATCACAACGATCATCACAAAAACCAGTCAACCAATGAGTTTCCAAACACACCAACCTCTAAGTCACAGGAGAATGAAATTTAAGCATCTTTATGGAGCAAAACGTAGAGTAATTTCTTACGCATAAAACCAACATCCCAATTTTAAGATTTGAAAACTTCCTCACTAATGATCAAGTAGATCTCGTATCCTCCAACATGTGTGAAACAAAATCAAGGTAAGAAAAGAGTATTTCCTCTGACATTTTAAGCTATCCAAAAGAAATGTGAGTATCGTCAAAAGAAGACATTCCATAGGATCAGCTACATTCCTCAAAACATACAACAGTCACCAAGGGAGAGAAGGTGATTCCAAAGACAACAATCTCCAAACGGTGAACATGAATTGATATCAAATTATGAAGATCAACCATGACACTCGAAGAATAAAAGTATTTCTTCGAGCGATTCAAAACAAATAACAAAAGCAACTAACCTAGTTGAAAGTAATATCAACTTGGCTCAATTCAAAAATCAGTCAAGCTAAGCACACACCAAGCCAACCGGGAAGGGTTACTAGAACCTAAAACAACTAAAAGAAAAGGATAGAGGCAGGAATAGCATCATTCACCTATACACAATGCACTCGCAGTACTCAATCACCAATTCACAAATACCCAACATAAACCAGAACTACAGATCTCAAACCGAAACAAGAATAAAAACAAAACAGGAACTATAAAGTTGAGTCCAACGACAATGTTTGATAAAACATTCAAATTCGTGAGACCAACACAAAGAACTCAGGAATTTTCATTACAGGACCCCCACCTCTTTTGTTTTATTAGTCTTAAGAACAAAGTTCACCCAACTAATATTTATTAAAACCCAGAAAACAATGTAAAAGGCTTCAACCAGTGCAATCATTTCTAACGCCAAAAAAAAAAAATACAAACGAGCAAGGGAAGTGGAAACCAAACAGCATACCATCACACGAGACATTTATATGAAGAGTAGAGTTATTTAATGATTCAGTTAAATAACAGCATAAGAATCAATGGTATAGAGAATATCGTGCCTGATTAAGCTCCCGCAGTCGATAACAAGATGGACGGGGCCTGCAACAGCAACACAACCTGCGCAACTTCTCTTCCTCAGTACATAGATTCCTCATGCAAGCTTCTTTCTCCTGTTAAACCTCTAATTCCAAATTCTTTGGGTTCTCCACTTTTATAGCTTCAATAGTCCTTCCTCTGTTTCCAACTTGACCGAATTCTTGCTGGGGATTTGTTTCTTCTGTTGTTTTTATTTCAAATTAGCAAAAATCTTGGTGCTTGGAGGCAAGATTTACAGAAAAACTCTCCATGCTAAAAGGGGTGAACCCAATCAAAAGCCCAAGAACAAAACACAGGAAAAATTGAGGTAATGGCCTTTTCCAAACCTGCACTTTTGCCTTAGATCTCTCTGAAGACCGAGATAATTTTGATGGGTGAATGCCTATTAGAAAGGCACGAACATAAGAAACCATAGCCCAAACTGGCAGAAAACCAATTTATGAGAAACAGAGGCCGTAGTCGGTGGAGCAGCTGAAGTGAAATAACTCAACGGAGACCAAAATTGTGTGAAGGCAAAGAAACAGAAAAAATATCTCCATTTTGAAGAGAGCGTTCATGTGTTTCAGGGGATAATGTTCTCCTAAATGATGTCATTGAGACCAAAACTATCAAATTTAAGTTTTCAACAATATCCAAAGATTCATTTACCAAACGCAGTCCAAAGCACACCCAAGAATGGCATCAGCAAGCCGCAAGGCAATTTGTGCTTCATGAATATTCTGATATAAAACAGATCTGCCTCTATGGGATACTCTTCCATGAGTTTAAATCGTAAGACAAGTAAGGTCTCAATAGAGAATCTTTGCAATAAACTTCATCAGGTCTACTGGTAACACCCTCACTGTCACATAATCGATTTTGAAGATACAAACTCAGTACATGTTCTGGATCTGAAAAATATCCTGCTACCTTCATCTCCCAAGACATTTTCTCCAACATTGCATAGATCTCCTGACAAGTTCATACTTGCAAAGCAAATCGTGCTTCATGAATACACTGGTTCATTCATTCCAACCATTGCTTCAACTGTTCCAAGCGAGCCACTCTGTCATTTCTGGCACGGCTATGATAAATTAGTTACGTGAGAATTTGACACTGAATGATGAATCCAACTATTGTAGAAAAAAAAAATTCTTGAATGCGCTGACAATGGTATTGGGTGGAATAATGACGGAATTGGGGTTCCAATGCACCGAGAAGGTTTTTTCCTGCAAATCAATAATCCAGGTGGGATTATTTTAAACATTGTAATACTCTCACTCCAAGAAAATGTGAATACCTTGTATCTGAAGGCAATTCTAAACTTCAGGTCAGCCCGGATCACAGAACGAACGAAACTCAAACAATTTCTCTCCGAGGAATGTCAAAATTCATGCATATGAACTTCCCTTTCCCCAACTTCGATGGCTAAAAAGTATACAGAGTCATGAGATGTCTCAGAAACCTCATAAAATAGATGTACCCTTCATAAAAACCTCATATTAATAACAGAGTACCTTCGTATTCCCTCTCTGCCTTTTCCTTTGCTGTAAATTCACATGCCCCCTCCGAACTGCGGAGAGCTATGCCTACCTACGCGAGCATACAGGCTAAGGTGACCCCAGGAGGAAGAAAATACAGAGTCAGGAATGACCAAGAGAAGAAAAAGCTAGATAGAAAGGCAATTAATACCCAACAAGTGGTTAAATCGAAGTTGTCATTTGGAGAACCACATAAGTGGTCTGAGCACAATTTGGCCTGAAATAATAAAGAAGGAAAGGCGGTGGCCAGATTCAAGTAAAATGCATTTCCAAGAAGGCCAATAGGTCATTAATTAAACAATAAAAGTGGTGCATACAGCCAGCAGATGGGTTAAGTGGTTAGGCATGAACAAACGTGTCCAAAATGGGTGAATGCATCCAAAATTTTTATCATAAAAAAAAAAGTTATAGAACAAGGCATGAGAGAAGGCTTGGTTGGTCCGATATGGTAGGAATAGCAATTCACCTTTAAATGGACAAATAAACAAGTACCCAAGCAAGCCTGGTCGACCAAGGAGGAAACCAGTGGTAGAAGTTTCAAAAATGAACACAAGATAATGACCAACCATGGCGTCACAACAGGAGACCCTCTACTTTGCGCAAATCGGTGCTCGGTCCCGCGAAGAGACCAACCAAACAATAGAATCGTTTCCATCGATAATTAACCATAATGTTGATAACAATCGACAATAAGATAATGAAGTTATCATCGATCGATAATTAAAAATAGTAATATTATTATTATTTCTATTACTATTATTATTATTACTTAACAATAATTATTAATCAAATTAAGAAGGACCAACATACAATTTCAACAATTGGAGAACACCGGTTTTTCTTTTAATATGGGAAAACCGTAACAGACGAAGCGGTGCCAGCAACAGAACACTAATACTGACATATGCAGGAATGATGAAGAGGGAGGACAACTGATTATTGTATGTGATAAAGGCGAAGCCACTAATGTTGGTAGTGGAAACGCAACGGTGTTCAATGCTTAACAACTCGGTCGTCGAAGAAGAAAAAAAAGATAGAAACCTGATGAACGGGGCATTACATTTCTCAACATGCCCAACAGGAATGGAGGATTTTACTTGGAAGATTTTAGTATGGATTTCAAGGTTCAAAAACATTTGATTGATTAGCAATTCCAAAATTACCAAAAAAGAATTATCCAGTCAAAAGTCTGAGATTTTTGTTCGAACCCGATTTTAAAGGTTCTATAAAATGTTCATAAGTATTTAGTTTGTTTGGGATTTTTTTATCTTTCTTAGATTTTATTAGTGTTTCAATTGTTTTTTATAGTTTTACAAGTTTGTTATTTATCTTTTGATAAAAATTTACAAGTTTACCATGAAATAATAATGATGTTTATATAATTCACAACTAGAGATTAATCTATTTAGTTTTTCCATTCCATACAAACGTTGATTATATTTCATGATAGTTTTAAACTAGTCATCTTTCCTTCAATCAAAATGTAAAAACAAGAATGCAGCTTCTAATTTTTTAGATCATGCATTTCAACAAAAACAGAGTAATATATCTTCTTCATACGTCTTTCTCTCTTTCAAACATAATTTCCTCAACATATTTCAACACATATTTTTTTTAACACAGAAGTAACTCCATTTGTGAAAAATAATACAACTTCTATTTATATTTATCACATACAACTTTATAATTTACCACTCTTTCTCTTTTCCTTTAATTTGAATGCACTTTCACGTCTCTTTGCATAGTTCAGATTTTGGTGCATATCTCTTTCTTTTTTAAGCATAGGATTTCATTTCCAAAACAAAATAACTATCCAATATAAATAATATTACAATTCATCCACTTGAAGTAGGAAAAGGCCCTACAAAAAGAAGTCTCACAAAGGACTTCCAAACTCTATTTTCTTTCTCAGCTCCAGAACAACAACATGAATATCCTCCATTTTCTTTATTTCAATTTGATCACAACAAAATAGGGGGAAAGGAAACACTCTCCACCCAACCAAGACATCCAATGAAAGGAGAAGCCATCCTTATTCATTGGCCTCTATGTCCCAACCACATTGAGATAAGATAAATTTTCCAACACATGGCAACAACAGGCTTTCACAACACAAAGAAATATTTCTCATTCAAAACACAGTCCAGAACAAAACTACAGTTTGCAACCACAGAATAAAGACAAGAAACAACACCCAGGATTCATTATGCAAGCCAAAGGAGCAAGAAAATATGGGAGATGCTGCTTATGCCTCCCAAAGGGGAAATGGGTATCACTACAAGAAAATGGGTACTCTATCCACACATTTTTCACAATTTATATTTAGATTTTTTACTCAAAATTGTGATTCCAAATTTTTGGACTCCACCCACAATTTTTTTGTGAAAATTTAAAATGTGACAAAATATTGTGAGAAGATACACAATAAAAACTATTGTGAACAAATAAAAATAAATAAATGTCACATTTTTCCCAATTTTTATATTGTTATATCTCCATAATTAGAAAAAGTATGACAATTTTACAATTTTTTTAAAATGTGGTATACCTACAATTTTAAAATTGTGCCATGTTATAATTATATTTTGATGTTTATATTTTAATATGTTTCTTTTTGAATTATATGTTAATATTTTTTTTCTAAACTATTTTCTAATAATAAAATAATCTATTATAGATACTATTATGGAACAATAAGGAATATTATCTTGAATTAAATAAATATCTTACATTATAAATTTATAATTATTTATTTTATAAAATACAGAATATTAAATTATGAAAAATGACTTAAATTTTTATTTTAAATACATTCCAATACATTAATCTTCAAACATACATCTTTAAAAATATTATTAAATAATAATAAAATACAATTAAAAATGAATATTTTAAATTTTTTTTTGAAAAGATGGAATATAGAAATAAATTTTTTTATAAAAAATATATTTGAACAAGTATTTTAAAATATCATTTTCTCAATAATGTTTTTTATAAAATTACATATACCCATTATTATAATAATAGACAAATTCATGAATGTTTATAAAACTTGGTTGCTGAAATTTTGGTTATAATGACTAATTACAAAACTTAAAACTGATATAAAATGGTTAAAAGAGTTGATTGTAGTGTTCTATTTTGACAAATATTGTTCTCGTTCATTTCAATCTTTGAGATACATTATCATATCCCTCATATTTTATCAATTCCTTTATTCGTAAATAAAACATGATTTATTACATTTTTTGAAAAGAAATTATCGTTTTTATTAAAAATAGTATTAAATTATACATATAATCTAATAAATAAGTCAATAAATATTTAATTTTATATATTGATTATAACCATAAATCCACTATAATATTCTATACTCTAGAATAAATATTTCTCCACTAAATACGAATGCAACTATTTTTAGTGGTATTAAAATTAAAAATATATCTTACCAAAAAAATATCATCATAAAAGTGTTAGAAACCGTATTCATCTTCCTCCATTTCCAAACTCACTAATTTTTTTCCTGGTAATACAAAAGATTATAAAAACCTAAATAAGTATCTTATTGTTTTGTTAGCTATACATAAATTTAATTACATTGTTTTAAGTTTGGAATATTTTGCAATAATTGGTACTGATTTAAAGGGAATTTGGGATGAAATGGATTGTGATCTGCATAAAACTTAGTGGAATATCTATTACAAATCTAATCATTGTTATGACTATCAAACTTTGACCTTTTCTAGTAACTGTAAAAGTATAGATAACATCACTTTTAGAGGAATAATGTATGCAAAATGACATGGAAAAATCTGCATAAAAATATTTTTAAAGTATAAATATATAAGTCCTAATTTTCAGTGGAGGATACAACCACCGAGCGTAGATCTGTATATCTCAATGAGCACTTCTCAAATCTGTAAAAGATATTTAGATTAAAAAAATGGAAGAATTTCCAAATACTATATCTAACAATGAAGCTTTGAATATTTGATTTAGATGAGAATAAAAATAGGATTTAAGGGAGAAACTTAACCCGTTGATTCATCCACCGCTACCTTTGGCCCATTCCAATTTTAGTTTTAGTACTAAAAGCCTCCTTTCTATTTATGTTTGTTTGAGAAAACTTTAGGATTTCATTGCTTTTCCCTGGATAAATGCCGTGAATCATGGAATAATCACTTTTATTTGGCATGGATCTAGTTCGCAGATAATTGGAAGCTCATAGTTCACATAGTCAGATTGTTGCTTATCATCAGGGCGTAATATACATGTTATTTTTTATTATACCTTTTTTAGTGGAGCATAATGTGCATGTTATTTTTTATCATACCTTTTTTAGTTGTGCATGTTTAATGTTAAATATAGTTATAATAAAATTAAAACAAATGGCATTCAGTATATTCAATCAAAGTTATATTCTGCAAGAAATAGGATTAAATTGTTATATTATTGCATCAACGACTTCATCAAACATCAATAAATTTAGGGTTTTTATTCACAAATTATTGTAAAATGTGAAACATTATTTTGGGTTGTTTAAATAATATATAAATTTAGTTTTTAAAGTGTTATTTGTTCAAATAATTATTGACAATAAAAAATAGAATGTGAATGATCTATGATATTAAGTATTATTATTACCAAGTTGTAGGTTTTGTGTTGATACCTCACATTCTCTCCACAAAACATTTTAAAGGATAGATTATGAAAAAATAAATAATTTTCTACTAATTCTATTATTGAAATTAAATATTAGGTGTGCATTATATGCACAACTAAAATAAAGTTTATTTTTTATTATTATTAAAAATGTATCCTACATTTTGTGAATAATACACAATCAGTATAATTTAAATGTGTTGAATTTTCACAATTTTTTATTTCTAAAAAATGTAATGAATATATAATTTTTGGTTAAATGTTAGATATTGTGTGAAAAATTAAGTGATACTTATATTTGGATTTTTGTGCACAATATTCATTATTCTATTTTCAAAGGTATCATTTTTTTAAAGCATGAGGAGGAATCATGATTTATTCAAAATAAAATTTCAAGGATGTGGATATCTAACAATTTTAAATTTGACTTTTATGAAGTAGTGGGAATATTTTTCAAAATACCAAAAATGTGATTTTTCCACTAAAAAGTTAAAAAATGTGGATCTTTAACAAATTAAAATGTGAATTTTATGAATTTGTGGAAAATCTATATTTCCTTTCATAGAATTTGTCCATTTAATGTTGATAATTCACAACTTTTCGACAAAATTATTTTTTTGTGAATAACAATGTGGATTAATCAGCCTACTTCTAGTAGTGTCACCAACTGAGAACAAACCACCAATATATATATATATATATATATATATATATATATATATATATATATATATATGTATCATTTCATATCCCTGACATGCCTTTATGCCTCCCCCAAGTACCCCTTATTCCCCACATTTCCTTATGCCTCCCCAACCTCTTATGGCACCTCGTAACGAGTAAAGAAATGCAAGCTACTTCTTTTTTTAAGGTGGAACCCAAATCCCAAATCCCTCCACACTTATACCTCCCCAAAATACTTATGCCTCCCATAGAAATACCCTATAGTCTTCTCCTACACCATCCCGAGGCCATCTACTCAAACATCCCACACACATGCCAAAAAATTCACAACAATAACATTTGCACAAATATAAGAAGAGCATTTCAAGAGCCAAGATCTTACCTCTTCATACTAGAGTTTGTTTCAAGTTCCCAACAACAAGCTTTCCAATGCAAAACAGCTCAAGATCAACAAAACACAGTCCTATAAATAAGTCTGCAAAGTTTTTCCAAAAGCAAGAGCTCAAAACAGCAATAGAATTTTGCCCCAAAAGATTGTAACCCCAAAATAATAAAATGAGTTCGAATATATAGAATGGGGTAGAGAGGAGGATTAGGTGGATCTTTGTAGGATGTTATAACACACATCCTCAACTCTAACTCTTAAGTCAAATTCAATCTCCAAGACACAATAAATAAGTAGGTGAATAATATGACAATTTACTTACATACTCAAGTCAAGCCCATACCCCAAAGTACTTGAATTAATTTCAAGAAATATGTGCAATTAAAACATTCAGCAAGACTTACAAAAATGCATAATGAAGGCTAGATTCAAACTGTCCAACCATAGGTAAGGTTGGTATGCAAATTTAAGAGGTATGGGACAAGATTAACTTGTCCCACAAACCTCCAAAAATAGTGTCCAGGGACAATTTCTAATTCCAAAGAAGATGAAGTGTTTCATACTCCAAATTTTACTTCTATATATCTTACATATCTCTTACACATTACTTACACATATCTTACAACATTTAAGACAAGAGTCAACCAATCCAATAATTACTTTCTTATGACCCAAGATGGTTAATTTATTTTAACAATATGATTACTCACATTATATACCATAATTTATTAAAATAAAAAATGGGTAAACACATCACTTAATAAACACATACAAACATCAATAAAAAGGAACCAAATAAATAAATACACATAAGCCTTGGTCACAGTGAAGGTGATCCCCTAACACAATCAACACACAAACAAATACAAGTTGACATGGTGACCTTGTTGAATTCATCTAGAATTCTAATGTGGTTGGTCTCCAATCACCCAATGTTTTTTGTGAAATTTCAAACCTGCAAAATAAAAATACCTCCTTCGGCCTCGTGGCAATATTAGAACATGCAAATGAATATAACTATAATTTCAAGATCATCGGCAAATACGTGAATCACAAGAAACATCAAGAAAATAAGCAGTATCACGTACAATTTCATCCACATCTATATCATCACCAATTTTTATTCAATTCTCATTTTCTAGGTCTACTCAAAATATCCAAATATCACAAGTCCAAACAACAACTATAACGTAACCATGTCAAATAATATATTAACATCAATATCTAAAATGTTTGTAATAATCATCATGCACCATATATGAATCAAAGTCAACAATAAACCATGATATAACATCTAACATCATTCTAAATTAAACTATAACAATCTCAATAATATAGTTAGCAATATCAGGATCAATATCACAAGGTGTCGAAGGAAAGTGGGAACTAGAGGTACTCATTAGATGTTGAGGAAATAAATAGAGGACTCAGTGAGTCTATCCTCGAAAAAACTTATGTGCTTACCAATGATCCCACTAAGAATTCATTGATGCTTCAATAGATGGATTTTCTTGATTTGTTTTATTGTAATGAAATGGAAGAAGACGATTCCACATACCCTTTCAAGAATATTTTTCTCAGTTTTTTTTTTGTTTCAAGAAATATGTTGGTGATTTGAAGAAGCTTTTTTTTTTCCAGAGCAAGGTGTATGTCACTAGTGTGCAGTGTATTGGGGATGGTGGAAAACTTATTCTAGCTTAGGCTCTTTTCAATGATCTTAAAATCAAAGGTAAAATAGGTTTTCCAAAATTTTCTTGTTGATATTAAGCATACATGAGAAAAGCCACTATGTTTCAAATTTCTAGACCCTTTGTAATGAATGTCAAGAATATGGGTGTTGTTATTTACTATGCAAAGATAAAATGACCTTTTAATGTTATTTGAGAAAAATGGTTTGCCTTCTTTTGGTCTGCACGGTACTTTCTGGTTTACAAATGTATTTTTGTGTGTCCATTTTTTATAAAAAATTTCAAGCGCTATTTGATTATTTTTTTTAATATTTTCATGCATGAGGATTTGACTATATAATTTTTGTTCATCCTTTACTACATATAAGGTAGACCATTTCTTTGTTCTCGTGTAGTATTTGGATGGGGCCTATCTCCTATACATATAAATTAATTCTTTTTTTTCTCATTTACTTTTGGTTGGGTTTATGGAATTAAGTGGTTTTGTTTTGTAATCACGCCGGTAAGCGAATACTATATTCTAAGGTCTGGGGCTTGTTACTATATTTCCTATCAAAAACACACTCGCTTCTTTATAATTATTAGGGTACGACTGAATTTTCTATCTATAACACAATCCATTCTTTAGTCACAACACTTGCCTTATACAATATCTACTATAAAAAATATTGGCATTGATGTTTTCAATCTTCCACTCCTAAGGTGGGATCTTGTAATTAAATCCAAAATAATTGATAAAATTTTTTTGTAAATTGGAATGTATGATTTTTTAACTGGAAAAAATTAAGGTTATAGCAAAAATTAGAAAGCACGTTGATAGAACACATTGCCAAAGCTAAAATATCTCATAAATAAACTTGTTGAGATTATACCCCAGTAAACATTTCAAATAACTCTCCGTACTCCCTTTTTGTTTGAGTGAATCCCAACAAGTGACAGACAGATACAAAACCTAGAGGACCAAAGAAAAGCCTAAATTGTATAGATAAACAAACTATGAAACACCTCCATGAAATAATTAAACAAATGAATTAAAAATAGAGGAAAACACACATGGACAGAAATATTAGGTGCCATTACTAATAGGAAAACATTGTCACCAATAGAAACCACTGTCACCATAAAGAAAAATAAAACAACAAAGAGGGCAGGAAAAACCTTAGAGACTCTGAAGTTAGAAAAGTATTTTCACCTAATGTCAAGTAAATTTTTATACATTATTACATTGGAAAGCAACTACATTGAATATTTAAAATTTTGAATCTATTGAAATATTTCTTTTCATGATAATTGTAGTATAAATTCATTCAATCTTCAAAATATTGTGAAATAATTTCTTCTGGCATAAGATATGTATTATACAATGGAGATGGGGAACCAAACTGAGGAGTTACAATTGATGGTGTAATGAGTCCTTAATATGGCAAAATCCAAATATACTGAGGAAGGATAAAGGTGGAGATAATTAGATGAAATCATCTTAGTTATGCTTTTGTGTATATCTCAAATTATGTTTGACGAGGTATAGAGAAAGAGATTCTGAGATTGAAAATTTTAAGAAAAAAAATCAACAAAATGTAAGATTTGTTTTTTCAAATATTTCTTTCTTATATAATTTTTTAAAAAACATTGCCTTAGACTAAGGATTTCACATACCAACTCATATTTTTTTCTTTTTGTTTCAATTCTCATGTTTCAAGAGACAACATATACATGGTATTAGTTTGGAGAGTTTGTAGAAATGTCTGAAATTGTTATGGATTTGGGATGATGTAGGAAAGTTTTGTGACTATATATTACATGGGTGATCCCCGGGGGAAGATCTGTGATGTTGTTCAAGATCTTAAGTTTTACAATCTGGTAGTTTACAACAGAGGCCTTGGACAAATCAAAATGTAGAAAAATTTATTGGGTATATTTTCCACCATTATTTGTTGTTTTTCTTTTTCTTTTTCTCTCGTACAGAACTTGTGGTTGTCTCTAACTGTATAGTTTTATTGGGGAGCATCAGCCACTACATTGTGGCTAATGCAACTTTCCTTGTGGCAATGGTAAAAGGAACCCCATAAAAAAGATAAATATATGGCTTTAATGTTTTGATTTGTGCTTTTATAAATTCTATGGATGTAACTATGTGTTGCTAGGGTTATCATTTTGGATGATGTATTATTGATTGCACTTATTATATTATTGAATCACTATTTCAATTTTTAGTTGCAAAAAACCCTTATTTAATGTTTTTGAAGGAGTTTTTTAGCCCATTTGCATTGTATGAGGATCATTTTATACAATTTATTGATTAGTGTAAAATTCTTTTTTATAAAAATAATATATGTGATTGAATGAAGTATTTTATTTTTGTCCAAAAGATGAAGCATTTTACACGATTAAAAAGTAGAAACTGAAAAGTGTCATCGGAGGATATCAACTTTAAAATTTAGAATGTTTTATTAGGATTTTTAATGTTGGATTTTTTTTTATGAATTTTGATGAGAGAATTTGGGGATGTTTCAAATTTAATCTCTTAAAATAATTTCAAATTCTAATAACTACCCCATATGAATGCCCCCTTGCTGATTCTAACACATGCAGAAGGCAGATGAAAGATATTTAAATTTGAATGTGTCCGTTGAAATCAAATTTGTATAAACACGTCTTACACTGACACAACGTACTACCAAATCTGCAGGTCTGATTTAACCCATAATGGTGCTCATTTTAGTATGGCTAATAGTGATAGGTCAGTTTAGCACAGTTCCCCCTAATTCCTGTTGCAGATGGTAGCGTCATATGTTTATAGTGGATGAAAAATTTAAGTTTATAGAAAATTGTTAGATAGACCTCCACACATACATATTTAAGTTTTTGTTTAGTTGTATTTCCAGCTTCTGTTTACATTCATTTCGTCTCAACTAAACCTCGGTCACTGTAATTAGCAATAACACTAAAATACTCATTATTATTAATCCTTATAGGCTTATCCACTTCTTCCTCATGATACCATCTTCTTTGTCTAATCTAACTATGTAGGAAACAAATATGATTTTTAATATCCGTGAAAAAAAAGAGGACCCAACACTACTTCACATTTTGTTGGAGGAGGGGAAGAAAAGTACACAAATCTCTTGGCATTTGGAACACTAATTATCATAGAAAACATTGTGATAGAAGGACCCGACCCTTTCGGATATGAGGGTTATTGGGGAGACTTAAAGGGGTAGAGACCATTTCGGATATGAGGGTTACATATTATCATATGGTTTCATCTATTGTATTCGAGAATAAAAACACTCTTAATATCCATGGTAGGATCAGGACCCGCCTTCCCAAAAGGGAGTTGTCTATTATAAGCAGGGGAGTAAAATACAAATATACTTATGGGTATGTTGTTGTTAAATCCTAACCATATAATGGCGTGAATCTTACATTTAAATTACTGTTAATGTTCAATCAAATTAAGTGCTTTCCAACTAATCAAATAATAAATAATAAAGATAAATATATGTAGATAAATTTATATCTAACTGTAGGGAGTGAACATGAATTTACCAGATGTGGTTTTATAGGAGGTATTCAAGTAAAACGTGAAAGAAAATAAATTCGTTACTGAGATTGGGCATTTTCTTTCAATTGGAAATGCACTTAGGAGAAACAATTTGACAGGAGGATAATATTTTTTAGTATTTTTAATGAAAGAGGTTTGCTGTCAGATGGGGGGTATCGATTGATTGAGGATTTAGGCTTATATATCTATGGGGGCATACCTAATTATATGAATTTTTCATTATCCATGACTTTTATTTACACTATATTAGAACTATAGTATTTCCCATGTGTCAAATACATTCCTATTTATAATCATAGGAGATTATTTGGGTCCATATAAACAAGGTGTAAATAATGAGAATTTAAAGATGGCATGTTTTAAATGTAAAAAACAAAAATCTAGGGGTGTCCTCTAAATTTTTTGAAATCATTTAAGGAATTCAAAACAATCCTCATTCAATTGATTATGCACATCTTATGCTAGACTGAATTCCATTTTAGACACATTTATATTTAATTCCAATGTGTATAGAAAATGTATAACACCTATGTAGAATATTTATCCATTGTTTATAAGTATCTAATTCTTGACTATTAATTTATTCTTTGTGCCATTTTTCATGGTACGTGACCATAAACAACTTCTATTAGTTTTCATGACTAGTAATTGTGTTTTCTAATTGCGATTTTAATTTTTTTCTTTTTTCCCTAGTAGTTCATATCTTGTTTTCTTTACTTAATTGTTTTCTAGGTAAATATTTGATGGTCAATATATTAATTAATCCTATATATAAATTCACTTAATATTATTCAGCATACATCTAAATGTCATTGGAAACTCAATAGAAATTTATACTTGTCTAAGAATTTAAATATCCATTCGAACTTAGCAAAGCATATGCAAAACATAGATTTTTAATATTATATTTGTATTATTACTAGCATATATATTAAAAATATATGTTAAATATGTCGAGAGGTAACATTATTTAGGCACCTATTCTACCTATGTCAGTTTTGTAGATTTATCAATAGATGATCAAACAATAAATTTTGGAGATTCCATTATCAATTTGAAAAATAAATGATAAAAAAATCTTATAATAAAAATAATAGGGTCAATTGTATCATATTATTCCTTTGGCATCACGGACTTTACAAAATAGCTATCTATTATAAGAATGGATCATAAGTTCCACGTAAATTATATGGTTTACTTGGTCGATGAGGATGTAGTTCCCACTCATGTTTGACACTTACTATACTATGATTTTGATTTATCATGGACTATAGACATGGACCTTATTATGTTATTTTAGATTATCATGATGTTAAATGGTAGAGATATGCTTATTATTGATATGTTGTGATTCTTATTATGGTTTATATGGATTCTTAGAGGCATGGATAGAAATTTTGTTTTGACGATGATGATGTGTTGTTATCCTATACATACATACATACACACACACACACACACACACACACACACACACACACACACACATCCATATATACATACATACACTCTATATATATATATATATATATATATATATATATATATATATATATATATATATATATATATAACGACATTCTGGATTCTCATCGTATTGGACATGTTTTGGTGTTAAAACTAATCTTGTAATCTCAATGATATTGATGAAATGGTAGAATTGAAATCCTTATGAAATTGTCAATGAATGATTGCATTGGTTAGCTTTGATGATGATTTCGTGTTATGATGATGTTCTTGATGGATGTGCATTTATTTTATTGTTTATGTATTTAATGAGGTGATGAGGCGAAAGGAGGTATTTTTTAATTTTGTACAAATAAAGGGGGTATGATACCAATCATAGCAGAACATATGATGGTTGCAACGACGATAACCATTGAGACTTTGTGTTATTTTATTGTTGTATGTGGTTAGGATATTAGGAGGTCCCCATAGGGGGGAATGACCTAAACTTTTGACCATGGGGTATGTATTATTATTTTCACTTTCATTTTGATTAATTTGTGAGTATGTATTTTATTACTTCATTGTATTTCATTTTTTTAATTTTTGATTAAATTTACACTTATTTAGTAATTAAGTATGTTAATTAAGCTGATTTTTAGATGTGCCCAAAGGAGGACATCTATTTGGGTAGATATTCCTTTCGATCTTGTGATTTTAAGCTAGATTTTATGTAATTTACTTGATGTGTACTCAACCCATCTCTATAAATTCTAAATTTGAATTTGAGGCTAATTTTTTAGGATGTTAGAATAAGTTAAGCTTGTCCCACACCTTTTAAAATCACCCACCAACTATACCTATGGGGTGAGGGGTAAAATTCATACCCCATTATGTGATTTGGATGGTAAAAGGTGAAATTATTGCACTTTTCTTACATGATATTTTAATTTCTTCCTTAAGAAGTAGGGAGTGAGGATTAGTGTGTGTAATATGCTTTTCATATCTTTACCCACACATTTATTTTCCTTGGGTTTGATGTTTGACTAGTGATGTGGAGTTGAGGAGAACTGATGTCCATCCTACATAGAGCAACCTCACCCTCCTCTTCTCTTTTTATCTATTTATACATGTTTATTTGATGTTTTAGGGGTTACTCAATTTCATTGGCACACTTGTTCTTTTGGAAATTTTCTTTGATTTCTCACTTGGTAATTTTGGGAGATTGGTTTTGGGAGACTTGATTGGTTTTGGAAGAGTTGAAGTTTTTTGAAGATTTTGGAAGCTTATATTTTATTTTTAAATTACTTTTATGTGTGTGTTTACAAATAAAATTGTTGTACTTTTGTGATTTTTGTTGGGTTAGGTTTCTTTTGGCCTTAAGAAATGGTGTGGGAGATGGAAAATGGAACCATTTCTGGAGGGAAAATGGGTTTGTGATGCATGGTTGAGGGAGTTTGAGTAGGGAGTTCCTCCTATGAGAGAGAGAAATGGTTAAAATTGATGTACTTTGCTTATTTGAATTGGGAGGGAAAAGGGATATGTTGAGGAGTTGTATGTGTACTTGGAGGTATTTTGGGTGGAACTCCTATCTTATTTGGGAGTTAAAAGGAGATGGTTCCCATTATTCCATTATCCCTTGGCTTTTCTTATAAGCTTATGTGTTGAAATTTATATTTTTTGTTATTGAATTTTGGTGTTGAATGCATTTTTTGTATTATTGGCATGTGTGTTGTAATGTGGAAGAAAATGTTAAATTTTCCATTGCTTGCAAACACTGTTTATTTTACTATGGTTGGGGATCGGGGGGAAATGATGAGAATGGATTTCTTCTCCTCATTTGATTTAATATTGGGAGGTAAGTGTTTCCTACACCTCATCCCTTTTTGTGATTTGAAGAAAATAAAAGGCTACGGAGTTTAATATTGGAGGATTTATACTATGTTGGAGTGAAAATATTACCCTTGTAATGTTACCCCCATTTGTTGTAAAGTTAAAATTGCAATCTTTTATTTTAAGGGAAGCATTATTTTAAACTTATTCTTTCAAATTTTTGGAAAGAGGAACTACTATATTGTAAGATAATGAACTAAAATTATTGATAAGAGAGTGTATTATTATCTACTTGTCATTTGTAATATTGCAATAGTTTGAGTTTATTGTAAAAAATGAAAAGAGACACTTTCTCATTTTTATTGCAAGATTTAGTATATTGAAATGTTTAAATTATTGAAAGGTTGAAATGTGTATCCATTTTAAAGAAATGATATTGTTGTATGTAAAGTATAGGTTGATTCCTTGCTTCCTTGCATTGTTGGAAAATTTTGAAAATTAAAAAGGAAAAAAAAATAAAGAAATGAGGTTATTTAAGTATGTTATTTATTTTATTCTCTCCAAACTAAATAGTTAAAAAAAAACTATTTGAGTTGGTTTTATAATAAAATTTTACAAAGTGTTGTAAATGATATTAGTCAACCTATATCGCTTAGATCAAGAGTTATAAATTTATAACTAATCGTATATGCCTTCATATCTTATTTATAATAAACTTGTATTGATAAAATGTTTGTAATATAAAAAAATAAATAAAAAATTATATATATATATAAAATTTAATAATATATAATATTGGGAGATCATATTGTAATCGACATCCTATGGAGTGAATGAAGCAAATTTTTTATAAAAAAAATCATTAAACAATTATTGAGTCGAGTGGCCTATGTTTGGAGATTGAATAAATTAAATCATAGTGGTGTGGGTTGGTGCCCCAACCTAAACCTTTTTCTTTTAATAGAAAAGAAATATAGGGTGGGGCAGCGCTCAACCCCCAATACACTCTAAACCGTGAACCAACTTGCATGCCCGCGACCTACCATTTAACATTGCAAGGTATAAAATTTGGGGGTGAACCCATATTATTAGGTGTGTGTATGTGTGTCTATATGTAAAACCTACTAAAAATAACCCACTTGAGACCCAAGAACAACCATGGATTAGTTAAGAAAATTATTGAATAAATTTTTATTTTTATTTTTTAATAAGAAGAGTCTACAACTAGGTTACAAGGCAACAACTATCACTAACAAGTTCCAGAACAATTCTAATCCACTAAAATATAATTTTATTTTATTAACATTTATTAGAGGTCATAAGGTCCAAAATTTAGTGTTAAAAGGTTCAATAAGGTTCAGAGGGAGATTCCTCATCATACCCACCCTCTGACAGGTTTAAAGTTTCAAATTAATTTTTTTCACACTTAACACACTAAAAAATTCCCTAAATCATTCCCATTGGATAGGAAATTTCCTCAGATTTTCATTGATATAAATAAGTACTTCTAACTCCTCATATTTTTCAAGTTATGGGTTAGCGGGCCTTGGGGTGAAAATTTTCCCCAAGAGCGGGCCTGCGGTCCCATGGGTGAAAATTTTCCCGAAGGGTGGGTTAACAGGCAACAGGGAGACTTTTGGAACATTTCCCACACGTGAGAGAAAAAAAACCATCTTTCTACCCATGCACCTGCAGGTCCGCAAGTCCACAAGGGACACATGGAGCTTCTCAAGCTAGCGCGAGGAGAACGAGGTGGTGGGAGACGTTTGGGAAAATTTCCTGTGTGGGACGAAAAGCCATGATTACACCTGCAAGTCCGAAGGGCACAACAGAGATTATGTGTCTGCACTCCCACGAAGGGCTGCAAGAGGATAACACTAACCCGCGCATCCACCGGCTCCTAATGCCACACGGCAGCTCCTGATTGGCTGGGAGTCAATGGCGATGGCAGAGAAAATTATTTTAACATTTTCCCGAAATTTTTTGGAACACAAGAGGGTAGCATTAACTTGCACCTCCACCGGCACCTCGTTGATGCCATGTAGCATGGCTCCTGGTTGGCTGTGGGCATGTGGGTGGTGGCGAAAACTTTGGAAAATTTTCCCAAAAAAAATTCAGATGCGAGCCCTAAATTTAAAAAAGAGATCAGCCCCTCCACCGACACCTTGTGGTTCCATGTGGCAGTCTTCCGATTAGCTGCAAGTTGGCTGGGCAGAGGGAAAAATTATAAAAAATTTCCCTGAATTTTTTTGTAAGAGCTTAAGGGGAAAATTTGGGCCCGCGGGCCCGCCAAGGAAATTTTTCCCTGAATTTTTTATTTTTGCACCAGGTGAAGAAAAAACTTCTGAAGGCCATAACTTTTGATAGAGAGAGCTTAGTTTTTGGAAAAATGAGGACTTTCTAGAAATATCTCGAACGTCCTCTTTACTACAGAGGATCATTACTTTTATGATTTTTACAAAGGTTCAGGGGTAAATTTCAAGAAAATAACCTGTAGGCTTGTTACAGTGCAAAATGGTAAATTTTAACTTGTTAAATTTGTTCAATTTGACCTCCTTGTCCCTCTCTGAACATGTCAAATAGACATGGAAACATTGTTCTTACGATGTATTTAAGGAAGATATTTCAATATTCAATTTTTCTAATTAGATTTGTAATTTGAACATTTACATTTCTGGATAGCAATGGGACGACTGCAAAACGGTTTGAGCCTTATTTTGCCATATGTTTTATAAGATATTTCATCTAAAGTGTATAATGTCATAGATGAAACTCAGTTAGATACCTTATTATGCCCAAATTTAATGTTTCATTTTTTATTCCTTTGCTTGCAAATTCGGTCTGAGTAGTTTGGGTTTAAATAACTGTCAATTGGAAAGAATACAAGACAGAGTTCAACTTTTAAAAAGGTCTATTTAATGCCATTTCCATTCTTCCAAGTATGGATAATGTCATTCCAAACTTAATACTAATGTATTTAGTTGATTTAATTCAACTTATATCAAAGGACTATAATGTACATCTTTGATTTCCAATTTTTACATTATTTCAAAGAACAGAGTACTACATTTCCTTTATACACATGTAATTCTTTCCTTCAAACAGAGATTTCAAAACACATTTAAAAGATCAGTTTCAATGCCAAAATGTAGATTGTGAGAAAGATGATACAATCAATTATTTTATTCCAAAATAAAACTTTGTAACATTTCTTATTTTATTCCTTCCAAAACATCATATTATATACAAAAAATGGTAGAATATTGCATTTTGTTCTCACGTGTTTCACTTTTCCTCTTTTCCAAATAGGGATTTCATAGTGACATGTTAAATACATGGATTTCTAATGTAATAACTATCATATGAACAAGAGAAAACCACCTCCATTAATTCAAATGAAACTCTTACAACCTCCTTTCCATTTGATTTCAAAATACAACATACAAAAACACATGTCTTTCTTTCACATTCTTTCCAAAATAGAATACATAGAGTATAACTCTTTTACATTTAAATATTTCCACTTATCATTGCTGATACAAAGTATATTTCCATAATGACCATACAGAAGTATCATCCACTTCAAGTGGGAAAGGGGCTACAATGTAGATTTCATTTCACAAGGGATTGTCAAACTGCCTTTATCTCAGCTCCAGAATAACAACATGCATATTTCATCATTCTTCCAATTTGATCACAACAAAAGTAGGGGAAAGGAAAACACTCTCCACCCAACTAAGAAATCCAATGAAGAGGAGAATCCGTCCTTCTTCATTGATGCCCCCATGCCCCAACCACAAAGATTAATATAAGATGTGATCCAACTCATGGCAATAACAAGCTTCCACAAAACACTACAAGCAACATAATCACAATAGAAACATAGTCCAAAACTAGAATGTAGATTTACAACTATATTAAAACATGACAAACATTACTGAGGCTTCATGAAGAAATCCAAAGGAGAAAGAAACTATGGGGGTTGCTGCTTATGCCTCCCAAAGGGGAAAATGGGTATCACCACCTGAGAAAAAACCACCAACATGTGTGTGTGTGTGTGTGTGTGTGTATATATGAATATGTGATTTCAAATCCCTGACATGCGCTTATGAATCCCCCAAGTACCCCTTATTCCTCACATGTTTCCTTATGTCCTCCCCAACCTCTTATGGCACCCCATAACGAGTAAAGAAATGCAAGCTATTTCTTTGTAAGGTGGAACCCAAATCCCAATTCCCTCCACCCTTATACCTCCCTAAAACACACGTGTGCCTCCCAAAAAATATAACCCCATAGTCTTCTCCTACACCATTCCTATGCCATCTACCCAACAGCCCACAATACATGCCAAAACATTCATACATTAATAGTTACATATCATAAAAGAAGATCATTTAAAGAGTCAAGCTCCTACCTCTTCATGATGAGATTTGTTCCAAGTTCAAAAACATCAAGCCTTATCCCAATGACTAGCAATCCAAAACAGCCAAGCCCAAGCATGCAACAATATCTTCAAAAAAAAAACTTCTTTAGAGCAAGATCTCCCAAAACAATAATATAAATTCACCCAAGAATAAAGTATCCAAAAGTGAAGCAACCCCAAAACAAGGCAATCCATTCGAATTTTATAGAAGAGGGAAGGGAAGAGGATGAGGCAGATCCACGTAGGGTGCCATATCACACATATTCAACCCCAACCCCCAAAAGTCAAATTCATTCTCCAATGCATAACAAATAAGATGGGTTAATAATATGACAGTTTACTTACACACTCAAATCCAACCCAAATCCCAAAGGATTGAAATTAAAACAATTAAGAAAAGTGCAATTTCAACCTACAATAAGTCTTCCCAAAATGCATAAAAAAAGTCTAATTTCAACTCCCCAACCATTGGTATGGTTGGTAAATAAATTTAAGCATTATAGGACAAGTTTAACTTGTCCCACAAGCCTCCAAAAATAGCCTAGGACAAATTTGAATTTCTAAGAAGGTGGAGTGTTTCACACTCAAGAGTTAACTTACACATCACTTGCAAGGTCACTTACACATTACTTACACATTATTACAACACTTTAAAACATTCCCAACAACTCTATTAATTACATTCTTATGACATCTTTTAAATAATTAACTAAACAATACGATTACTCACAATATTAACACCACATTAAATAAATAATGAAAGGGTAAGTGCACCACATAAAACACATGAAAAATTTAAACAGAAGGGACCAAATAAAAGTAAAACATAAAATCCCTTGGTCACATTTAAAGGTGATCCCCCCATGGGAATCCCTAACAAAAACAATACACACAAACAAATATAGTTGCCATGGTTACCTTGTTTAATTCATCTAGAATTCCAATGTGGTTGGTCTCCAATCCCCTAATGTTTATTGTGAAATTTTAACCTGCAAAACACAAATAGCTCATTCGGCCTCATCTCCATATAAGAACATCCAAAATAATATAAATATAATTAAAATTTCAATCTAGATGTATGAATCACAACAAAATCAAAGTAATCTAACGATATTATTTATAGTTTTATCAATGACTATATAATCATCCAATAATTTTTCATTTCTAGGTCTACTCACAATATCCAAATATCACAAGTCCGAACAACATCCATCATATAACCATGTCCAACAGTATATCATCATCAACATATAAAATGCCTCTAATAATAAGCATGCATCATAACTGAATCAAGTGAACAATAATCCATGATATAACATTTAACATCATATTATAATAAAGTCCATAATCATGTTCATAATATAATCAGTAGTATCATGATTAGTATCAAAAAGGTGTCAAACGGAAGTGGGCACTACACTACACACACACACACACACACCCTACATCCTTGACTACATCTAAGTTTGAACCAAAAATAAAAAAGGGTAATGCAAATGTCTTGAAAATAAATATTAAAAAAAATATAAGCATAATATACACCCAAATTTTGTGTATCCACCCCAAAAGCCAAACCTTTGATACACTATAAACCATGCACCAACTTCCATGGCCATGATCTACCATTTAACACTCCATGGAATAGTTTTTTGGGCCAAACCCTTATTACTTGGTATATATATATATCATGGCCACGATCTACCATTTAACATTGCATGGAATAAATTTTTGGGCCAAACCCCTGTTACTTGGTGTGTGTGTGTGTGTGTGTGTGTGTGGTGTGTGTGTGTGTATATATATATATATATATATATATATCTGTATATGTACGTATGTATGTATGTATCTATTTATGTATGTATGTGTGTGTATGTGTGTGTGTATGTATATCGATGCATTTAACCAGGATGCCACTCTAAATCGATTCGGGTATATTTAGAAATTTGAACAAAAAAAATTCTAGTATATATATATATATATACTCAAACCCTAAATCCTTGAGTATATCTTAGTTTGAACTAAAAATTTAAAAAATGGTTATGAAATTCCATAACTAGTAAATTGTAGAACTTACCAGAAAAAAGTAAAATATCTATTAAAACCCTAGGTAGGGTATGGAAATGTGTTGAAAAGAAATATTAAAAAAATACAAGCATACTATACACACGTAGTGTTTGTATCGAACTCAAAATCCAAACAAAAAATCCTCCTTAGCTTCCTTAAGTGCCTTCGCTCTCCCTTCAGCCTGAAAAAGTAAAAATGAGAAGGATTAGGGAAACATGTGGATAAAATGTATGCATAAGGATTTTTAGAGCATTATAAATCAAATGGCTCGGATATACTTGATACAATTGTGGCAGATGAACCTTACAACCTAAGTGATGGGGATATTATGGGAATGGAAATTATATTAAATGGTATGGGTAATATGTGAATGGCACCACTTAAGGAAATTAAAGAGTTAGAATTAAATTGTGGCCCTTATTGTTATAGATAAATAATTATATATAAATGGCATTATCTTTAGGGAATAATTAAATTATATTGGGAATGTATAACATAGATAATGATTAGAGAAAATTAATTTAATTAATGGAAAGTCTATAAAGAATATATCTAAACTAGGTATGGACATTAAGTTAATATAGGGAACAAATTAAGGTTAACTTAGAAGATAATTCCTTGATTAATTTAAGACAATCCTATCAAGTAAAATAATGAGATGGACTTAGAGAATTATTTGGAAAAAAAATTATTGGAGAGTTTCCACATTAATATATGGTTGTGATTAATTCATTAGATAAGGATTAATTAAATTAAAGCTAAGATCTACTACCCTTGAAATACTTTCCAAAAAAAAAATTAACCATTATTTTCCTAAATATTTAATGTGGTTTTGGAGGATCAAAAATGTCAGCATTACAATTGGTATCAGATTCATGGGTTCAACACTTTGACCATGGGCCAAAACGAAACATAACATGTAAACCTAGCACAACCTACACTTATAACACATAACATTACATGATATTTTTATTAAAATTAGAAAACATAGAAAACTGAAATAATCCTAGATGATGATAAACTAACTCTTGTCTTGGTTTGTGCATGAGGCATGAACCAGATGAGGGGATCTTTCATGTTGAGTTAGCTATACCACCCCCAGAGTAGGTAGTTGCCATCATATTGTCATAGATCATCCAAACCTTGCATGAGGTCAATATAACTATATAAGGTGGAACAGTATGGGGACGATCTAGCTAGCATGATAGAGATCCATTAGTAGAGGATCGTATCCCTTTACAAAACAGTGAGGAATCTAGGGCAGAGAACTCACATGTGGAGTAAGATAGATGGGATTAACCTAAAAGGTGACATGGAGATATGGCTATAAGAAATAGAGATAGGCCTAGGAGCCCTAAAATGACGAATGATCATGTTAAGAGATCAAGGGGCTGAAATTCATCAATAAAAAATCATATCAGAGAGATAATGAAGCTACATCTACTCTATTTTTCTTAAGACACAGTTCAGGATTTCAGGAAGAGGCATGGTTTGTTAGCTTGAGAAGATGCTTCAAGCTATGTCTATGTACCAACAACAAAAAGGCTTGTGTTTTCATCCACCTTCTAAGAGATGTATTTGGGGTTCGATGGAGGAGTTAGTAGCAGAAGCTCGATGTGGATTCAATGACTCTTACTTGGCAGCTCCTCGAGGAGTGATTTAGGAGTAAGTACATCTCTAGGAGGTTTATTCAACATCAGATCAATGAGTCTCATTATTTGCGAAAGGCATCCATAATAGTAGCTACGTATGAGATTAATTTTCTATACTTTCTTCAGTAGGTATAATAAATGTAGGATGAGAAGGTTTGAGTGCATAGGTTCATTAGGGCCCTAAACTTATATTTGGGAGGTTAAGTGTGCATCCATTGTCTAAAGATCATAACAGAGGCCGTTAAGAAAGATAATATTACAGAGGAGACCAGTGGAAAGATAGAACAAGCTACAGATATAGTTATGAGTCATATTTAGGAGATGCAGGATAGTAGGTTGAGAGGGTTAGCTCCTTCTCCTTATGGTGGACGTGATAAATAATAGCCTTCATTCAGGTACCCTCAGCAGACACATCATCAACAAACTCATCTTAAATTAAGGCCTCCTTAGAGGTAGGATGAATAGAGAGGATCCATCAAAACACAAGATCCACCAAGAAATCAATCAGTAGGAGCATGTACTGTTATCAAAAATTCAACCCCTAGGGTACCCCCTTGGCTTTTCTCTAACTTCCATATCCAAAGAAAATCCAACGAGTTGGAAAAAAAAAATCTGAAAAAATAAAGTCAAAGCCCTATTTTAACGAAAATAAGGTTTGAGGGCTACGGATGGAACCAATGTGGATCATACCAAGGTTCATCGTACCAATTTTGGGCCCGAAATGCTAAGGAGAAAGTGAAATGCAGAAAAGGCATAAGAATTTTTCCCGCGGTCCACGGGACAGTTGGGACAAAGGTACATGTAGAACCCAAAAACTTGAAATGGTTGTAAGTCAATTTAATGCGGATATTGTGTAAAAAAGTGTCTAGGAAACTCGAGCCCAAAATGGCCAAAAAAATGTAAAATGAAGTTTTTGGAAAAAGTCATAAAAAATATACAGAATAAAGTCCGCAGAAAAGTCATCGAACAAAGTCCTCAGAAAATTGGTGGAAAAATCCTAAGAAAAATGTCCATAGAAAAGCCATTGAAAAAGCTGCAAAACAAAGTCCATGGAAAAAACCACAGAAAAATCCGCAGAAGAAATTCCACAGAAAATTCGTAGAACAAATTCCACCCAAAAAGACATAGAAAAAGCCGCAGAAAAAACCTTGGAAGAAATTCCATGAAAAAAGCCGCAGAAAAAGCCACAAAATAAATTCCATGGAAAAAGACATAGAAAAAGCCGCAAAAAAAAGTCCACAGAAAAATTTGTGGAATGCCGAAGAAAACAAAATCCGCGGAATGTTACAGAAAACTTCAAAATCCGTGGAACAAAGAAAAATCACATTTTTTCATGGAAGATTTTGAATGGCCATAACTTTTTTAATTCTCAATGGATATTTGCAAACAAATTCTCATTGGAATAATGATTCCAAGACCGATGCACAATAATTAATAAATGAAAAAATTGATGAAGTTTTGATTTTGATTTTTCTTAAAACATGTTAAGGTTTAGAAAAATATTTTAATTGGTAGTTGGGATGCATTTAATGAGGCATGGTCATTATTATCTCTCTACTGCAGCACATGGGAAAGCATGGGGATCCTTTTTCAATTAACATTCCATCAATTACACTCCATTATAACAACTTACAAGTGATTAAAAAGATGAATTTGGGATTGCAATTCTATCTTTGTTTCTCATTTTATAAATTTTAATCTTGAGCTCATTTGTAAAAGAGTTGGTCATTTTTTCTCTCCTGCCCCCTCTCTCTTTATTCACTAGGGTTTAATGTGGAGATTTCTCCTCTTTTTTCTTTATAATGGCATTTTCTTGACCCTTTCCCACTAATGATGTATTATGTGAACTCGTGGAGCAATAAAATCTATTTCATGATACATTTTGTCCATCCTTTTCTTATTTTACTATCTCTTCTTGCCTCTCACGATTAAAGGGCATAGTGTGCATAACTCTGACTTCTATTGTATGTTTTGGGAGTTGTTTTTAATGGGTTTGAAGTGTTGTTCTTTGTGATCTTTATCATTTGTTTGTGATGCAACTTGTCCATCCTCTCCATTGCTCACCCCTCTCCACATCAATAAGTTGAGATTGTGATCAATATCCCTCCTTTTCTTGTGTATCATCTCTTTTTTGAAGGCTTTTTTTTCATGCACTCTCTCTCCCATGTCCCTTGGAAATTTAGATTAGGATTCAATATTTTTCCTGTATTAGAGTAGATTCTAGCAAGTAGTTTCGGAGAAACAACCATATTTCTACGGAGGATCATCTCAATCCCGCAAGTCCAACAACTTGACAGATTGTCTAATGTTACAAAAATTATACCAAATGCGTCATTCAAATCCATATCCATTTGCGGGTGTTGTAATTTCATGATAACAATTCTGGCACACCCAATGGGATAGGTTTGAAGCACCTTACAACTTCATTTCATCAAGTTGATGTGTTCTCCATTAGTTTCAACCTTTAGAGGTACATATAAAGGACATCTGGTGAATCCATCTGATCAACAACCCATTCTCATACTAACAAAATTTCTTTCCATTCATTTCCACCCATTCTTCATTCCACATCTTTCATCTTCTTCCATTCATGAATTTGTGTAGTCATGGCTTCATTCCCATCTTGGAATTCACACTTTTAGCAACAATGGTGCACTCTACCTCCATTATATTTCTCAACTTCTCTAGATCAGCATTATGATCAGATTCATAACCATTATGTTAACCCATATGAGTAGTGTCAAGACTAGTTTGGTTATGAAACCTATAAGGAACAAGGGTATGCATACAATCACAATCGTCAAATAGAGAAAGTTGATCTGGTAGGGAAGATTAAAGGATGAAGGCTGACACAATTCAATCCAGGGCTACAGCTTAGATGAAAGCATTCAAGATTGGTTTCTGGGCACCTTGGCCAGAGGTTATCCCTTTTCCAACACATTACAGCCCTCAACAGAAGATTGATTTCATGGTTAAAATGTTTCCTCAACTTCCATAGTGGATTGAGAATATCGAGGCATATGATAAAATTTCAAGACAACCTTGTCAATGGGTAAGTCCAATACCTCATAAGTTTTATTTTCCTCTTTCTCAATCAATATCATTGTAGCAATGTCATGAGTCTAGTTTCTCACTTGCTTCCCCTACTATTGAATTCCTTTTTCCATCTTCTAATATTCCATCTCATCTCAATTAATTTTCCATTTTCCCTTCCAAGCATTCATCCCCTCCAAAAAACAATAATTTCTATCTCCTCCACCACCAAAACAAATTGCAAAATATGTTGTAAGCCAACCCATACCTCCTATTACTATCTCAAGTTCATCTTGGGGAGCAAGAAATCAAATAACCAGTCAAGGATAGCAGCAAAAAGGAGAGAAAAATAGATAAGGAATCATGAAAATTTTGGTAAGCTTGGCTGTAAGATTCGGAATTGAAAATATTCCCTTGATGGTTAATACTATGAAGGAGGTCAAAGTTGAAGATCCAGTGGTGGATGAGGCTGATTTTCTAGAAGCACTGGAAATAGAAGATAAATAGTCTGTATCTTCTAAATGCCATGTCTATGATGGCACTTTTTCTGAAAATATTCATGATCATATTCCATCTGCACAATACATCAAGGAGGAGGAAGAACAACCAACTCTATGTCTAGTTAAAGTGGAGCATGAGGATGTGACCAAAAAAATTCAGACGAATTGAATCATGAGCCAGTTGCAAAATAGATTACATATCTCTCCCCATTAAATCTATCCAAAAATATTTTTTTGGAAGATTTTGAACTTACTAGCGTCATGTTTGAAGATGAAGCTTCGTCTTGTTAAAATAATGAATATTATAAGATCATCATCCAAGAGGGAGAGACCTTGCTGCCGCAGGATAGTGAAGAGTTTGATTTTCAATCATACTTGGATGAATGTTTTAATATAGATGATCCCATATAAATTAAAATTTTCATTTCACCATCATTCATCCTTTAACCGAAAGAACCTTTCGCCATGGAGGAGGATGTGCAAGCACAACCTGCCTCTTGAATCAAAGTTAGAAGAGTTTGATCTTCCAAAATCCACACTAGACATAGAGGAAGAAGAAGAGAAAGAGGATTTAATCATCTCTCCCATATCATTCACCAAAAGGGGACATTATTTTTTTGTGTACATGCAAGTAGAAAAATATCAAGCTGCAAAGAAGCCCCTTATTCAATAAGGTCCACAACAAGACTCTAGTTTTGGAGCCGAATTTTAGAGAAATGGGAAAAATTAATAGATTAGAACATTCACAATCAAATACTTGGCTTCATTGGAGCCAAAAGAGGAGCTACCACTAGTCATGCTTTCTCCTGAGCATGAGGATGAGTTTTAGAGTACCAAGGATCAGCTGCAATGCCTCTTCAATCCAAATGCAGAGAAACTAAAAGAGTTATTTGTCTTGTTTCTAGTTGATACCTTGATGATTAGGGTAGAAGATCAACCTCTTGTCGGTTTTTCACTCATAATAGCAACCACATTCAATACCTTATCATATACATGGCTGCCTATTTTGATAAAGGGATGCTACTTCTCCCTACCATTTTCAGGATTTGTTTGATTTATTTTTGCTTCCGGTTAGTGTAGAGTAGGTAGGTTTGCCTTCAGCAAAAGAAGTGTCTGTGCACACTCTACATGTTCCACTTGGGGCATCTATGATCTTTCTCTTTTATACATAGTGTGTTATTGTGTTTTGTTGCTCGTGCACGGTCCATTACAGGTAGCGTTTGGTGAGATCAGATCCACTTCTAGTAATGTTTCAAGTGATTTAGGGACAAGATTTCCACTTTTCATATTAGATTGCCTTTACAAGGATGACTCCATCCTGAATGGATTTTTCAAGGCCATTGATCAAATAACCTAACATTCAGGTAATCCCGTTGAGTAGCCAAAACTGCTATCCAAAATTCACCCCTATGGTAAATTTGATAACTTGAAAATGAAGAAAACATAAATGGAGAAAGGAAAAAAATCAAATTGTGTGGTACACCCTTGGATTTTCTCTAACTTCCATATCCAAAGAAAATCGGAGGAGTTAGCAAAATTTGCAAAATCGTAAAAATGAATTCAAATGTCTATTTCAGTGCAAATCAGGTCTTAGGGTTGTGGATTGAACCAATGCAGGTATAAACAAGGTTCAATGTACCAAGTTCAGGCCCAAAATGCTAAGTAGGTAGTCAAATGTGGAAAAGGTAGAAGATTTTTTCCAGCGAGGTCTATGGGACAGTTGGGATGAAGGTACATGTGGGACCCAAAAACCCAAAATGACCATAAGTCGTTTTATTACTGATATGGTGGAAAAACATTTCTATGAAAGTCGGGCCAAAAAAGGCCAAAAAACTAGTAGAACAATGTCCGCGGAAAAAGTCGTAGAACAAAGTCCAGGGAAAAGCTGAAGAACAAAGTCCACAGAAAATCCGTAGAATAAAGTCCCCAAAAAATCAACAAAAAAAGTCCATGGAAAATTTGAAAACAAAGTTTGTGCAAAAAGCCACGGAATTCTGCAAAAACCCAAATCCATTAAATGTTGCAGAAAACTGGAAAATCCGTGGAACAAAGGAAACTGACAATTTTTCGTGCAAAACTTTGAATGGCCATAAATTTTGTAATTCTTAACGGATATTCACAAAATTTGTCTCGTTGGAGTAGTGATTCCAAGCCTGATGCAAATCAATTAATAAATGAAAAATTTTATGAAGTGTTGATGCTGATTTTTTTGAAAACAAGTTAAGGTTTAGAATAGTGTTTTAATTAGTAGTTGGGATGCATTTAATGAGGCATGATCATCATTGTCTCTTTGTTTTAGCACATGGGAAAACATGAGGAGCCTTTTTCAAGTCACATTCCATCAATTACACTCATTTATAACAACTTACAAGTGGTTGAAAAGGAAAATTCTGGATTGCAATTCTCTCTCTATTTCTAATTTTACAAATTTTAATCTCGGGCTCATTTGTAAATAAGTTGGTCATTTTTTCTCTACTACCCCCTTTGTCTTTTTCCCCTAGGGTTGAATGTGCAACTTAAGCCTCCTCTCTTTACTTTTTAATGCCATTTTATTTCCTGTTGGCCACTAATGATATACTGTGTGAACTCATGGAGCAATAAAATATGTTTTGTGATGCATTTTGTCCATCCTTTGCTCATTTTATTGTCTCTTCTTGCCTCTCACAATTTCAGGATATATTGTGCATATCTGTGATGTCTATTGCAAGTTTTAAGAGCTTTGTTTAATGGGTTTGAATTGTTTTTCGTGTCAAATTTATCTTTGGTTTGTGATGCATCTTGTTTATCCTCTCCATTTCTCACCCCTCTCCACTTCAAGAAGTTGAGATTGTGATCAATAACCCTCCTTTTCTGATGTATTGCCACTTTAATGTAAGGTTTTTTATCATGCACTCTCTCTCCATGGTCCCTTGGAAAGTTATATTAGGATTAGATAGATTTCCTGCATTAGAGTAGTTTTGTGGAAGGTAGTTTAGGAGAAAGAAAAAACTTTCTCTAGAGGATCATCTCAAGCCCGCAAGTCCCACAACTTGAGATATGGTCCAGTGTTACACAAATTAAAATGAATGCCTCATTCAAATACAAAGCCATTCGAGGGTGGTGTAATTTTGTGATAACAATTCTGGCATGCCCAGTGGGAAAAGTTTGAAGAACCTTATCACTTAATTTCATCAATTTGATGTGTTCTTGGTTAGATTCACCCTCTAGAGGCACATGCAAGGCACATATGGTGACTCCATATTATCAACAACCTATTCTCTCTGGTACATAATTTATTTCCATCCATTTCCACCCATTCTTCTTTCCACATATTTCATCTTGTAATTCACACTTGTAGCAGTAGTGGTGCATTCCACCCCTGATGTATATCTCAACTCCTCCAGATCAACATTATGATCAGATTCAGAACAATTATGCTTACCCATATGAACAGTGTCAAAACCATTTTGGTTATGAAACATATTAGGAATAATGGTATGCATAAAATGACAAAAATGAAATGGAGAATGTTCATCTTCTTGAGAAGATTCAAAGGATGGAGGGTGGCACGGTTCAATCCAGCACTACAACTCAGATGAAAGCATTCATGATTGGTTTTAGGGAACCTTGTCCATGGGTTGGCCCTTTTCTAAGACATTATAGTCCTCAACAGAAGCTTGATTTCATGGTTGAAATATTGCCTCAACTTACACAGTGGACTAAGGATATTGAGGCATATGAGAAAATTGTAAGACAACCTTTGCAATGGGTAAGTCCTCTACCTCATAAATTTTCCTTTCCTCTTTCTCAATCAATATCATTACAACAGTATCATGAGTCTAGTTTCTTACTTGCTTCCACTATTATTTAATTCCTTTCTCAATATTCTAATCTTCCATCTCATCTCAATTATTTTTCCCTTTTCCCTTCCAAGAATTCATCCCCTCTAAAAAAATAATAATTTATATCTCCTCCACCACCAAAATAAATTGCAAAATCTATTGTAAGCCAACCCCTCCCTCCTATTAATATCTCAAGTTCATCATGGGGAGCAAGTAATAAGATAACCAGTCAAGGATAGCAATAGGAAGGAGAGCTAGAAAGATAAGAAATCATGAAAAGTTTTGTAAGCTAGGTTCTAAGATTCAGAATTGAAAATATTCCCTTGATGGTTAAGCCTATAGAGGATGTCAAAGCTGAATATCCAGTTGGGGCTAAGGCTTATTTTGTAGGAGCATTAAAACAAGAATGTCATTAGTTCATATTCTCTGAATGTAGTGTGTATGATGTCACATTGTTTGAAAAGATTGATGATCATATTACAGCTGTACAATACAACAAGGAGGAGGAAGAACAACCAGCTCTAACTCAAATTAAAGTGGAGCATTATGAGGTGACCAAAAACAATTCAAAGGAATTGAATCATGAGCTAGTTTCAAAAGAGATTAAAGATCTCTCTCCCATTCAATCTATCCAAAAATCTATTTTTCTGAATATTTTGAACTCACTAGCTTCATGTTTTAAGATGAAGCTTCATCTAGTGAAAATAATGAAGATTTTAAGATCATTATGCAAGAGGGAGAGACCTTGCGGCAATAGGACAAGGAAGATTTTGATTTCCTTTCATAATTGGAGTAATGTTTTGATGAGGAGGAGCGCATAAAAATTACAAATTTCACTTCCTCAACATTTATCCTTCAACCGCAAGAACCTACCTCCATGGACGAGGACGTGTAAGCACAACGTCTAGTTTACATTACACATAGACGAAGTGGAAGAGAAAGATGATTTCATCATTTGTCCCATACCATTAACCAAATAGGGACATCATTTGTTTGTGGATGTGCAAGAATAAGAATATCAAGTTGAAGACAATCCCCTTATTCAATAAGGTCAACATCAAGACTCCAATTTTGGAGTTGAATTTAAGAAAAATGGGAAAAATTAATATATTAGAGCATGCCAAATAAAATACTTGGCTTGATTGGAGCCAAAATAGGAGTTACCACTAGTCACACTTTCTCTTGAGCATGAGGAAGAGTTTCAAAGGACCAAGGATCAGCTACAATGCCTCTTCAATACAAATGCAAAGAAACTAAAAGAGTTATTTGTCTTATTTCCAGTTGATACCTTGATGATTTAGGTGGAATATCAACCTCTTGTCAAATTTTCACTCATAATAACAGCCACATTCATACCCAAATCATATACATGGCTGCCTTTTTTTAGAAAGGGAAGCTAGTTCTCCCTGCCAGTTCTAGAATTTCTTTGAGTTAACTTTGCTTTAGGTTAGCGTAGAGTAGGTAGGTTTACTATCAACAAAAGAAATGATTTTTCATACTCTACATGTTCCCCTTGGGGAATGCATGATATTTCTCTTTTGTACATAGTTTTTTCTTGTGTTTTTTTTCTCATGCACGGTCCATTAGAGGTAGTGTTTTGTGAGATCAACTTCAGTGCTAGTAATGTTTTAACTATCTTAGGGAAAATATTTTCACTTTTCATATTATATTATCTTTATTGGGTTGAATCCATGCCCAATGAATGATTCAAGGCCACTGATCACATCACCTAGCAGGTAGGTAACCATGTTGAGTCACCAAAACTATTATAAAAAATTCACCCCGAGGGTAAATTTGATAACTTGAAGTCAAAGAAAATAGAAATGGCGAAAGGAAAAAAATCAAACTTCTAGGTACCTCCTTGGCTTTTCTCTAACTTCCATATCCAAAGAAAATCCAATGAGTCAGAAAAATTAGACAAATCTGAAAAAATGAATTCAAACGTCTATTTTAGTGAATATCGGGTTTGAGGGATGCGAATGGAACTAATGTGGGTTGTACCAAGGTTCACCGTACCATGTTCAGGCCTAAAATGTTAAGGAGACAGTTGGGGAGAAGGTACGTGTGGGACCCAAAAACCCAAAATGGCTGCAAGTCAGTGTATTGAAGATATGGTGGAAAAACATGTCCAGGATAGTCGGGCCCAAAAAGGAAGAAAAACCTGTAAAACAAAGTCCACAGAAAAGCCACAGAACAAATTCTACGGAGAATCTGTAGAAAAAACTCCATAGAAAAGAAGCAGAACAAAGTCCATGAAAAATATGAAAAACAAAAATAATAGAAAAATCCATGGAATGTCGTTGAAAACCAAATCTGCGGAATTTTGCAAAAAAATGGAAAACCCATGGAACAAATTACAACGACAGTTTTTCATGCGAATCTTCGAATAGGCATAAATTTTTCAATTCTCAACGGATTTTTACAAAATTTGTCTTGTTGGAATCGTGATTCCAATCCCCATGCAAAAAAATCAAGAACTAAAGAAATTTATAAATTTTTGATGTGAGTTTTATGAAAATGTGTCCATGTTCAAAACAATGTTTTAATTCGTAGTTGGGATGCATTTAATGAGGCATGGTCATCATTATCTCTTTGCTGTATAACATGGGACTGCATGGGGAGAATTTTTCAAGTAACATACAATTAATTACACTCATTTATGATAAATTCCAAGTGCTTGAAAAGAAAAATTTAGGATTTCTATTCTCTCTCTCTCTCTCATTATATAAATTGTAATTTTGGGCCTATTTGTTAAAGAGTTGGTCATTTTTTTTCTCCCACCCCCTCTCTCTTTCTTCCCTAGGGTTGAATGTGGAGATTAAGCCTCCTCTCTTCACTTTGTAATGGAATTTTCTTGCCTCTTTCCCACTAATGATGTAATGTGTGAACTCATGGAGCAATAAAATATGTTTCATGATGCATTTTGTCCATCCTTTTCTTAATTTATTGTCTCTTCTTTCCTCTCGTCATTCCAGGGTATACTATGCATATCTCTGATGTCTATTACAAGTTTTGGGAGTTGTGTTTAATGGTTTTGAAGTATTTTTATGTGTGAAATTTATCTTCTATTTGTGATGCATCTTTTCCATCCTCTCCATTTCTCACCCCTCTCCAATTTATGCAGTTGAGATTGTGCTCAGTAACCCTCCTTTTTTGGTGTATCATTGCTCTAGTGTAGGATTTTATTTCATACACTCTCTCTTCTCGGTCCCTTGGAAAGTTAGATTAGGATTAGATAGTTTTCCTTCATTAGAGTATATTGTGATAAGTAGTTTAGGAGTAAGAACCAACTTTCTCTGAAGGATCATCTCAATCCCGCAAGTCTCACAACTTGAGAGATGGTCCAATTTTACAAAAATTACACTGAATGCATAATTTAAATCCAAATCCATTCGAGGATGTTGTAATTTTGTGATAAAAATGTTGGCATGCCTAGTGGTAGATGTTTGAAGCACCTTACCACTTCATTTCATCGATTTGATGTGTCCTTGGTTAGATTTATCCTTAAGAGGCACATGTAAAGCACATCCGGTGACTCCATCTGATCAACAACCCATTCTCTCAGTTATAGAATTTTTTTTCCATCTATTTACACCCATTCGTATTTCCACATCTTTCATCTTCTACCATTCATGAAGTTGTGTAGTAATGGTTTCATTCCCATCTTGGAATTCACACTTGTAGCAGCAGCGATGTATTCCATGTCCATTTTATTTCTCAACTCCTCTAGATAAACATTATGATACGATTCAAATTGATTATGCTTACCCATATGAGCAATGTCAAAACTAATTGGGTTATGAAACATATAAAGTATTTGTCTTGTTTCAGAGCAACTAAAAGAGGTATTTGTCTTGTTTCAGGTTGATACCTTAATGATTTGGGTGGAAGATCGACCACTAATCGGTTTTTCACTCATAATAATAGTGACGTTCAATTCCAAATCATATACATGGCTGCCTATTTTGATAAAGGGAAATTACTTCTCCCTGTTAGTTACAGGATTTTTTTGAGTTCCCTTTACTTCCGGTTACCATAGAGTAGGTGGTTTTGCTTTCAGCTAGAAGAATTGCTTGTGCACACTCTGCATTTTCCACTTTGGGCATGTCTGATCTTTCTCTTTTGTATATAATTATTTTTGGTGTTTTTTTTCTCATGCATGGTATATTAGGGGTAGCATTTTGTGAGATTAGCTCTAGTTCTAGTAATGTTTTGAGTGGCTTAGGGATATGATTTCAACGTTTCAAATTAGATTATATTTATCAGGATGACTCCATGCCCAATGGACGATTTAAGGCCACTGATTAGATCACCTAGATGGTGGGTAACCCCAATGAGTCACCAAAAATGTTATCCAAAATTCACCCCTGAGGGTAAATTATAGAACTTAAAGCTGGAGCAAACAAAAATGGAAAAAAGTAAAAAATGATATTTTTGGGTACCCCTTGGATTTTCTCTAACTTCCATATCCAAAAAAAATCCAAGGAGTTAGCAAAATTTGTAAAATATGAAAAAATGAAGTCAGAGACCTATTTTAGTGCATATCAGGTTTGAGGGCTGTGGATGGAACCAATGTTGATGGTACCAAGGTTAATCATACCAATTTGAGGACTTAAATGCTAAGGAGACAGTCAAATGTAGAAAAGCTGAAATATTTTTTCCCGCATCATTTGCGGGACAGTTTGGATGAATGTACGTGTGCGACCCAAAAACCTTAAATGGCCGCAAGTCAGTGTATTGTAGATATGGTGGAAAAATGTGTTTGGGATAGTTAGGCAGAAAAAGTTTGAAAAACATGCATAAAAAAGTCCTCAGAAAACGCGGTAGAACAAAGTCCACGCAAAAAGTCACAGAAAAATCCGAAGAACAAAGTCCATGGAAAAGCTTCATACAAAATTCCTCAGAAAAATCCATAGAACAAAGTCCAAGAAAAAATCCATAGAAAAATATGAAGAACAAAGTCCACAGAAAAGGCCATGGAATGCCGCAGAAAACCAAATCTGCGAAACAAAGGAAAACGACAGTTTTTCGCGTGAAACTTCGAATGGCCATAAAATTTGTAATTCTCAATGGATTTTTAGACAATTTGTCTCGTCTGAATCATGATTCCAATCCCAATGCATATTATTTAATAAATAAATAAATTGATGACGTTTTGATGCTGAGTTTTTTAAAATGTGTAAAGGTTCGGAATAATGTTTTAATTGGTAGTTTGGATGCATTTAATGAGGCATGGTTTTCATTATCTCTCTACTATAGCAAATGGGACAACATGGGGATTTTTTTGTAAGTACAATACCATCAATTACACTCATTTATGAAAACTTAAAAGTGGTTGAAAAGACAAATTCGAGATTGTAATTCTCTCTTTCTTTCTCATTCTATAAATTGTAATCATGGGCTCATTTGTAAAAGAGTTGGTCATTTTTGATCTCCTTCCCCCTCTCTCTTTCTTCCCTAGGGTTGAATGTGGATCTTAATCCTCCTCTCTTTTCTTTGTAATGGCATTTTCTTACCTCTTTCCTGATAATGATGTACTGTGTGAGCTCATAAAGCAATAAAAATTGTTGCATAATGCATTTTATACATCCTTTGCTTATTTTATTGTCTATTCTTTCCTCTCACCATCGCAGGGTATATTATGCATATATTTGATGTATATTGCAGGTTTTGGGAGTTGAGTTTAATGAGTTTGAAGTGTTGTTTTGTGTGAACTTTATCTTTGGTTTGTGATGCATCTTGTCCATCGTCTTCATTACTCACCCCTTTCAACTTCAGGGAATTGAGATTATGATCAACAACCCTCCTTTTCTGGTGTATCATTGCTTTAGTGTAGGCTTTCGTTTCATGAACTCTCTATCCCTGTTCCCTTGGAAAGTTAAATTAGGATTATATAGTTTGTCTACATTAGAGTAGATTATGACAGGTATTTTAGGAGCAAGAACCATATTTCTCTTGAGGATCATCTCAAGTCCGCAAGTACCACATCTTGAGAGATGGTCTAATGTTACACAAATTCCACTTAATGCCCCATTCAAATCTAAATCCATTCAGGGGTGTTGTAAGTTATGTGATAACATGTGCACAATACCCATAAAATAACACGGTAGGATCATCAGGGTCTACAACATGGACTTCTAGAGCAAGTGGATGGGTTTCTATTCATTGGAGGGTACCAGGTACTTGCTATAGATGCAGTGTATAGAGTCAAAATTGGCTAGAGTGTCTACAGACCCGTAATAAAAAGCATAAGGGCCGCATTTTTTAGCCTAAAGTTTGTGACATGGATAGGAGCCACATGATTTATGTACTAATCAGGAACATCCAGGAATAGCATTAGGACACCGTGATTGAGATGACAGGTAGCCTCAGTGGTATTTCTACCTATGAGTTGTTTTATTCAGGATCTACTGATTCATTTATTACACCATCGTTAGTAGAGTGATGAAGGTTAGTGGAAATTTGATAGGGTCATAGGTGGGATGTTGAGATGGATTTTTGAACTAGGCTTAGAGTAGAGTCCTTACTTAAGGAATGTGTAGTTGACCTAGGACCCTTCACCATGACTTTGGTAACTTCATATCCATCCCTTAATTTTGTCTGGAGTTAACCTAGGCATGGATTGGTTATCTACACACAGAGGTAGAGTTGATTGTTAAAGCAAGGTGATATATTTTTCAGATTATTTTGGGGTTGAGTCATTGATAGTCACAGTTTTGAGGCCTATCTCTATTTGCACCATATCCTTTATGTAACTTAAGTAGTGTGTGCATCAGGGTTGTTAATTGTATGCCATAACCGTTTGTGACCGATAAGAGGATGAGACTCATGGACCGTTACTTGACGATCATCATATTTTGAGAGAGTTTTAAATTTTTTTCCCAGTGAGATGCTAGGGTTACCTCCCCCATGTGAGATAGAATTCCATATTTATTTGGTTCTTGGAATCAAGCCTATCTCACGCGTGCCATATAAGATGATCACCCCTGAGCTATGTGAGCTCAAATTGTAGTTAGAGGTCCTTCTTAAGAAGGGCCTAATGCATTCTAGTGTAACTCCTTGTGGTGCACTAGTGATTTTTTTAAATAAGAATGATGGATACTTGCGTTTGTTTTTTTACTATAGATAATTGAACAATGTAACGATCAAGAATCATTACCCGCTTCCACGCATAGATGATTTTTTAGAGAAGATGAAGGCAAAAACCATGTTTCCCAAGATAGATATTAAGTTTGGTTATCATAAGCTGAGGATTGTAGAGAAAAATATTCATAAGAGAACCTTTTGCACTTTTTATGGCCAACACAAGTTCACAGTTGTGCCATTTTGTCTAATGAATGCCCCAGAAGTATTTATGAGTTTTATGAATGGGGTGTTCATGACCTTTCTAGACCATTTTTTTCTCGTGTTCCTTGATGATATTTATATTTACTCACGTACATGTGAGGAGCATGAGGAGAACCTTCAATAGATTGTCTAGTGTCTTGAAGAGAAGAAGCTTTATGAGAACCTAGAGAAGTGGGAATTTTTCTAGATAGAGATTTAATATTTAGGTAACATTATTTTTGGGAAAGTTATCATAGTTGATCCTTCCAAGATTAGAGATATCATGGATTTTCCAGTACTAACCAATGTGATCAAGGTGTGCAGCTTCATGGGACTAACAATTTATTACAATAGGTTTGTTCAAGATTTTTCTTCTATTGCACATGACATCACTTCCCTACAACAAAAAGGATATAATTTTGGTTAGTCAAATAGATGTGAGCAGGCCTTCAGGACATTAGAGGAATGACTTACAACCAAACCTATTCATCCAGTGCCATATCCTCAGAGGGATTTCATCGTGTGTAAAGATGTTTCTTTGGTAGGTTTAGGAGGTTTGTTGATGCAGGATGGCCGAGTAGTAGTTTTAGAGTAATACAAAATCAAGGATTATGAAATCAATTAATTGACTCATGACGTTGAGCTTGTAGCATTGGTCCATGCATTGGTGCATTGGTGAAATTTCATATTTGGTAGGAGGTTTAATCTCGGGAAAGAACATTTGACTCTAAAACACCTCTTCACACAGCCTAATCTCAACACCTGTCAATGGCGTGGGATGGAGTTGTTATGTGAGTACGACATGGAGATTGATAATGTTAAAGGGAAGGAGAATGTGGTTGTAGATTTTTTAAGTCGTGAGAGGAATTTGGTTATGGCTACTTCAGTGGGCATAGAATTTCAAAGTAGAATCTTGTGTAGTGCCCACTTCCCTTCGACACTTTTATTACTGATCAGTATACTGCTGACTATATTATGAACATTATTATAGTTTTGATTCAGTATGATGTAGATGTTAACTGTTGGATTATTGTTGACATTGATTCATATATGGTGCATGATGATTATTGGAAATTTTTTATATATTGATGTTGATATATTGTTTGACATGGTTATATTATAGATGTTGTTCAGACATGTGATAATTAGATATTTTTAGTAGACCTAGAAAGTGGAATTGATTTGCTGATCATATATTTGTTGATAAAATTGCGAATGATAATGTTGGTTTCTGTGATGTTGTTGTGATTCATATGTATATATGGTTTTGTAATTATATTTATAATCATTTTGGATGTTCTGATGTGGTCATGAGGCTGAAAGAGATATTTGTATTTTGCAGGTTAAAAATATCACAACAAACATCGGGGAATTGGAGACCAACCACATTGGAATTCTAGATGAATTCAACAAGGTCACCATGCCAACTTGTATTTGTTTATGTGTGTTTCATTTTGGTTAGGATTCCCATGGGGGGGGATCACCTTCGAATGCGACCAAGTGACTTTATGTTTTTATTTTATTTCATCCTTTGTTAATGTTGTATGTGTTTTATAAGTGATATGTTTTCCCTTTTCATTATTTAATTGACTTTGTGGTTAAAAATGTGACAAATCATATTGTTAAAAATAATTTAATCAAATTTGGATCATAAGAAAGTAATTAGTGGAGTTGCTGACTCTTGTATTAAATTTTGTAAGAAATGTGTAATTTAAGTGTAAATGATGTTGTAAGAGATATGAAAGTTAATTTTGGAGTGTGAAACACTCCACCTCCTCTTGAATTTCGGATTTTTACTTGGGGGCTATTTCTAGAGGCTTATTGGACAAGTTAAACTTGTCCCATATCTCTTAAATTCTCATGCGAACCTTACCTATGGTTGGAGAGTTAAAATATAGCTTCATTATGCATTTTTGCAAGTTGTAATTGCACTTTCTTACACAATTTTAATTGCAGTCCTTATGGAGTATGGACTTGTTTTTGAGTGTCTAAGTAATCTGTCATATTATTCACCCACCCATTTAATATGCATTGGGGAATGAAGTTGAATTTGGTGTTAGATTTGAGGATGTGTTATGTGGAATCCTACATGGATCCATCTCATCCTCTTCTCTTCCCTCTTCTATAAAATTAAAATTCCTTACCTTGTTTTGGGTTTCTTCACCTTGGGAACTTCTTTTCTGGGGAGAATTATTTTGTTGTGGGAGAGATATTTATTGTGAAGGGTTTGAAAATTGTTGAATGCTTGTGCTTGGTTACTATTTTGGATTAATTGCATTGGGATAAATCTTGTTGTTACTAAACTTGGAACATCTCCATCATGGAGGGGTAAGAGCTTGGCTCTTGGAATGCTCTTATTTCTTTTTTAAGCTTATGTGAATGGTTTAGTGTTTGAGTGTGTTGTTTTATTTGTTGGTTGGTTGGGTAGATGGCCTAAGAAAGGTATAGGAGGAGACTATGGGGATATTTTTTCAGGGTCATAAAGATTTTTTTTGTGGAGGGATTTTGGGATGCGTGTTCCACCTTGGAAGAGAAATAGCTTGGATTTCATACTTGTGATAGGGGGCCATAAGGGAAGGAAGCACATAAAATGTGGTGGGGGGGCATAAGGGGTATTTGAGGGAGGCATAAGAGTATGCAAAGGTTCAAATGAATTCTAGCGGGTTCTAAGGTGGACACCCATTTCCCATTGGGAGGTATAAGCAGTTTTCCCCATAGATCTCACTCCTTTGGATTCCATAATGAAGCCTGTGTTTTGTTTTCTATGTTTTAGTGTGGTTTCAAACTACATTTTATTTTGGACTTTGTTTTAAATGTAAAATTTACATGTGTGTTTGTAGAAGCCTATTGTTGCCATAAGTTGAAACACATCTTCTATTGCATTGTGGTTGGGGCTTGAGGACTAATGAAGAAGGATAGCTTCTCCTTGTCATTAGATGTCTTGGTTGGGTAGAGAGCATTTCCTTTCCCCCTGTTATGTTTTAATCAAATTGAAATAAAGAAAATGGAGGATCTCCATGTTGTTGTTCTGGAACTGATAAAGAAGGAAAAGTTTGGGAGTCCTTTGCAAGACTTTTTTTGTAGACATTTTTCCCACTTCAAATGGATGACTTGTAATATTATTTGTATTGGATAGTTATTATGTTTTGGAAATGAAATCCTATATTTAAATGAGAAAGATATATGCACTAAAATCTGTAATGTGTAAAGAGACATGAAATTACATTTTAACGAAAGGAAAAGAGAAAGAGTGGTATCTTGTAAAGTTGTATGTAACAAATATAAATAGAATTTGTATTATTTTCAACAAATGGAGTTACTGTTGTGTAAAATTTGTGTTGAAATATGTTGAGGAATTTTTTTTTGAAAGAAATAAATACATATGAATAAGATATATTACTCTGTTTTGTTGAAATGCATGATTTCAAAAATAGAAGCTGCATTCTTGTTTTTACATTTTGATTGAAGGAAAGATAACTAGTTAAAACTAGCATGAAATGATATCAACGTTTTTGTAGCATGGAAAAAGAAATAGATTAATCTCTATTTTTGGAAATGTATAAACTTCATTTTTATTTCATTGTAACTTGCAAATTTTTATCAAAGGATACATAACAACCCTATAAAAATATAGAAAACATTTGAAACACTAATACAATCTAAGAAAGATGAAAATGAGCCTAAATAACTAAAATACTTATGGAATTTTTTATAGAACCTTTCAAATCGAGTGAAGGCAAATTACAGACATTTTACAGTATAAAATGGGTAAAAGTGAATTGCAATCAATAAATCCATAACATAAAAGTAACCATGGTTATTCAATACATCAGAACATAGTTGAAACAACAATGCCTCCAAGATGTCAGTATACATACATACATACATACATACATACATACATACATACATACATACATACATACATACATATATATAATCAATGTTAAATCCATGTGTTATAATGTCTAATAGTGTCCATAAGACATCACAACAATCTATGATAAGATTCAGATCATCATAATACTCAAAAGTCATCATATCCAAAATAATACATCAATAACCATGTCCCTAGGTAGCTAGTCAACAAGAGTGCAACACGAACGAGTGTCGAAGGGAAGTGGGCATTACAACCTTAGTAAGTAGTTTTTGCATTGAGTCTAGTGAAACTTGACTCTATCATACAACTCTAACATATCATTGATAGAATTGGTGACTAATCACCCGCAAGCCTTTGAAAATAACAACAAATTTAACAATCTAAAAGCACATGACATTTGGCACCATCTCCTTTGGAAAATCTAGAAGTTTTAATCAGTTTATGTTTTTCCCTTTGCTCAATTCTCACTAGTTACTGATTTTAAGTGTTGAAATTCTCAACAGACATTTCTAAATTGTGTTAAAGTTTATTTCTATTTCTATGCATTGACTACACTCTATTTTGTATGTTTTGTAATCAAGCATTCCAACACCATCACACGGGAACACATGATGTCAAGTAAAGACAAAGTGTGTCTCCACACTTAGGTAATAATTCCATTAAGTACACACTTATTAATTTCATACATAAATGGAGGGAAAATATAGAAACATAAAATTGATAATTTATTTCTTGTTTGTGCATCCTAAGCCTAGGTTTTGTATTCTCCTTACAATTAGTAACTTCCTATATTTCATATGATTCTTAGTCATAAATTTACCTATTTAATTTAATGCAAGGTAGAGAAAAAGTCCAAGGCATCTTTACTGGTATTTTAGAATAATATCATGAATTTTCATTACATAACTATATGGTTTCAGGGTAAGTTGTACTACAGAATGGGCCAGCTTCTACATATGTTTCTTTGCATATACAAATATTTTTTCTTAATTTAATATCTTACTTTGGCTCATTTCATATCTCATAGGTCCAATTTAGTGTGATCTACTAGTCAAGGATACATATATAATTAATTCTAATTCACCATTTGAAAACATGCGGAAAAATGAAGATACACTATTGTAGATACTTTTCTAAAGAACTTCAAAAAAGTGTTACTCCTCTTTCCATCTACAAAAACAACACATCATTAGGAGAAGTACATACATCAGTTCCAAAACACTTGACCATGTCAAGGAGTGAATCTATTCTCTCCATAAGTAATTTCATAGTCAAGGGCAAGCCAAGGTTGTAATTCTATAGATAAAAAAGGGTCAAAGAAAATTCAATCTGTGTATATACAATTTTCCACTTCTTGCAAATCAATACACGAAGCGTCGAATTTGTGTGAACCCTAATATGATAATTATTAAAGAACATTTTCATACCATTCTAGGAATGAGTTCACCATTACACAATTTTTTATAGCCTTAGTAATATATATGGTTACAAAACCATAAATAAAGGTATCATACCTACTCCTCTATAGTCCTATCCATTTTGAATTATAGGAACAAAGCACCCATTCTTCATCTTCACTAGGTCTCCACAATCAAAGTGTGCATTTACATTGTCTATATATACCTTTGTATCAGGGACCAACTAGAATCCCTTCTTATAATTTAAGAATTCATGTCTCATCCCTTACATTTTTTAATTGCTTGAATTGTTATATGCTAATTTGCAGTAATGAAACTATCTAATTAATAAATTTGGATAAGCAACTTCTTACAAACCGCCATGAATATATTTAATGAATTTTAATTTTTTGTTAAATCACAAGTAGAGGGGGAAAGTTTTATAGATTAATATTTTTCAACTATAGAATAATTGAAATGGGTCAATGAGAAAAACAATGTCCATATTTCACGAGGTGGTCAACCACACAAAGGAAAACAAATTTCACCCTCACTTAGATAAACCCTAAACTAAATTCATGGATTCATGAGTAGTTGTGGGATGCCATGAAAATAAAGAGTCTCTTATTTTTCACATTGACTAGTGTGTGTGTGTGTGTGTGTGTGTGTGTGTGTGTGTGTGTGTGTGTGTGTGTGTGTGTGTGTGTGTGTGTGTGTGTGTGAGTGTGTGTGTGTGTGTGTGTGAGTGGAGAGAGAGAGAGAGAGAGAGAGAGAGAGAGAGAGAGAGAGAGAGAGAGAGACTCTGCCAAAACAAAATATTTCATGTTTCATTCCATTCAACAAAAGTATTGTTTAACCAATATAGGCCTTCAAAAGCCCAAAAATACCTTACAAAACAATATGTAAGGATTTCTTGCAATAGTTATATCAAATTTCATATTGTACAGAGAGTACAAAATGACCCAGATAACATTAAAAACTACTATTTAAAGTGTATTCCTTCTTAGTTTTAGATCAAATTTGAGCTATCAAATGAATTCATCTTATTTCACTTCTTTTTATAATTATTATATCTATTCATGGGTAAGTAAGTATAAGCTACACAATGTTCTATGTTCTTAAAATTGACATGAAAAGGATTCAGTACAATTTTTTTAAAATTCTTATACTTAATTTAAATTCAATATCCCAAAATTTTAGTTAATGAATTATTTTGCTTAGGAAATGATACACATAGTATTCAAAGAAATACTATTGGTTTTGATGTTAACTCAACAGTTAACTGATATGGTCTTCAATTATTTAATGCATCAATAATGTATAAAATTTCCTTTTCAAGTGAATTTGGCCAAATTCTTTGATACCAAGGCCTTACCAGTGAATGTCAAATCTCATTCAACTTACATCAAGAAATCTCCAATTCCTATCCCCAATGTGTGAATTTCAATTATGCTTAGTTTTTTATAAATCTAGATTTGTAAGGAACAATATCATGCACATGGCTTGTTTGTGAAAATCTAAGGTACATTGTGCTAATGTAAAAACATGTGAAGAATGTTTTAAATAACATTTTGGTCAAAATATTTGTATTCTTTCCATTCATTTTAAAGAATTTCAATGAATATCTCATAATATCTTGAAAAACATAAGAAGGCTCTTGATGGATTTAGGTTGGTGTTATCTTTTTATATCTTAAATTTCTTCGTATGATCTACTTTCACCCTTTGCAAGGTGCCCAAGTTATCCTCGTATAGAAAAATTATGTAATGGTGCTTGGATTCCATATCTATCTTAGAAGAATTACAAGTAACATGCAACTTTCATCTAATACTTCATCAGTTACTAGAATTGGTATTTCATCTAAGATTTTTTTTTTTTTTTTTTTAATTTTAAAAACCCACATATAAGAACAACAACCCATATCTCGAGCAAATAAGTATTGTTGGAGAAAAATATGAGATCAAATGTGTACTAATGTAGTGCCCACTCCTCTTCGACATTTATCTTAGTATGATATTGCTTACTATGGACTAGAGACATATAATTTATTATCATATTTGATTAGTAGACATTGATAAATGGACTATATTATATTTGATTACTATTTTGATAGAAATTATACATATTTTGACTATGGAGAGGTGGTGACTCATAGTGTGGATTATATGCATGGACAAATATTTTAGTATTGGTGATGATCTAGTGTTGTTATTTTACATATACTAACACCTTGGATTTTTGACGTATTGATTTTGTTTAGATAATCGAGTTAGTCTTTTGATCTCATAATTGTTGATGAAATGGTAGAATTCGATTGTTTAGAAAATTATTAATGATTGATAGCATTTATTAGCTTTGATGATGATTTAATTACATGGTATGATGATGTTTATTGACAGAAGCACATGTATTTTATTGTTACTTTTATTGGTCATGTTATTTTGAAGATTTGGGTTTACTATATAAAGAATAAATCTGATGTATCTGATACTTTTAAGAAGTGGAAAGCTCTAGTTGAGAATGATTTTTTTTATTAAGTTTAAGTGTCTGAGATTAGATAATGTTGGAGAGTAGTGTAGTAATGAATTTAATAATTGTTATTCACATAATGGAATTTGTAGGGTGAAGAAATTTCCTATAACACCACAAAAAAATGGTGTGTCAAAAAGGATGAAAATTACTATCATGGAGCATGTAAGGATCGTGATATTGCATGCTGGATTTACCAAAGGAGGGTGGTTTATTTGGGTAGATAGTCATTTTGATATTTCGATTTTAAGTTTGATTTGAATTATTTTACTTGGTGTGTAGTCAATTAGTATCTTTAAATTCGAAATTTGAATTTCAAGCCAATTTTGGAGGGTTGTGGGACAAGTTAAACTTTTCCCACACCTATTAAATTCACCCAACAACTATACCTATAGGGTGAGGGGTCAAATTTAGACCCCATTATGCTATTTGGATTGTTATAGGTGAAATTATTGCACTTTTCTTATATGACATATTAATTGTGTCCTTAAGATGTATGGAGTGAGGGATAGTGTCTGTATGAGGCTTGTCATATCCTCACCCAAAAATTTATTAGCCTTGGGTTTGATGTTTTAATTGTGATTTGGACTTGAGGATAAGTGTTGTGACATCCTACATGGAGCAATGTCAACCTATTCTTCTTTTTTTTCTATTTATACATGTTTATTTGATGTTTTGGGGGTTACTCATTTTCATTGGCACACTTTTCGTTTTTAAAATTTACTTGGATTTGCTACTTGGAGATTACTTTTGGGAGAATTTCTTGGTTTTGGAAGAGTTGAACCTTTTTGAATATTTTGGAAGCTTATGATGACAAGGTAAGGACTATGTGTTTATTTTTCAATAACTTGTTTGTTTGATTTTGCAAAGAAAATGGTTTTATGTTTGTGATTTGTGTTGGGTTGGATAAATTTTGGCCTTAATAAATTATTGTTATTAAAAAATTCACCCCCAAGGTAAATTTTGATAACGTGCATCAAATTCTTTAGTCTCAGGCAAATAGTTTGAGTCAGGGCAAAAAATTCATGTTTCTAGATTCCCCTCATATTTGTCTAACTCCCCTGTCCAAGAGGAAGAGAGTAAGTTCTGAGAAAATGTAAAAAAAAAAAAAAAAAGCAATTAAAAGGCAAATAGGTCGATCCAGGAAAAATCATGAAAATTGGCTAAGTCCTGCTCAAGGTCACCTCTGGGACGTGTGGGACAGAAAAGCGCGAACCGGCCGAACAGGGTGAAATTAGCACAAATAGTCTGAAACGCAGCAGGGACAAATGGGACAAAAGTACGCAGCGGGCGCGAAATTCCGGTTCGACAGAGAAAAAATCGACTAACTGCTGAGAGGGTCGCCTTTGGGACAAGCGGGACAAGAAGACGCGAACCGGCCGAACCGGGCGAAATGAGTCAAGGCAGCCCGAAAAAGTCTGGGACGCACGGGTCAAAAGTACGTGAACCGGGCGAACCGGCCGAAATGAGAACTTTTGTCCTAGGACAGTTGGGACAAAAAGGCACGAACCGGCCGAACCGGGCGAATTTGTCCCAGACAGTCCAAAAGCAAATGGGACGCGCGGTTCAAAAGTACGCGAACCGGCTGGATCGGCCGAAATGGGAAATTTCAGCACCAAAACCAAATGGGACAAAGGGACGCGTGGGATGCGAAAAGCCAAAATGGCTGAAGGCAGAGGAGAAAAGTCAACATTTGACCCGTGGAACTTCAAACGGCCGAGCTCCGATTTTGATAAAATTGGACTTTCTGGAACGAGCACGACGTCGTCTACGCCACAAAAATTGGATTTCTTATTTTTAATGAGGGTAGATATGTTTAAACAAAAGAAACATATTCGGCTCCAGTCAGTCAATGCTCATTCCCGTCAAATGACAGAAAACGCCTGCCAGGCCCAAAACAGCTGCCCGCACTCAGAAGGCCATAACTTTTGCATTTCTCAACTAAATCACACAAAATTAGTACCGTTGGAATCCTAGTTCCGAGCCCGACGCACAGAAATCAAGTAATTCCAGATTTGATCATAAATTGATTGAGATTTTTAAGAAAACGTGGCCGGGTTCAGAACAGTGTTTTATTTGGTAGCTGGGAGTGCAATTAAGAGGCATGGTCATCATTCCTTCTCTGCTGCAGCACATGGAACAGTATGGGGAGCCTTTTCCAAGTAATTTATGCCCATTCCACTCAATTTAATGCCTCTTACAGGTGGTTGAAGGACAGATTTCGGGATTTCCATTTTCCCTTCTCTTTTCCTTCTCATTTTTTCTATAAAATGAAGTGTTGGGCTCATTGTAAGGCGGAGAGTTTTTGGGTAGCAAAGCTCTGTCAAAATTGCTTTGTGAAGCCAGTGTGTTGCAGACCCTTGTAGTGGACTCCTTGCATGGTGATCTAGGCCCTTATCTTGTAATAGATTGAACTGTGCATATCATGAAGAAATAAAATATCAGTTTGTGGATATATCTTCCCCTGCTGTGTTTCCTTGCATTCTTCCTGCCCCTTTAATATTTCTACAAGTATATTGTGTCTATTTATTATGTTCTTGCAGGAGTTCATTATCATTGTGTGTGCTTGGAATATTGCTGTAGATGCATTTTGCTGGATTATGGTGAACTGTCATCACCTCTTCTAGTGTGCACTTTGCCTCTGTATTTCACACATTTGGAGATTACTCTCACACCCTCTTTTTCTGGTGTATCACCGCTTTAGTGTAGGCTTTCATTTTATGCATTCTCTCTCTCTGGTCCCTTGGAATTGTAGGTTAGAATAGCTAGTTTCTCCTGCATTAGAGTAGATTGTGGCAGGTAGTTTAAGAGCAAGAACCAGCTTTCTCTGGAGGTCTATCTCAAGTAGCAAGTCCCACAACTTGGAGATAGTACCCATGTTATCCAATCACACTAGATGCTTAGAGTGATCAAACTAGAAATCTGATCAACATCCAGGGGTGCTGTGATTCGGTGATAACAATTATGTGGGAGATGAAAAATTATACCGTGTTAGGAGGGAAAAGGGAATTTTGATGCATGGTGAAGGGAGTATGAGTAGGGAGTCCCACCTATGGGAGAGAAAAGGGTTAAAATTTCTATACTTTGTGTATTTGCATTCAGAGGAAAAAGGGATATATTGCATATTTTTATATGCACTTAGAGTGATAAGACTCTGAGTGTAACGACCCAAAAATTCGCACACGAACAATACAGTAAAAGACAGGATAATTTTTTTTTGACTTGCTTCGACACATAACACGACACAACATGTCGTCACAAAGTTACAACCAACTCTAGGAACCACTTATTACGGGTATGACCACAAGGTCAGCACGGAAACGTTCACACCCAAAAGGATAATAGACTTTTTTTCTTTTTGACAGAACAACATAGAAGTCCAACCACATGACACTCTCACAGCTAGGGCAAGCCATAGTAAGAAATGATTGAAGGTTATTTATTTTGATAAAACACCCTTTAACTCATGACTTATGTTTTCAGAGAGATTCAATATATGATTCGCATAAATTCATCTTACCAACTGAGTTATTTTCTTATACACAGTAGAGTAGTTCACTTAAAGTCTTCTCCTTTATGACAATTAATTGTTTAATTCCATTATTTAATAGAGGAGAAAATTTAATTCCACCAGGCCATCTATCCATACTTACGTCACTAAAATTCACTCAAAACCTTGTTACCACATGGATTCGTGTTCAACATAATTAAGAGGAAATTACAAAGCACCTTGGGAAAAAGTTAAGAGAAGAAGGTCACGTTGAATTCCTCCTTAAGACATCATTAGATTATTACCAAGATATGATTGGAGCTTGAGGTTTTATCCATAATTATTAACGATTTTACTTAGGCTTCCCTGAAAGAGCTTTACAAAAGGAGATTATTTACTTTCCAAAAGGCTGAGAGGTAAATTGAGTGGTTTCTAAATTTTCTTCTCCTACTTGCTAAATCTTATTATCTTCCAGAAACTAACCATTGTTTTCCCTTAAGCTTGTTTAAGAGTTCACCCAAAAGGGGTAGTGTTCACTAGTTTAGCTAGGGATATCAAATTATAAAATTTTACTTTACAAGGATAGTTTCACCTTTGATTACTTCAGGAATCTTTTGTTCTCAAGTAAGTCATCTCTACGTTAATCTATCTGAATATATATATTTTAGTTAACTTCTATAAGGGTTAACCACTCCATTTAATTTTACTTATATCACATCATTACAAGGTGTCAGAGAGTTTTGACTTAACACTTTATTCTCAAAATCAAGGTTTTACAATACTTATGCCAATGTAATGATTGAATATCATTTCTCACCAAGGTAAGTTACTAGTCTAACAATAAAGGGAAAGAACACTTCACCACGTAGTTTTCCGAACATACCAAGACAAGAGATCTTCTAAACTCCTTGCAAGCAATGTTACAAAATTTACAACCCATTGAACTTTCTACAAATAACTTCATAAATTGAACCGATGAAACTTTTACACTCTTTTATTTAATCTACTCGCATAATCCATCTGCACAAATATATACTAGAGTCAGTTCACTAGAACTGATCATGATAAGATATAAACCTCACCTAATAACTTATGCCATCTAGCATTTAAATAAATGAAAGTTTGCAATACTCCCTATCAAATAATTCCTAATCATGTATTCAAATCTTAACTGCACATCTCATGATAATACATTTCATACCCATTATTGATCACTTCCCTAAAATCTGCTTACATATGAACAAAAATTCCAAGTGGCTAGAAGATATGCAACCTTAACCTTGCATTTAATCATAATTAACTTACAGTAGTAATAATAACGCTCACCTAATACCCTCAACCTACTTCACCCATATATAAGTGTCCAACAATATTATCTTTCAATTAAATAAAAGCACCAACGATGTTAAGCTTCTATAATAAATACAAGTGTCAATCTTATGATAATTCATCAATATTACCCAAGTATCAAACCTTTATAGAAAATCAAGGATTATATGTAAGTATGCTTTTGATATTTATCTCACAATTTTAAGAATATACTTATGTAAACAAGGGTTCCACAAATCCAGTAAGCTCATATATTATTTAGATATCCTATCGGTTGTCTTATTATCATGCCTCTATATGCCTCTATTAGTATAAGAGTCCAACTCAGAGGAATGAATTACGAACAACAATACCGTCATACTTTGTTAATGATGTCAGAAGGTACATTTGGCTAGCTAAAATCTGTAAGTGTGGTCCAAGCCACTATAAATCCAAGTATCAACATTATCTCAACTCCCAATTGAGATGCAAGTATAAATTTTTAGCTAACATAATAATCATCGTAAATGCCAGAAAATATTCCACGTGTTAACCAAGTATTGAAATAACATATTTATCCTTACTAGTTACCTGATAACAAAATATTTCATATTATATAATTCAACCTCCACTTGCATATCTCAATTTATGGGTATTAATCATTGTCCTATATAATAAAGTTAAATAATTTCAGGTCGACTTCTATCCTCACTCGTCATATATGGTAAGTACAGTCCCATTATGGTAGTTGTCACCTTTACTTAAGGCTGTGTATGAATCCATTTTAGGGGTAGTTCTCATAACTTCCCTATTCATCCATTTTCCTACCAAAAGGCATTTCAACAAGCTTATGAAGTCAAGGTATAGGATAAATTTATAATCTCATATTTCAAGCATTGTTTGAATTCATATGCCTGAGGGCCATCACATGTCAATCAAACTTGAAGAATGTACACATTCATGAGATTTCGATGTATCCAATATTACTTTAACTGATTCGAAGATCTAAGTAGTGCCTCAAACTTAAGCCATATAGTTATACACACAAACTAATGTCTTGAGAGCTTACCATATTTAAAAAGGTCACAAAAAAATAAGAAACCCCATTAACGCATGCTTCAGGAGCGTTCCAATCTAAAAATAAGCTCATAGTAATAATAATAGTAGAGGGGCCTGGTGAGGGGTTTTCAATAATCCCCAAAGTAAACGATAATCAAAGGAGTCGGATATGGTATCTAGAAAGGACCAATAAAACCAATACGACTCTCCCCAAATAGAAGCCTCCAATCCTAATGGGGGGGTTTATATTATTATCAATTCGACATTAAAAGACCAACACAGTCTTTCGAGAAAATTTCCCGTTTTCAAGCCATGTTTTACATAATAAAAACAAGACAAGAAAAATTCTAAATCTCATTCACACACCACAATATTTTCTACAGAAACCACTGTTCACAGGAGTAATCAAGGCAAAATGATAAACCAACTTTATAAGATCGATAAGCAAGAATCACTGGAGAGATTTCTTCTTGTCAAATTGTAATTAAGATAAAATGGAAAGGGGAGAAAGATCAGCTCATGCAATTATGATTAAAAGTCATTCGAAAACCCATCTCTTTTTGGGCATCTCTTTCCAAGAAAGAGTCAACATATATATGTAAATAAATAATAAATAATATCAAGAGTCCAAACACTATTTACTTAGTAAAAAAAAATAACGCTAGCAGCAATCCAAAAGAAACTCACATCTACAGAATTCAAACAAAATTGCAGAGATTGATAAATCTAAATAATAAAGGAAATAAATCATTAAGAGAGAGGGTTAGTCTTGTCATGCCTGTTTTAATGCGCTTCCACAAGACAAGGGCATCGCTGAAACAGACCCCTGCATACAGTCACATTGTGCTTCATTGAATCCACTTCTGATAGCTTTGAAACAGATCCACCTCTATGAGATTCTCTTCCATGAGTTGCATCGTAAAAGCCAGGAGTAAGGTCTCAATAGGAGAAAATCTCGTTGTAATAAACCCTGCTATCAGGTCTGGGTGCTGAGCTCCAACACTCTCACTGTCACTTACATCGATTTTGATAAAAATCACGTGGCCAGAGGCAAGGATGGGAAAAAGCAGGGTAAAAAAATGAGGATATTTACATTGCGATACTGCCAATAGGTAACAACATATGCTCCTTTCAACCAAAACTTGTATCAGGAGGCAACATCAAAAGGCTTCTACCATACTTTGTGTTATCATGACCCTGCATGCTACTGGGCAAAGTAGAATAAAAAGGCACCTGTGCAAGGAATGGTTGGATTCACGTTTGGTATCCCCGACAAGAGGGGGGGTAGGACACCTGCAGCAAGCAAATCTGTGCTTCAATGAATAGTCTGAGGTGAAACAGATCCACCTTCTATCAGATTCTAGCTTCCATGAGCTTACATCATAAAACCACCAGTAACAGACCCAATAGCGAATCTTTGCAGGGAATTTCAGCAGGTCCCCTGGTAACATTCCCGCTGCCACATCAGTCAATCTTCCCACCCCATATCTATCCATATACGTCCATCCAGCATATATATATCGTGAAGCAGGATTCCGAATTTGCGGATGCAGGGGATAGGTGAAGAGATAACAACATGGTTGGACAACCTGACTAGGTGGAAGCAGCTAAGAAAGGCTTCTACTAAGACTACAACTTGCCTGTCTCACTGGCTAATTCCTGTCACCAGGTCGTTGCAGTAAATCCGCCGACAAGAAGACACCTCGCAGAACGCCAGAGCAGGAAGTTGCAGGTAAAACACCAAAAATAAAAAGCATGGAAGCCTCATCTAATAATGACCATATCAAACCCATTTGCAGCACCCAAGGAGGAACCAGTTATGGAGGGAAAAAGGCGCCCCAATCCAGCAAACGTCAATTTCATGGCATTAATTTTACCAGCCGTACCTAGGGCAGAATGGTAGTTTGGCCCAATAATAATCTCCCACTTCTCACCCATGCTTGTCAGGGTAAGAAGATTAGAATATCCACAAAATGGAACCAACAAATGTCTAACCTAATCACAATTCATTTTACAACAATCATCCGTGCAGTTCGACAACCAAAATGGATTGAGCAGTAAACAACTAACGAAGTATAACCCGATGTCAAGTTCTTTTAAGGATTCATTTTTATTATGTTTTAAAAATGTCGCGACACCCAGTCAAACGGGGCAATAAAAACAAGAATTCATCCCTCCTTCCAACTGACTACAGCCCCACAAAACGTGACCAACAATTAAAAACCCATACGCATAATAATAAGCAATAATAATAGCTACCATAATTTAATGCAAGAGGTCGAGCTACGAGAGTGACCAAAACTACGGCAAAATAATTTCTCTGCAGGCAATTTTTTTAAACTCACGCATCAGGGACAGGTGGTCACTGATAAGGTGAGCAAGGGGGAATGATAGGTTTTAGCTGGAAGATTTAATAGAGCATTTAATCGCGAGGGGCACGCTGCGGGCTAGCAACCAAAACATTTCACACCCTACGCAAGCAGGCAAGCTAGCAACAAGATGACGACATGCAACGTTAATCAAAGGCCAACCACAACGGTTACATTACAGCACAACTTAGCAAGCATGGTCACCAGTGAGAATAATAGATTTCTTTTAATGATGAATGGGGGTCATTTACATTTGACAAGTCAACATGCCTAAACATTGATTGTGAAAAAGCTTGATGTTATTGTTCGATCAGGCGAAGCATGAAACTAAGATTTGACCATGGTTGTTTAGACAATTTTCATGATTTACACAAAGTCGTTCAACGCTAAACAAGAGGTTCATTGTGTATATATTTGAAATAGTTGTAAACGCCAAATGCGGCATTTGCATATCTTAAAATGTCGATCATTATTAATTTCAAGCCATAGTTTGGAGGGTATGTGGGACAAGTTAAACTTTTCCCAGTACCTATATAAATTCACCCAATAACTATACCTATAGGGCGAGGGGTCAATAGTTAGACCCCATAATGCTATTTGAATAGTCTATAGGTGAAATTATTGCACTTTTATTAGTAGCGACATAAATAACATTGTGTCCTTAAGATTTTTCGAGTGAGGGTAATAGTGTCACATGAAAAACGTTTGACATACATAGGTGACCCTAAAATTTAACCCATGACCAAAGGGACACATGTTTTAATAGAGATTCCAACGTGAGGATAAGTGTTCTCACACCCTACATGGAGCGATGTCAAACACAAGTCTGACTCTTTTTTCTAGGTTATACGGGCTGAGGTGATGAATAGGGGGTTAAAGCTTGTTAGGTGAATGATGTGGGCTTCGAATTGTTGTTTTTCAAACTTACTGGGGTCAATGCTACTGTGTTAGAATGCAAATTAGTATGTGAGCTTGGCTTTGGAAGAGTTGAAGCTTTTTGAATATTTTGGAAGCTTCATGATGGCAAGGTAGGGTCTGTGTACCCATTTATTTTTACAATTACTTGTTTGTTTGATTTTGCAAACAACATGAATGGTTATCATGTTTGTGATTTCTGTTGGGTTGGGTAGATTTTGGCCTTAAGTAACATGAGTGGGAGAAATGGAAAATGGGACTTATTAGGATGGAAAAGGAAATTTCTGATGCATGCCCTGGAAGGAGTATGAGTAGGGAGTTCCACCTATGGGTTAGAGAAAAGGATTAAAATTTCGGTATACTTTGTGTATTTTGCATTCAGAGGGAAAAGGGACATATTGATGAAGTTGGATATGTGGACTTAGAGGTATTTTAGGTGAATCCCTACTTCATTTGGGATGAAAAGAAGATGGTTCCAATTATTATATTCTCCCTTGGCTTTGATTATAAGCCTATGAATGTTCAAACTCTATATGTTGTGTTATTACATTCTAGTGTTGAATGTATTACATGTATAATGTTGGACATGGGTGTTGTAATGTGGAAGAAAATTTTAAATTTTCTATGGTTGCAAACAATTTAATGCTCTATGGTTTGGGGCTCGAGGGTCCTTAGTGAGGAGTATGGCTTCTTCTCCTCAAATGGAATGTAAAAATTGGGAGGTGAGCTGTTTCCTACTAGCCCATAACATCTTAGTTTTGAAATGAGAAGTAGACAATGCCTAAAGAAGATTTTAGAGGATAATATGCAAGTAAGTTTGTAATGGAGTTGTTGTTTAGAGATACCAAAAAGACTACATCCTTGTGAATGTTTAGCTCCTGTTGTTTCCTCCTTGAGTGAATGTATTGGAAATCTTGTAAAATTTCAGGAAAACGTTCCTGTAAAATTATCCCAAACTTGTAAAATTGTTGTAAAGAGGAACTATGGTTACTGATTGAAAACAAACAAAATTTCTTGTTAAGCTCCCATAGGGAGAATTGTTATCAAGTTGCATTTTAATTGGTAATATTGTAATGGATGTGAGTTACATTGAATATGAAACAGTATTGAGACACTATCTCATAAAGTAATTTGTGCAAGAGTTAGATATTGTTGCATGGAATTCTCTTGGAAGGCTGGGAATGTGTAATCCCATTTTAAATCAACATATATTGCATCAAGAGATTATGTAAAGCTATTGCAGGTTTGGATTCATTCATCTTCATTGAATTGTTGGGAAGTGTACTCACGCAAATTGTTCTAAGGTCAAAATAGGTTAAGAAAACGAGAAATGAGCTTATCAAGTATGTTATGTCGCTTTATATTCACACACACACATCATACACATCTAGTGAAACACACAGAACTAGAGTTGGTTTTAGTACCATAGTTTTATGTACAAACCTTTACAAATGCACCCATTTATGTAAGCCACTCTATATCACTTATTTGAAGAGTTAATAAAAATATAATCTAACTTGCATACGCGATTTCATTTCACTATCATAATAGCACTGATACACACACATCAAAGACTTACATGTACATAGACACACACAGGTTAGACAAAGGTGTGCACATATGTGTGTACAGCTGTGTACACCTGTGTGTACACGCATGTGATAATCATGTGTCACAAATAAACGTGTGTGCAGAATGTGTGTGTGTGTGTGTGTGTGTGTGTGTGTGTGTACTGTGTGTGTGTGTGTGTACGGATGTATATATACCTATATATGCCCACACATACATGTGCACACACACACACACCTCTAACCATACCACCATATCTCACATATATATATAATATATAATTTAAATAATATATAATATTAGGGGAATTTGCCTATGTATTAATCTTAGTGGTCGTATAGATTGAAGGAAGATAAATATTTTATACATATAATTTATTAAACACTAAGTGGGATGGTCCGAGATCTGCCTCACCCCAACCATTGAAGATATTAAATCAGATGGAAGGGGTGGCAGTGGCACTGGCCCATGGCCACATACACTACCAAACCAACATCCATTAACATGCATGGCTGTGACCTACCATTTAACACAGTGTGGGCTGAACCCACTTACAGTCCTTAATATATATATATATATATATATATATATATATATATATATATATATATATATATATATACTCATATACCCTACATCACTTATTTATCATCTCGCTGTGATCTCAAAAATGAGCCGCGGGTTTTCTCATACAACCCTCCATTTTTTTGTAAATGGTACAACTTATACAAAAATATATATAGGATACCCATTCGATACCTGCAAGGTAGGGTATGCAAATGAGATCTGAAAAGTAATATAAATGGGGGAATACAATGCATAATATATACCCAACTAGTGCTAGTTATCCACCTTTAATACAAAAATCCATGGAATTGAGGAAATTCTTCCATAGCTTTCATAAGCCTCCATGGCTCTCCACCTATGAACCTACAAAAGAGGAAATGTTCAAATGAATAGGAATTGGGCAAGAAAAAAGAATAAAAGGTAAAGCTCTATAGGAATTTTAGGGAATTACCTAGATCTAAGGGACCTAAGATAGACTCTGATATCCAATGGTTTGGAATGGATGAACCCTACAACTTTTAAGTTGTTGGCGATTTTGTGGGAATGGGATTTAAATTAAAAGGTATGTGTAATATGTGAATGGCGCCACTCAAGGAAATTAGAGAGTCAAAATTAAACTATGGTCCTTATTGTTATAGAAAATGATTAGATACAAATGACATTGAGTTTAGGGAATAATTAAATGATATCAGGAATGGATAACTTAGATAATGATCTAAGAACATTAATTTAATTAATGACAAGTCTATAAATAATATAGCTAAACCGGGTATGGACATTAAGTTAATATGGGGAACAAATTAAGGTTAACTTAGAAAATAATTCCTAGAATAATTTATGAGAATCTTATCAAGTAAAATAATGAGATTGACTTAGACAATAATTAACAAAAAAAAATTATTGGAGACCTCTTACGGTGAAATCACAACACCCCTGATTTCTCACAAGTGAATGGTTGAGAAAGACAATGTGATTCATCAAACATGGAGTTATCCCAAAGTGTGGGACTTTACAATCAGGAAAACCCTCTGGAGAAGCTCGGCTTCCTATCCTATCCTAGTGCCAACTAATCCAAAGTGCAAAGAGTTTCAGATCTAGCCCTAATCTAATATTTCCAAGGAGACATAGATAGAGAAAATGCTTGAAAATTAAAACCTACTCTAAGGGAAGCTAATGCACCAAGAATGAGTGTTACGAAACCTGCACAATAAACACAACACAACTAGAATCTTGAAATGAATCCAAACAAGTGAAAAATAACTTTCATGTGATGAAAGACAAGAAGAGATGAAACAAAACACAAAAGGGTATTTAGATAATCCATGATGTTGTTTATATTACTCCCAAAATTGGTACAATACACCACACCCAAGCTCAAAGGAACATATTTTACATTACATTGTCTAGTATGGAGGTTTAGAATATCCAAAAATATCTTACAAAATAGAAGAAGAAGTTAGGGGCATATACAAGCTGTGAAATTTTTTAAAATGGGCCCCTCCTTGCAAAATATAGGAAGAATGAGAGAAGGAAGTCAAAATATTTCTTCAACCACCCTAAAATATATTAAAATCACCTGCAACAATGATGGGTTAGACAACAAACCCATACCTCCATGTACCTTTCCTTTTTGGGAAGATAAGAATCCCATAACTCATAATTTTGGTAGGTGAGAAACCTAGAAACAGTCCTTCAAAATGGCAGACTTTATTTCCAAAAAGTTCTATCTCGTGCAAATCCAAGAACCCAATCAAAATTTATGGCCATATGAGGATGAGGGTGCCATTCTACAATAAATGTAGGTGGTTGATATGCCTTTTCAGACTCTGAACCTAAATCACACCCTATGAAATCCAAAATTTCAAAGTTTCGAGATTTTTAGCTTTAGGCGTTTCCACTTCAAAGGTTTGTCTATTATTCAACTAGCTGAGTTTGTGAAACCTCTGAAATGTCAAAACTATGAAGTTTGAAATTTAGACTTCGGGTTTTGGGATTCAACTTATGACTTGCATGCACTAGAGCTTCAATGTTCCAAAATGCCAAAACCCAGAAGTCTGAAATTTAGACTTTGGGTTCAGGACCTTTTTATTTTCACAGGTTTTAGATTTTGGGATTTCAGAGGTTTGGTTTTTCGGGGTTCAGGTTTCAGGGTTTCCAAGGTTTGGGTACTATTCATCCATCTAAGTGATGCATTTCTCTGAAAACCTGAAAGTCTGTATTCTGTATTTCAAACTTCAGGTTTTAGACCTTTATCCCCTCTCTGCATGGCACAATTCATTGGTCAATCCTGATGATAAATATGAACTCCCGAATGTTTGAATTCAAAAATTTGGACTTCCGAATTTAATGTCCTTACGACCTTTTGAGCTCGCAATTTCAAAGTTTTTCCCATTGAATCCGAATGGTTCCACGTCCAAAGTCAGAACTCCTTAGACTGTAAAGTGTCTCTTAAATGTTTATTTCACCGGCTCCCAATTCCTCTCCACTTCAACTTGCTTGGCTTTTCCAAAAATGTGAGCTTCCATGACCAAATCAATCCTCCTATTTTCTTTGTGTGAGTTCATGTTTATCCAATTTTTCCTTAGGGGTGAAATCAGATAACAAGACCCTAGAACAAGTTTGTAATTTTGAAAGAACTTTAGAAGTTGTTATATAAATTTTAATTAGGTTCTGCATTAATCTATGGTTGTGATTAATTCATTAGATAAGGATTAAATAAATTTAAGATAAGTTCTAACACCTTTGCAATCCTTTCAAATAAAAAATTTAACCGGAATTTTCCTAAATAATTAATGTGGTTTTGGAGCATCGAAAATGTGGGCATTACTAAAGCGTTGTGTTGGTTGATTACATATCGAGTCCCACCCACTACAAATTAGTTAAAAAATTTAATTGTGCATTCGTTATTTGTAATCAAATAGTCATTTTTTATTTTGGATGTAAATACATTTGATGTGGGTGACCACTAATGGCTCCATCTATGTGCCCATAGATCCCAATGCATTGCAGTTAGATATAGCAAAGTGGTAATTTTAAAAATACCATCCAAGTAAATCAAAGAAGAGTTTGTTCTCAACAATTAATGAACATGTATACAGTCTTAGTATTAAAATTTAACTTCATTAAGTTCGATAGAAATACATTCACCCATGAAACATGTGTGATCATCCATTTAAGTTGACTCTCAAACATGGAACCTTTTAAAAGTTCTTTAGTTTTAAGTGTTTCCTCTTCATACCCATATTGCAACACTGATTAACACCTATAAGATAAAGATGACATAGTGGAACTCAAGGTCCTCCCCTTCCATCAAATTTCTTCTTGATCACCCCTCATCCTTTCCCTCTATTTCACTTCCTCTTTTTTTCATTCTTCACTCCATCCCCTTCGGCATTTCCATCGTACACTTCACGAACGATTTTTAGTTTTAATATTTTGTATAATTATATATTGAAATATATATTCAATAAACATATGTTTATTATATATTAAAAAATACATAACAAATAAATATTTATTACTTATATGATATATAAATATACTTCCTAAAAACTTCAATAAAATTTGTGCTCTTCTCTATATATACATTCATTTTTTATTTCAAAAAAATCACCCTGAAAAAATAAAATTAAAATATCACCGTTTATTTTTTTTACACTTCCCCTTAAAATCCAAGCCCCACCATTAAGAGAAAAGGTAGTTCACTCACCTACAAAATTGAAGTTGATTATTGTAGCTAGAAAATTGACACTACTACTCTAGTCCATTAGGGTTTTTCTTTAGAACTCATGTTTTCGCTCATCAACAATCCCAAAAAAATTTCCTATCAATGACCACTAACAAAAAATCTTAACTATTTGTTTTTATCATGGATATTCATTAACCCAATAAGTATCATATATAGCATCTACGACTACCATTTGGAAATTTCTATAGACATAAATAGTTTTTGAGGCAATTGAAAACTATAACATATAATTATTTTTAATATTCCTTGGCCCTCCTTTGACACTCTAACTCATCCATATTTATAAATAGTGAATGTTCCATTTTAAATTTTTAAATTCAGTTGATTGGTGTAAATATTCCTATTCATTTCATTTGTTTAAAGATTATAATTCCATTTTTTTATCATGCATCTCTACACTTTAAGGAGATTAATTAGTGTTTTTGTGGTAGTTTGGGTCATCAATTTAGGGAAGGAAATATGTTATGTCACCATATCAATCAACTAAGTGTAAATAAAATTTCAAATGTTGGAGCATTCATCTCATGTCTGACTTTAATAAGTATACAAAATATTTCATTGACGAGATCACCATCATCTTCATCTTTCTTCATAACAAAAATACAATTCCCTACTCAAATTTTCGTTTTTAAAAATATTGGTGTGTGGAATCAAGCATTCCAAAACCATACAATCTAATTCTCTCAAGATGATGGAACATCGAGTAAAGTTATTGTAGTGTTGTATATAAAACATGTGGGAGATTCATGTATTAAATGGAGGGCACAACTACGTGGATGTATCATTCACCTTTCACACCCCCATTTTTTTTTGTTTGAACCTGTTAAATTTGCACAGGTGAGGTGAACCAAATTATTAGGCTTAGCTTTCAAAGACTAAGGGATTTTGATTTGGCAAAATTAGCCTGGGCATGATCCTGACCTCATTCCTGATTATAGTATCTCCAAGCCTTTGCATTCAACTACAATTGAACCAAAGGAAATGTTAATGAGATTCAAACTGGTGCTTCCATAAGCAAAGAAAAATCTTACCCTCCCTCTTTTGACCACATTGGGAGATATGTTGTGGGATTTTCTGAAGAGGACCATCAACCCTGTTCATACTCACTTGATAGCTGTGATACAAATGATATGTTTATGACTAATTTTTTTTACATTATATAAGCCTTTGGTTATCACATCATTTTCCATTTGTAGAGATAACATTACTTATTAATGTATTACAAAATAGATTAATGTTTTAGTCCTTTTAGCCATCCTAACAATTGTAGAACTAGATATATTATCGGATTTCATCCTATATAATACTGTGACATCTACCATTTAATGAATGTATTCCTAGCTAAATCTATTTCAGGCTTGTACAGAGAAAAACACCACATCAACTTTGAGCATGTTAGAAAATAATAATAGATTGGAGAACATAGTGGAAGTGAAAGTGGTTCGCCTAGTTGACTACAGAGATAACTGACGATGGAACATACACATGATAGCGTCTCTTTTATCAACCTGCACTTATAATGACCAATACAGTAATTGTTTCCTACCATTCAAGCGTCTCTTTTATCTACCATTCAAGCGTTCCGTTCTATCTTTGCCTCGGAGTTTGCTGGACCCTTAAATTTGTTTTGACGACCCTGAGCTGTCAATCTCTTTTGACGCTCCCTACGCGTAGACGGTAAAACTACAGTTGACAGTTGCAGTCAAATAAAGCTTGAACCCAGTAACGGCAATCCTTTGGTCGGTTCAACAGTTAAGTCCGTCTCTAACACGCCGTCTGACTTTGAATGCTAAAAATATTTCATAAATTAGCGAACTCATAGCCTATAAATACAATGATTCTTTCATGCATTTCATAAGTTATTTGAAACAACACTGTGATATTATATAATGGCAAACTCATTCTTCTTCAAAATGAGTGCCCTTCTTCATTTTGTCAACATTATGTTAATGCTCCATTATGTCTCGGCCAGATACAACCTGCCAAATTCTTTTCCTTCAAATGTGGAGCAGCTACTAAATTCATATGCTTCAGCTCCAGACTGCAAAGGCAATTCAAAAGACCCTAGATGCCCACCATCTAACAAAGCTGTGTTAGGGGATCAGAACTGGTCATATGGACAGCATTTTATTCGCACTTCTAATGATCATAATGATAACGACATTCCACTTCAACACCATAATTCAGTCTTCCAGTCTAAGCATATGCAGCTATTAAGTTCATGTCCTTCACATCCCGACTGCACGGGAAATTCTCCCGACCCTAGATGCTGCCCACATTCTAGCAAAGCCTTTTTAGCGGATCAGAACTGGTCATACGGACAGCATTTTGTTAATGATAACAATAATGAAGTTGCAGTTGAACGACATAATCCAGTCATTCCAACAACTGTGGAGCAGCTCTTTTTTCACTATATGTGACATAGGTCATCTACTCCTATATCCATACAATCATTACCACAATTATATACTTTCATTCAATGATATTAATCAAATTATTTATTTTCAAACATGTCAAAATCATTAACCATGATCATTAATTATAGGGAATTACAATATTAATCGATTTTTCTGCATTGGTTGTGCTTGAATTAGGGGCATGAGGCATATTCTTTGTTTTGTCCTAGTTCTCTTTGATAATTGAATAAATTAATTAGTCTTTATATTTTGACAATTTTATGTGAGATCACTACTACACTAATTTATGAAGATTTCATTCACATTTTTCAAATGTAAATGGAAAGAACAAAGACTTTTGAACCATAATTTTTTCTCCATAAAAATTCTACTATATATTAATTTTTAAAATTAGCGGTTGCGAGGCATTAGCTCCAAGTACTATTTATAGTGCTCAAAACCGTTAGTTGTTCCTTGACATTATTTTTCTTGAAAAATTATAGATATTAACGAAGATTAAAATAATAAGTAAATAAGCATTCCCATAGTTTCACCACTTCCAAATGGACATGTGGAGGTTTAGTCAAATGCTAGGATTAGACTTATCATTTTTTAGGATATTGTGTGGTGTTTGATGTTTCTCTATTCCATGTAGTGAAATGAAGGAGTTGGGGCTATTTATAGTTGAGCTGGGTCAATGAAAAAGTAACCAAAAAGATGAAAGTTAATTTACCTTCGTAACTTGATTTCATTGTAAAATGTAGTGCTCCACATTAAAGTATTATTTTAATAGTTTAGTTTTCTTTCCATGAAAGGTTAATTATTATTTTTGGATGAGAGTAAAGGGGGTTTTTTGACAAGGGCCCTTCACATGAATAAGAAGGTCCTGATAAGAAATAACACCATGAGCACCAAAGGAAACAAGAAGAAACATCTTCCCTGTAACAAAAAGAAGAAACAAAGACAACAAAACTAGAACAAACACAAAAATACAATTAGGAAGTTCTAAGAGTCATTTGTAGAGGAACAATGGTCTTTTTAGAATATACTTGTTTCTTATTGTGTACCAATTTCCACTAATCTGATGAGTCTTCAATAGGAAGGACTTATAAATCATTTATTGGCCGAAAGGAATTTTCATTCATAGGAGATGCATGAAGAACATTCTCCTTAGACACTTCAGTGGGGTTTTGTACCGTAAAAGGTGCCACTAGTTCTTTAGCTAGTGTTTCAAGTACTAAATCCTCCAAATCTAAATCTGAATATGATTCTCCGTTTAAGTGATTTTTCATCAAAAAAGGACATGGGAGTGAATATTTTCGCCATTTGGTTATAAAATTATTTCTTCTGTCTAATTGATAATCAACATCGATATGTCCTAGTGTGAAGCACCTTTTACACATGAATGGCATACATTCATAATATAAAGGTTGAATCTGCATTCTATCCTTGACACTAAGCTCTATATTGGAAGGGAGCTTCTTGTAGCTGTCATGTTCAACAAGGATACATGCATAAATAGTGTAGTTGTATATGAAGGTGCAAGACGCAACATTCAAGAAGATGCCAAAATTATTTCCAATAGAACAAAGAAATTTTGAATCCTAAAAATGAAGCTGAAAATGTGGCATTCTAATCCCAACAGAATTGATTGAGAAAGTTTCAAAGAGTGCATTAAATTAGGGAAACCAGGGTTTCAAGACCATGTAGTGAGATTGGCAAACCCAATTAATTTCAGCTATGGCATTCTTATCACAAATCTGAGTAAAAACAATAATAAAAATTCCTCTTGCATAAGAATAATTATCATATATGATTTTTTTATAGCTTTACATGATATAATTGCATCAGGTATGACTGGAAGAATTAATTTTCATAGTCCAAAAAAATTTGAAGAAGGTTTTTTGTCCAAGAAGGAATTTCCTAAGATAAATTTTGTCAATATTCTTTCTATTCTTTTAGCTTATTTCAAATCTTCTTTATAAATTTTATCCTATTATATTTTATTTGTTGAAATTTCTCAAAAAGTGAACATATTTTATCAAACCCATGTTTACAAAGACATTGTGATTATTTTCTTCATTGTAATGGTTTTTTAAATTTCTAATATTTTTTTGTAGAATACATAAAATGGAAAATTGTAGCACCTAAGTTTATTTTAATAGGTTTAATTGAATAAACATTTAGGTGTGGAAATTTAATATCTAATATAATTTAACAAATTGGGGTTATTCGATTGTTGTGAAAATAGGATCCTATAAATTTGACATAGAAAGAGTGGGAAATGGTTTGTAGGAAAGTGAAAAACACTAACAAGTTGTGTGTTTCTTACTCTATGTTATTAAATTCTTACAATCATATAATTGTAAAGATGTGACAAGATTATCCATAAACATTGTATACGGAAAAATCTATAGAAAATAAAAAAAAATCTAAGGAAGAAGTTGTAATCTTTAGTAACTGAAAATGGTGAATCAGTTATAGAGAATGTAAATAATTATAGTTATATCATAAGCTTGTTATTTATAATTGATGTGAATATGGATGATGAAGAAAGCTTCAATACCCTTTTCTATTTTTTACAAATTCATGTGAAATTTTTGTGATGAATTTTATTAATAAGACTAAAAACCTAAAGCTCAAGAAAATAGAGAGAAATTTGTTTTCTGAAGATATGAGGAGAAGTTATTCTTATGATTATAAATCACATGAATAATTTTTAGTTCATGGAAGAGATAAAAGGAGATAGGAAAGAAGAAAAAAGAATAGAATAAAAATATAATTATAATAATAAATCTAGGACTCTGGAGTGAACTTGGAAAGTGTTTTAAAACTATGGGATGATAAGTAAGTTTAGGAAGGACTATATGAAAAAAAAAAAAAAAACCCCTAAAATAGTGTGCAATCTTAAGATGGAGGAGGCAGAAAATATTATGGTAATGCTTACCTTGTATCTTAAAGTACACATATATGAAATGATGCATGGATTTTTTTTGTAATGACCCAAAAACACACACACACGAACAACACAGTAAAAGACAGGATAATTTTTTTTTTGAACTTGCTTGACACGTAACATGATGCGACATGTCATCACCAAGGATACAACTAACACTGTGAACAGCTTGTTACGGGGATAACCACAAGGTCAGCACGGAAACATTCACACCCAAAAGGACAATACACTTTTTTTTTTACATGACAACATAGAGGTCCATCCACAGAACACACTAACAGGTAGGGCCATCCACAATGAGATATTCTTGAGGATTATTTATTTTAAAAATACATCTTGCAATTCTTAGTTTATGTTTTCAAGGATGCTCAAGGTATGATTCATATAATTCATCTTACCAAGCTAAGTTTATTCTTTTTACACTGAGTAATCATCTTTAATCTTCTCTATTATGACATTCATTTGCTTAATTCTTTTGTTTAGAGAAAGGGGTAATTTAATTTCACAAGGCCATCTATTAACACTTACGCTACTAGAACTTGTTCATGCCCATATGACAACATGGGTTTGCGTTTAACATACTTAAGAGAAGAAAGACAAGGCACCTTGGAGAAAGGTTAGAGGGAGAAGGTTGAGTCGAAATCATCTTCAAGACCTCATTTGTTATTACCAAGATTTAATTGAGGCTTGAGAACTTAACTAGAATTATTAAAGATTTTACTTAGGCTTGACTAATTGAGTTTTATAAAAATAAAACAATTTACCATCCAATGGCTAAGAGATAGATTGTGTGATTTCGAAACTGATTCCTCCTACTTATTAAATCTTATTATCTTACAACTAACAACTTGTTTCACCTTAGCACCATTTTAAGAATTCACCAAAGAAAGGATAATGTTTGCTAGTGTAGCTAGGGATATTAAGTTATATAATTTTTACTTCACAAAGAATGGTTTCATTTTGATCACTCATGGAATTATTTGATTTCAAATAGATCACCTCTACATTTATTTTTTGAATATCAAATTATTATTTTTGTTTAGCTTCTTTAAGGGTTAACCGACCCATTTGACTTTACTTATGATATATTGTCACTCAGTCTTAGAAAGATTTAACTTGACAATTTATTCTCAAGATCAAAGTTTTACAATACTCATATCTTGATGTAAAGATTGAATACCATTTCTTACAAAGGTAAGTTACCAGTTTACCTACAGAAGGACAAGACAACATCATCACGAAATTTCAGAATATCCTAAGGCAAGAGGTCTTCTAAACTCCTTTGCAAGCACTATTAAAAAATTTACCTCACATTGGACATTTTTACAAGGAACCTCATAAATTGCACTGATGAAAACTTTACAACTCTTTACTTTAATCTACTCGCATAATCCATCTGCACAAATACTAGCTAGAATCAATTCGCGAGAACTGAGCATGTTAAGGCTACTCATTGCAACAGTAAGCTAACATTTAACAATATGAAGAAAGGAAAGTTTTAAATTCAGAAATGGATTAAAACACAACCCACAACTCCAAGATTAATCACATGAGAGAGAAATTTAAACCATCCAACAAGGAGAAAGTCAAAATACTAGTAAGAACAAAATTACATAAATCAAGGCAAGACCTTATGGGTTTGGAATAAGAAGGTCAAGAGGGTTGATATTTCCTTCATGTGATCCTATGGTTTACGTGATTGAAATCCAATACTCAATCCATCCATCTAAAGGGGTCCAAGAGAAGACAAAACATACTAATTATGATCGTAGGCACGAAACAAAACGACGTTATCCAATTGTCTAAGGGGAAGGCTTCATAGTAATAAGGGTTCGACGCCCTAAAAGAAAACAACTATAGTTTCAGTTTTAACCAAGGAGTTTACCACCACTTCCTTATAGGATTTCTTAAACATAGTACTAGTTAACAAAACAAATCCACCCTTCCAAACGCATACAAATGATACACAACAAGGGCCATTATTCTTCCAACAAACCTTATATTAATCGTCAACTTCTCTTCATAATATAAGGGAAGGCTAAATCCGAAAGTCGTTAATAATTTTTATATGTTTCTGACAATGCCAAAAAGTATTTTAAAATTTAAAAAAAAATTGATTTCCTTAACAAAGCCACAAAATGAGACTTTTAGTAACCAAGTTCGAAGAATAAGATATTTGAGTTCGAAAACAAAGGGGATTCGATATGCAGAGGGTAAAACACCAATGATGCCCCAGACTCAAAAGACACTACCACAAGTGCAAGCACAAAAATAGGAACCAACACACATATCCATCAGGAAGGTTACGCAGTGCAGTCAGGCCTAGAAGTTCTATGAGCTCCTGGCCAATGGTATAGAAGATGGAAATTTTACCCGATCCTTGTGGGCTTATCAAGGACATGTCTAGCAATTATCAAACAGATGAACATAATAACCACCTATTATATTATCAATGTAATTAGCTGTCATCTAACAGGAAACGAGTTCACGAGTCCAATACCATGGAATCACCTAAAACTTTTGTTTCAGTGCAGCTATTAATAGCTTGCTCGTGACCCTTAATAAAATTGAAGATATTTCCTTCAATTAAACCTACAATGTCTCCCCCTTACTTTAATCAAACAAGAGTTTGAACCAGGTAGTAGGTATAGTAATTTTCTCAACACGTAGAGGCCAAAATAGATGTCAGGTTATTCATCCCCTAGAACTGGGTACAAAAGTCAACCCTGTATAGTTCTAAAACAAAACTCTAATGCCCTTTTCTAATTAAACAAAAGTAAGGAATGCCCATAGGGTTAAAAAAGTTTTAGAACACAATGTCACTATTAATGTACCTTTATTAAAATAGGAGAGCCCTAAACAGGAAATACGTATTTATTCAAGAAAATAGAGATATGAAGGCTTGACCTTCCATACAGTAAGCCTTCAATTATAAATTCCATCACATAATTATTGTAAAAGAGAGTCATATAAGCAAACGAAACTCTAAAACGTTTCCTTCCCTACGAACTAGATTGCATCACTCAAAATTGTAGTAGCCCTTTTAGACAAATATAAATAGAGTAAGCTATAAGAGAGGAAAGAACATTCTAAGCAAAACCAAAAAAATTGGTATGAGATTCAAAGGAACAACCAACACAATCAGGAAACGATATAAACAACCATGAAAACATTTTGTCTAGGCGCCATACAAGAGGAAGGAATATTCATTTCAAGATACTAAAAGAAAGTAGAAAACAATTACAAGGAGCAGATTTAACATGCCCGATTAGAATTCTTCCAACCAACAACCACGTTGACCAGGGTTTCGGGCAATAGCAACATAACCTGCGCAACTTATCTTCCTCCGCCTGCTGAAGATCCATATCCTATTAACGGTCCATGCTTGGCATAGGAAAGGGGGGGTGATTGAAACATGCCTTCTTGGAATCCTCGAGGAGAAACTCCGGGAAGATAGAAGCACTCTGTTCTCTTGTGTAGATCAATGTACTCATCTATTTCGTCCACAATTTCTTCCTACAATTTCTTCCTGTAACAGCTCTTCAAAAACATCTTCAAGTGTGATAATACCTATTACCTCTCCCTTCTTCAATGTCATCCAGCATCCTATTATCTCCATTTCTCAAGTCCTCATGCCCTGGCAAATTCTGTTGCTTGTCTAGTGAATTAATCTTGGTAGGCAATTCTACATTTCCAACTCGACCCTTCTCAAGGTCAACTGGCTCAACCTAGGTTCAAAAAGAATAGAAGAATTGACATTTGAGTCTTCAGTTTTTTTCTTGATACTTTCCTGAGAATTTATATCCTCAACATCAAGTTGAGGCTTTGGTTTTCTAGCTTTGACAACTGCAGCAATGTGACTTGCTTCCCTTCTGAAATTCATTTAAGATATCATAAAGTGGCATGTCTGCTGGAACCCTGGGTATTCTCCTAATTGAAACAGCACTTACAGGAGTTTCTGTTTCAACACGCACTATTAGGAGACTCTTAACCAGGAGAAGACCTATGATATTCTTAGGGTCGTCTAGAGTATGGGAACTAGGCTATGGCCTCGGGCCAAGATCCATCCCCACTTAGCCTCCACTGCCAATTTGCTCAAATATCGAATCCATTTCTAGAGTACACGGGAATGGCACATCGGGCCAAGATCTTCCCCATTGCCTCCCTGCCAAGCTCAAACAATCCAGTTAGAATTCACATCCAATGAAAAGGTTGATTCAATTGGTGTCATGGCCTCTTGAGTAGTCTTCTCAGTCAAATCAAGTGCTCCACTTATTATTGTTGTCTCATCATGTGTAAGCTCCCCACCTTTACCTGCCTCAAGGCCATGAATTGAAGCTAGAGCTTTCAGTTTTCCCTCCTGAATAAATCAGACTCGTTGTGCCCAAGAACACAATCCAGCACCTTCCCAATAGGATAGGCAATGGGATAGCAAATAATCATAAGCGCGTGTACAAGCCAAACAAAGTTTGCACCAACAGCAAGGCTGTATCGTGCACATATTGCTTGTGGAGAACCTCACCAAAGGTTCAGACAAAGGTAACAGAGAGAATCCACAGCAACAAGCATGGCCAAGATGATCCGTATCCAAAGGTATTGGAAGAGCCAGAGCCAGGAGAGTTCTCATATCCATGTCTATGAGATTCTCTCCCATGAGTTACATTGTAAAACATGTAAGGTATCAATAGAGAACCTCTATAATAAATTTCATCGGGTCTCCTGGTAACACTCACACTGTCACTTAATTAATTTTGACAAAAAATATCTTGAAGGAGAATCTTGAATTTGAGGATGCAGAGATACAGAATAGAAACGGAACAGAACACATAAAACCTGATTGGTCCCATTGCGCTCAACAGGACGGTCGACCAAACTGTAACACTCTCACTGTCACTTGGATCACTCTTGGTACGAAACATATCTTGAAGTGGATTTTTAATCAGGACACACCTCGAGGATACACCTGATACAAAGTGGAGGTAACACATAGCCTGGTACAACCTAGCTTGCTAGTAGGAGCTCACCCAGGCTTCTACCAACCTAGCCAATATCTTGCTAGCAACGTGATCACGACTGTGGACATAAGCGCAGCAACAAGAAAGCATACCAAAGCATCAACAAGGGGAAACTTGGATTCACACCAGGTGTGGAGCCACCCGTGAGGCATGCAACAATTTGCCAAAGGCCACAAAGAAAAAAATATTTCCATGATTGCAAGCTGCGCACAGGAAGAAACAGTAAAAAGAAAAATGAAGTCTTTGTTTTCATTGTAAGCTTCTCTACCCTGTACTACTTGCCTGACTAACCTGTTCCCTTTATGTAGTACTCATACAGACAGCCAACACCCACCCAATGGCTTGAGCAAGCAGCATGGAACCAGACCTTCATTTCAGTCATGAAAAGAAACCTCCATTAGAACCCGCTGTAGCAATTCATCTGTTTCAGCATTTGATGGAGCGCAACAAGCATTCAGTGGTTTTGGGCTCAAACAAAGCCAGTCTAGACCCACGTGACAGCAGACTCCCCAAGTCAACAGGGGTTTCATAAATGGGCAGGTACGCGACAGACAAAGGCACGAGGAAGTCATACAAAATCTGAGTCCTTTTAAAAGACTACGCAGGCCAACAAGGAGGTTGAGGCATACGGTGGGTGGGTAGAAAGATAGTTAGTTTCATTACTTCTCACCCCCACTTTGCATTCAAACCAAAGGAAGGAACAACTACGCCTTGCCTAAACAAGAATGAGTGATAAGTGTTCTTCCCCCCACGCATAAATTAAAGGCCAGGTCTTTTCAACAAAAGGGTAACAAGTGTACACTTTCTTTTCAAAAAAAGGCCAGCATACGACAATTTGGCAACGGTGACAGCAGCAACACGATTTAACACTGAGATGTTGTGGTTTGTCTTCTTCCTTTTTATCAAGGTGATTATGCCAGTCCTCTGTTCGACGAAGGCACGTTTTAAGATTTATGCTTAGCACTCGATCGCCGAAGGATGAAGACTTGTTATATATCGATTGGACATTACATTCTCCTCCCCTTAAGAAAACAGTCAAAATTATTATAAGTATGCGATTCAATAAAACAAGGCACTACAAATGGTCTCGCTCCCCTTAACAGGTAAAGGAGATCGTACACTCGATGGTTTACATAACCCATAGTTGATTAAAGCAAGGTTGTAAGGTAACCTTAGGAACATTTGGTAGAAATTTTAGCTTTCAATGTTCTGTGAAGATTGGCAGTTCCTTCTTGTTCATTATTTCATTTGTCTCTTTCCATCAGCACTATTCTTAGTTTAATTTCTTTTAAAATTTCATCATTGCAGAGTTTTGGTTCATTCTTTATGGTGGGTGCCCAACATGAACTGTTAACACAACACCCTATTAGGTTCACAAGACACTACAGATTCACAAGCACACAAGAATATACTTCATGATTGTATTACACCACAAAAGGTTACTCAAATATGGAATGGAATAGGCACAGTCCACATAACATAGTACTCGACACACATCAATGACTGATATACCAAAATACTTAACCAAAACAGTACTACAATCCACGAGACATTTCCTCAATTTGCATCAATGAAAAACTCACATAACACCAAACAAATGCTACAGGTACATAGTGTCCACAAGGGGATCAATGACATGTCCACAACATCACAACACATATCTGTCTGACATGAGCAACACATACATCAAAAGACCACTACCAAACATCACAATAACTCAACATATATCCTGAAACATCAACCATACACACAAATATCATACGCCTCCCTTAAACTCTTATGCCTCCCTCAAACTCTTATGCCTCCCTCAAGTCTCCTATGCCTCCCTCAAACTCTTATTCCTCCCTCAAGGAGGCCGGTTGACCCTATGGTCCAAGACACATAGAGTTCGAACACTCCTAACCCAAGTGGACATAATAACGCTGTGGTTCAACAACCCACTAGTTATATGTACTCCTTGGGGCGTACCCCCATACAACGAAGCGGGTCCATAGGTCTAACCAATCCATGGTGCATCCTATGACCCTATTCCACACATCACGACAATAGAACCAGCACAACAATTCAATCCAAAGTGCCAAGTGGCAAAGTACAAGCCTTGGGCAAGGTGGTAAGAACTCCAAATTTAAAAGAAGACCCCAAATCAAGCTAAAATAAATGGCCAAATAGCCAAAGTTAGTATCAAAATCCCCATGTTAGTGCCACAAACCAAGGAAATGCCCAAACTTGTAAAGCATTGCAATCAAGAAAAGCTGCTGGTCCTTACAAAATAAGGTAAAAAAATCAATTTACGAATAAAATCAACTTATAATGATGTCACATTACGATAACTGTGTGGCTTTATCTAGCCACCAAAGGGGTACTCAACGAGTTACTAGCACTCGAAACATCGAGCCTCAGCTCGTAAAATACATATCAATAATACAACTGTCATCACCTCCATCTGAATCATCCCGCCACCACTTCGACAAGGCTAAACATAGTCATAGTTGCACTTAGGTTGTGTACATACAACCACATATGGAGAGAGGAAAGAATCACATGTAATCTACTAAACCGAGTTTCGGACTCGAGTTATTGACCCATGGTACACCATTCCTCACTCTCAACATACACTTCTACCGATTTCCCTCAGGATTGGTTAGCGTAAGGTTCACAACATAACATACAACATCATCACTAACATAACGGTGGCACACACATAACTACCATAAGCTCTTACATATGGTACATATACAGGGTAGATCACAATCATACATTCACTGAGTGTAACACATCACTTTACCACTTTCTGCACCCAAAGTGCAATCACCATACGATAGGGTTCATACACTCATCGTATGACCCTAAATCACAACATGAAGCACTACATATTTGCACAAATCATACATGCGATGAATATAGTACATCACAACATAACATCCATTGCTACATAACAAGGTGATACACATATCTCATCAAAAGAAGACAAAAACATCATGATACAACTCATTTCTTTTAACATCAATCTAGTCATACAACACATTGATACACTTACATATCACAATATGTCACAATGCTCCAACACTACGTCATCCACTTTAGAATTCTTTTCACACATCACAAACAATAATTCACACATGAACTCTTCCTAGAATCCACAAGAAGGAGAGAGAATACTCCCATCCCTAACATATCAACATGATCAAAAACACGCACAAAGTGACATACACATCACGTGCGTTCACAATATCACAATTACGACATTAACCACATCACGTTTAAAGCACATTACTCTTCCAATATCTACCACCATCATGCAACATCATCATCATCATGCAGTATCATCATGTAACACCATCACCACCATTTAACATCATCATATAACACCAATCTGGCCCATAGGTTCGAGAGCATGAACATATGCTCTGATACCAAGTGTAACGACCCAAAAACACACACACACGAACAACACAGTAAAAGACAGGATAATTTTTTTTTGAACTTGCTTGACACGTAACATGACGCGACATGTCGTCACCAAGGATACAACTAACACTGTGAACAGCTTGTTACGGGGATAACCACAAGGTCAGCACGGAAACATTCACACCCAAAAGGACAATACACTTTTTTTTGACATGACAACATAGAGGTCCATCCACAGAACACACTAACAGTTAGGGCCATCCACAATGAGATATTCTTGAGGATTATTTATTTTAAAAATACATCTTGCAATTCTTAGTTTACGTTTTCAAGGATGCTCAAGGTATGATTCATATAATTCATCTTACCAAGCTAAGTTTATTCTTTTTACACTGAGTAATCATCTTTAATCTTCTCTATTATGACATTCATTTGCTTAATTCTTTGTTTAGAGAAAGGGGTAATTTAATTTCACAAGGCCATCTATTAACACTTACGCTACTAGAACTTGTTCATGCCCATATGACAACATGGGTTTGCATTTAACATACTTAAGAGAAGAAAGACAAGGCACCTTGGAGAAAGGTTAGAGGGAGAAGGTTGAGTCGAAATCATCTTCAAGACCTCATTTGTTATTACCAAGATTTAATTGAGGCTTGAGAACTTAACCAGAATTATTAAAGATTTTACTTAGGCTTAACTAATTGAGTTTTATAAAAATAAAACAATTTACCATCCAATGGCTAAGAGATAGATTGCGTGATTTCGAAACTGATTCCTCCTACTTATTAAATCTTATTATCTTACAACAACTAAAAACTTGTTTCACCTTAGGACCATTTTAAGAATTCACCAAAGAAAGGATAATGTTCGCTAGTGTAGCTAGGGATATCAAGTTATATAATTTTTACTTCACAAAGGATGGTTTCATTGTGATCACTCATGGAATTATTTGATTTCAAATAGATCACCTCTACATTTATTTGTTGAATATCAAATTATTATTTTTGTTTAGCTTCTTTAAGGGTTAACCGACCCATTTGAATTTACTTATAATATATTGTCACTCAGTCTTAGAAAGATTTAACTTGACAATTTATTCTCAAGATCAAAGTTTTACAATACTCATATCAATGTAAAGATTGAATACCATTTCTTACAAAGGTAAGTTACCAGTTTACCTATAGAAGGACAAGACAACATCATCACGAAATTTCAGAATATCCTAAGGCAAGAGGTCTTCTAAACTCCTTTGCAAGAACTATTACAAAATTTACCTCACATTGGAAATTTTTACAAGGAACCTCATAAATTACACTAATGAAAACTTTACAACTCTTTCCTTTAATCTACTCGCATAATCCATCTGCACAAATACTAGCTAGAATCAGTTCGTGAGAACTGAGGATGTTAAGGCTACTCATTGCAACAGTAAGCTAACATTTAACAATATCAATAAAGGAAATTTTTAAATTCAGAAATGGATTAAAACACAACCCACGTCTCCAAGATTAATCACATGAGAGAGAAATCTAAACCATCCAACAAGGAGAAATTCAAAATACCAGTAAGAACAGAATTACATAAATCAAGGCAAGACCTTATGGATTTGGAACAAGAAGGTCAAGAGGGTTGATATTTCCTTCATGTGATCCTATGGTTTACGTGATTGGAATCCAATACTCAATCCATCCATCTAAAGGGGTCCAAGAGAAGACAAAACATACTAATTATGATCGTAGGCATGAAACAAAACGACATTATCCAATTGTCTCAGGGGAAGGCTTCATAGTAATAAGGGTTCGACGCCCTAAAAGAAAACAACTATAGTTTCAGTTTTAACCAAGGAGTTTACCACCACTTCCTTATAGGATTTCTTAAACGTAGTACTAGTTAACAAAACAAATCCACCCTTCCAAACGCATACAAATGAGAAACAACAAGGGCCATTATTCTTCCAACAAACCTTATCTTAATCGTCAACTTCTCTTCATAATATAAGGGAAGGCTAAATCTGAAAGTCATTAATAAATTTTTATATGTTTCCGGCAATGCTAAAAAGTATTTTAAAATAAAAATAAAAATTTATTTCCTTAACAAAGCCACAAAATGAGAATTTTAGTAACCAAGTTCGAAGAATAAGATATTCGAGTTTGAAAACAAAGGGGATTCGATATGCAGAGGGTAAAACACCAATGATGCCCCAGACTCAAAAGACCCTACCACGAGTGCAAGCACAAAAATAGGAACGAACAAACATATCCATCAGGAAGGTTACGCAGTTCAGTCAGGCCTAGAAGTTCTATGAGCTCCTGGCCAATGGTATAGAAGATGGAAATTTTACCCGATCCATGTGGGCTTATCAAGGACATTTCTATTAATTATCAAACAGATGAACATAATAACCACCTATTATATTATCACTGTAATCAGCTGTCATCTAACAGGAAACGAGTTCACGAGTCCAATACCATGGATTCACCTAAAACTTTTGTTTCAGTCCAGCTATTAATAGCTTGCTCACGACCCTTAATAAAATTGAAGATATTTCCTTCAATTAAACCTACAATGTCTCCCCCTTACTTTAATCAAACAAGAGTTTTGAACCAGGTAGTAGGTATAGTAATTTTCTCAACACGTAGAGGCCAAAATAGATGTCAGGTTATTCATCCCCTAGAACTGGGTACAAAAGTCAACCATGTACAGTTCTAAAACAAAACCCTAATGCCATTTTCTAATTAAACAAAAGTAAGGAATGCCAACAAGCTTAAACAAGTTTCAGAACACAATGTCACTATTAATGTACCTTTAGCAAAAAAGGAGAGCCCTAAACAGGAAATACATATTTATTCAAGCAAATAGAGATATGAAGGCTTAACCTTCCATATAATAAGCCTTCAATTATAAATGCCATCACAGAATTCTTTTAAAAGAGAGTCATATAAGCAAACGAAACTCTAAAATGTTTCCTTCCCTACGAACTAGACTGCATCACACAATATTGCAATAGCCCATTTAGACAAATATGAAATAGAGTAAGCTATAAGAGAGGGAAAAGAACATTCCAAGCAAAACTAGCAAAATTGGAACGAGATTTTAAAAAAATGGCCAACACATTCAGGCAGCGATATAAACAACCACGAAAACATTTATTCTAGGCGCCACTCAAGAGGAAAGAAAATTCATTTCAAGATACTGAAAGAAGGTAGAAAACTATTACAAGGAGTAAAGTTAACATGCCTGATTATAATTCTTTCTTCCAAGCTCTTGTTGCTCTCTCCCATAAGGCAGCTTGAAGGCATCATGCTTTTCAACATCTAAGAACCAGGGGCTGTATGGCTGTGGGAAGCATTGTTTTCTCTATGGTCTGGAATCCCTGATGTAGTCTTCAGATGACTTGGAGAAGGATCAGAGGTCTCAGGTTTTTGATCCATCACCTGTGAAGATGAACCCTGCTCTAGCTTACCAAACTGGTGCTATTGTAAGTCATATGCCCCTGTTGAGGATGCATGCATTTCTTTTTGCAAATGTTGCAGCTGCTCGTGATATAGTTGTCTTAGCCTTGACACCTCCTTTTTCAATGCTTCACAGTGTGCATCCTTAAAAAAAAAACTTGTCTTGTGCAAGAGCAGCAATTCTTTGCTTTAAAGCACTGTTATCAACAATTATGATGCACGTTTACAAAACAATTTATGGCCCAAGATTTAACAATGGTGGAAAGATTTTTTACTGAACAACCTTGTCTTGTATGGACACGAGTGAGACTGGTAAGAGATCTTGAAGGCTTTGAAGAGGCCTGCATATTCCGTCTTCTGTTAGGAATTTTGCTAGCTTCCAACATGGTTGCCTCATCACTGCCAGGAAACACATCCAAAAACTCGAAACAGGTCGCTGTATGAACTAGTTGCCACACGAAGTCCATCCCCACTTAGACAACACTCAAATTTGTCAAATATCGAATCATTTTCATATAAATCACATAACTTGGGCCGTAAATGTTCGTGGACTTTGAATGTTGTAACTGGGCGAGATTCCATGTTTATATCCCAGAGCTTGAGAGTCATATAATCACGACATACGATATATTGGCCATCCTTTCCAAACTTAATATCAGAGATCGAAGAAATTATCTCTGTAAAAAAAAATGATCTTGAGCCAGGTGCTTCCTACTCCTCAAATAATTTTGCATGGTTGTCACACAAAGCTGATTATTGTCAATCAAGCGCACCGTACCCTTGGAGCTACTGTATGCTAACATATTACAGAGATCCGGTTCATCCTTGGTAGAAAAATCCACAGAAATAGAGCTTTTTGAAGATGAGCCGTAGCCAAAGGTGGATCTAGAGCCATAGCCAGGAGAGTACACAGATCCATGTCTATGAGATTCTCTCCCATGAGTTACATCGTAAAACAAGTAAGGTCTCAATAGAGAACCTCTGTAATAAATTTCATCAGGTCTCCTGGTAACACTCACACTGTCACTTAATCGATTTTGATAAAAAATATCTTGTAGGAGAATCTCGAATTTGAGGATGCAGAGATATAGAACATAAACAACAAAGTTGTACAACCTTGTTGGTGGAGGCGCTCAAAAGACTTCGACCAAACTGTAACCTGTCTGCCGCCTGGCTCACTCCTGTTACGGGCTGTTTGCTGTGGATTTCCAACCAGGACACACCTCGTGGCACACAATGAAAGTGGAGGTAACACGCCTGGTACACTAGCTTGTAGCATGAGCACACCCAGACTCCATAACCTAGCCAACATCCTCCCAGCGCGTGTCAACAGGGACATAAGAGCATAACAAGAAAGCATACCAAAGCACAAAAAGGGGAAACTTGGATTCGCACCAGGTGTGGAGCCACCCATGAGGCATGCAACAGTTTGCCAAAGGCCACAAAGAAAAAAAGATTTCCATGATTGCAGGGTGCACATAGGAAGAAACAGTAAAAGAAAAATTAAGTCTTTGTTTTTCATTGTAAGCAACTACTTGGTGTCTAACCTGTTCCCTTTACGTAGCAATCATACAGACAGCCAACACCCAAGAATGGCTTGAGCAAGTAGCACGGAACCAAACCCAGGGCAGTCTTGAAAAGAAACCTCCATTAAAGTGTAGCGACTAGTCTCCGGAGGAGCCCACGCGGCCAGGGAAGAAAGCTCAAACAAAACCAGTCTAAAACCAATCAAAAGACTCCCCAAAACCAGGGGTTTCCTTCCCCAAGACGCGGCAAAAAAGGTATAGGAAGTCAACAAAAGCAGAGCAGTCATAAAAGATAACAGGTCTGAAGTGGTTGAAAAGTCACTAGAAAAGACAGGTGGCCAACTGCCCCCCCCCACTTGGCATTCAAACCAAAGGAAGGAACAACACGCCTTGCCTAAACAAGAATGAGTGGTAAGTGTTCTTCCCCCACGCATAAATTAAAGGCCAGGTCTTTTCAACAAAAGGGTAACAAGTGTACGCGGCCAGCAAGGGCCAGCAACGACAACGACAACACGACACCAGCAACACGATGAAGAGGGAGATGATTGAGTATTCCCTGTGACCAAGGCGAAACCCACCAATGATCGACGAAGGCACAATGACAATCCAGGCTTAGCACTCGATCGCCGAAGGATGAACACGTGCAACGCAGAATAGGACATTACATTTTTATTAATGTGTATTGTCCCATAATCCCTCATCAGGAATGTTTTTTAATATAAGTCGTATGTTGGAGGAAACATGTTTCATGGACGCAATTTAACCAACAAGATTATGGGGAGAGAAATATTAAATTTGTAGTTTAGAGATGTGAGGATGAAAAATATTTGTGGTTTTAATGTACCTTAGGGGTTCATACCCCTATAACCTTATAAGTTACAAAAATTTTTTAAAAAAAATTAGTCGCTATCTTTCGGGTTAAGTGTTTAGGGTTTTTAACGTGTTCCTAGAACATCTTTTTTACGGGCGTTACACAAATGCAATGTTAATGAGATTCAAACTAGTGCTTCCATAAGGAAAGCAAAATCTGACTCTCCCTCTTTAGACTCACTTGATAGCTGTGATACAAACAATATGTTTATGACCAATTTTTTTTACATGTATAAGCCTTTGGTTATCACATCATTTTCCATTTATAGAGATAACATTACTTTTTGTATTAAAAAATATATTAATCATCATCCAACTTATCGATCATAGAATCGACAAAAATGCCCCTCTAATATTGACTCATGAAAATAATTACCTCCATCTGCACAATATCTTCCCCATAAAGACACATATTGATAACGTTTTTTATTTCCAAACTTTTTACATGCAAGCTAGAATTGACCTTCATATTTTCATTTTTCTCGGTCGAACTGAAAGAATTCAAAATTTTGATGTCAAATTTTCCTAGCGGACTTTTAATTATGTATATTCGTACCATTTACAGTATCAAATCATCCTATAATGTTGTCTAATGGCTCCTCCCTCGCTAAGTTTCTCTATAATGTTATTCTCGTTTTAGTCCTTTTAGCCATCCTGACAATTGTAGAACTAGATATATTATCGGATTTCATCCAATATAATACTGTGACATCTACCATTTAATGAATGTATTTCCTAGCTAAATCTATTTCAGGCTTGTACAGAGAAAAACCACCACATCAACTTTAAGCATGTTAGAAAATAATAAATAGATTGGAGAACATAGTGGAAGTGAAAGTGGTTCGCCTAGTTGACTACAGAGATAACTGACGATGGAGCATACACATGATAGCGTCTCTTTTATCAACCTGCACTTATAATGGACCAATACAGTAATTGTTTCCTACCATTCAAGGCATTCCTGTTCTATCTTTGCCTGGGAGTTTTCTGGGTCCTTAAATTTGTTTTGACGACCCTTGAGCTGTCAATCTCTTTTGACGCTCCCTACGCGTAGCCGGTAGAACTAGAGTTGAACCGTTGCAGTCAAATAAAGCTTGTAACCCGTAACGGCAATCCTTTGGTCGGTTTCAACAGTTAATTTGTTCAACCCCATTATATTTATAGTATTTTGTAGACTTTACCCTTATTTAGCCCGTCTCCAACACAGCCGTCTGACTTTGAATGCTAAAAATATTTGATAAATTAGCAACTCATAGCCTATAAATACAATGATTCTTTCATGCATTTCATAAGTTATTTGAAACAACCCTGTGATATTATATAATGGCAAACTCAATATTCTTCAAAATGAGTGCCCTTCTTCTTTTTGTCAACATTATGTTAATGCTCCATTATGTCTCGGCCAGATACAACCTGCCAAATTCATTTCCTCCAAATGAAAGCTACTAAATTCATATGCTTCAGCTCCAAACTGCAAAGGCAATTCTAAAGACCCTAGATGCCCACCATCTAACAAAGCTGTGTTAGGGGATCAGAACTGGTCATATGGACAGCGTTTTATTCGCAGTTCTAATGATCATAATGATAAGGACATTCCACTTGAACACCATAATTCAGTCTTCCAGTCTAAGCATAACCAGCTATTAAGTTCATGTCCTTCACATCCCGACTGCACGGGAAATTCTCCCGACCCTAGATGCTGCCCACATTCTAGCAAAGCTTTGTTAGGGGATCAGAACTGGTCATACGGACAGCATTTTGTTAATGATAACAATAATGAAGTTGCAGTTGAACGACATAATCCAGTCATTCCAACAACTGTGGAGCAGCTCTTTTTCTGCGTTGGTTGTGCTTGAATTAGGGGCACGAGGCATATTCTTTCCTTTGTCCTAGTTCTCTTTGATAATTGAATAAATTAAATAGTCTTTATATTTTGACAATTTTATGTGAGATTACTACTACACTAATTTATGAAGATTTCAATCACATTTTTCAAATGTAAATGGAAAGAACAAAGACTTTTGAACCATAATTTTTTCTCCATAAAAATTCTACTATATATAAATGTTTAAAATTAGTGGTTGCGAGGCATTAGCTCCAAGTACTATTTATAGTGCTCAAAACCGTTAGTTGTTCCTTGACGTTATTTTTATTGAAAAATTATAGATATTAACGAAGATTAAAATAATAAGTAAATAAGCATTCCCATAGTTTCACCACTTCCAAATGGACATGTGGAGGTTCAGTCAAATTTGACGATTAGAATTATCAATTTTAGGAATATTGAGTGATGTTTGATGTTTCTCTATTTCATGTAGTGAAATGAAAGAGTTGGGGCTATTTATAGTTGCAGTTGGGTGAATGAAAAAGTAACCAAAAAGCTGAAAGATATTTTACCTCCGTAGCTTGATTTCATTGTAAAATGTAGTGCTCCACATTAAACTATTATTTTATTAGTTTTGTTTTCTTTCCATGAAAGCTTAGTTATTATTTTTGGGTGAGGGTAAAGGGTGTTTTTTACATGGACCATCCATAGGAACAAAAAGGATTTGATAAGAAATAAAACCATGAGCACCAAAGGAAACAAGAAGAAACATCTTCCCTGTAACAAAAAGAAGAAAAAAAAAGACAACAAAATTAGAACAAACACAAAAATACAATTAGGAAGTTCTAAGAGTCATTTGTAGAGGAGCAATGGTCTTTTTACAATATCATTGTTTCTTATTGTGTGCCAATCTCTAGTAAGCTGATAAGTCTTCAATAGGGAGGACTTATAAATCATTTATTTCCCGAAAGGAAATTTCATTCAAAGGAGATGCATGAAAAACATTCTCCTTAGCCACTTTGTTGGGGTTTTGTACCTTAAAAGGTGCCATTAGTTCTTTAGCTAGTGTTTCAGGTACTAAATCCTCCAAATCTAAATCTCAATCCGAATCTTCTGTCAAGTCATATTTCATCAAAAAAAGACATGGAAGGGCATCTTTCCTCCATGTGGTTATAAAATTCTTTCTTCTTTCTAATTGATAATCAACAATGATATGTCCTAGTGTGAAGCACCTTTTACACGTGAATGACATACATTCATAATCTAAAGGTTGAATCCACATTCTATCCTGGACACTAAGCTTTATATTGGAAGAGAGGTTCTTGTAGGTGTCATGTTCAACAAGGATACATACATAAATAGTGTGGTTGTATTTGAAGGTGCACGAATCAACATTCGAGAAGCTACCAAAAGTATTTGCAATAGAAGAAAGGCATTTTGTATCCCAAAATCAAAGTTGAAAATGTAACATTCTAATCCAAACCAGATTGATTGAGAAAGTTTCAAAGAGTGGATTAATTGAAGGAAACCAGGGTTTCAAGACCATGTAGTGAGATTGGAAAACCTAATTAATTTCAGCTATGGTATTCTTATCACAAATTTGAATAAAAACAATAATAAAAATTTCTCTTGCACAAGGATAATTATCATATATGATTTTTCTATAACTCTATATGATATAATTGCATGAGGTATGACTGGAAGAATTAATTTTAATAGTCCAAAAAAAATGATGATGTTTACTGTATTTGTAACTTGTTTAAGCTAATATAAGAAGTAAATTTCAACAAGGTTTTATGACAAAGAAGGGATTTCCAAAGATAAAGTATGTCAATATTCTTTATATTATTTTAGCTTATTTCAAATCTTCTTTTTAATTTTTATCCTAGTATATTTTATTTGTTGAAATTTCTAGAAATGTGAACATATTTTATCAAAGACACGGTTACAAAGATAGTGTGTTTGTTTTCTTCATTGTAATAGTTTTTCAAGTTTAAAATATGTTTTTCTAGAATATAAAATGGAAAATTGTAGCACATGAATGTATATTAATAGGTTTCATTGAATAAACATTTGGGTGTTGAAATTTAATATCTAAAATAATTTAACAAACTAGGGTCATTAGATTGTTTTGAAAAAAAAGGATGCTATAAGTTTCACATATGAAGAGTGGGAAATGGTTTATAGGAAAGAAAAAATACTAACAAGTTATGTGTATCTTACTCTATGTTATTAAATTTTTACAGCCATATAATTGTAAAGATGTGGTAGGATTATCCATAAACATTGTATAAGGAAAAAATCAATAGAAAATTAAAAAAAAATTCTAAGGAAGAAGTTGTACTCTTTAATAACTAACAATGGTGAATCAGTTGTAGAAAACCTAAATAATTATAGCTATATCATAAGCTAGTTATTTATAAATGATTTGAATATGGAAGACGAAGAAAAATTTATTACCCTTTTCTATTGTTTACAAATTTATGTGAATTTTTCTTGATGTATTTAATTAGTAGGACTAAAAACATGAAGCTCAAGAAAATATATTCAACTTTATTGTGCGATGATATGGGGAGAAGTTATTCTTTTGATTATAAATCACATGAAAAAAATCAATTTCATGGGAGAGAGAAAAGGAGATAGGAAAGAAGAAAAATGAATCGAATAAAGGTGTTGTTATCACCGAATCACAACACCCTTTGGTTTTCACAAGTGTGTGTGGTTGAGATCCCAGTGTGATTGGATAACATGGGTACTATCTCCAAGTTTTGGGACTTGCTACTTGAGATAGACCTCCAGAGAAAGTTGGTTCTTGCTCCTAAACTATCTGCCACAATCTACACTAATGCAGATAAAACTATGTAATACTAATTTGTCTTTCCAATGGACCAAGGAGAGAGATTGCATGAAAACAAAGCTTCCACTAAAGTGGTGATACAATAGAAAAAGAGAGTGAGAATAGTCTTCCAATGTGTGAAAAGTAGGAGCAAAATGCATACTAGAAGGTGTGATAGCAGTTCTCCACAATCTAGCAACTGCATTCACAACAATATTTCATGCACACACAATGATAATGAATCCCTGAAATAGCATAAGAGAGACACAATATATATGTAATAGTATTGAATGGGCATGTGCAATGCAAACAAAGACATCTGGAGAAGATATATACACACATTTTCATCTATTGCTTCATGAGTATGCACAATCTAATCTATTACAAGATAAGGGCCTAGATCACCATGCAAGGAGTCCACTACAAGGGCTTGCAGCACATTGGCTTCACATAAAAAATTTGATAGAGTTTTTTTAACACAAAAACTAACTCCTCCATAAATGAGCCCAACACTCCAATTTATAAAAATCTGAGAAGAGAGAGAGAGACAGAAAATGAAAATATCAAAATCTATCATTCAACCACTTTCAAGAGGTAGTAACAGGAGTGAAATGATGGTATGATTCTTGACAAATTCCCCCCATACTGACCCATAACTTGTAGCATTGAGAAATGTTTGCCCATGCTTGATTGATTGCATCCCAACTACCAATAAAATACTAGTCTGAACCTGGCCACGTTTTCTGAAAAATAACCATATATTCCTCATTAAATTCCATAATTTTTTGATTTATGTGGATATATATAGAAACCATTATTCCAACGGTACTGATTTTGTGTGATTTCGTCGAGAAATGCAAAAGTTATGGCATTCTGAGTGCGAGGTAGTTATTTGCAGTCCAGACATTTCTGTCATTTAATGGGACTGTACATTTGATATATCAGAGCTGGATATTTTTCCTCAATTTAAACATATCGAACCTCATTAAAATTAATAAGATATAATTTTTTATGAAGCGGACATCATGCCCATTCTGAAAAGTCAAATTTTGTGAAAATCAGAGTTCGGGGTCAAAAGTTATGGCCACTTGACATTCGGGGAGAAAAAGTTCACTTTTCCTCTTCATTGCGGGCATTTTGGTATTTCAGGAAACTCATTTCCCACACATACTTTTGCATTCTAGGAATCCTTTCTCCCCTTTTTTGGACTCCCCTTGGTGCAGCGATTTTGACATTTGGTGTTCCATGTGTCCCTATGTTGACCTGATCGTGAGGGGCATTGCCCTCCGCTTTTGCCGCACTGCTTTGCTGATCAGATTTTTTTGCCTTTACGATTCCCATGCATACTTGTGTCCTAGGTTTCCTATGGACCACATGGGACAAAAATATCTGATTTCCCCGATTTGAACTACCTACAGCGATTTAGGTGATGCGCATCCCGGATTTCCTGATGTCCCGCAAACAATCTGGGAATTTTTTTCTGATTTTTTCACACAACAAAGGAATGCATGCATTTCAGATTTTTTAGGTTCCAACTGCCCCATGTGAACTTGAGCAGTATGGCACAAAAACTTCAACTTTTTCCACACTACATTGAAAGAGGCCATTTTTTGGGATTTTTCAACTTTTTCTATCTTCTTGGATTTTTCTTTGTATAGGAAAGATAGAGAACAGCCAAAGGGACCCCCAAGACCTGATTTTTTGTCCTTGAACCAATTCTTCCATCTCAAGCTTGAAGAAATTATGCAATTTATCCTAATTACCTTTAGGGGTGAATTTGGGATGACAAGTATAATTATAATAATAAATCTAGGACTCTGTAGTGAACTTGGATAGTGTGTTAAAACTATGAAATGATAAGTAATTTTAGGAAGGAGTATATGAAAAAGGACAAATAGCCCTAAAATAATATGTAATATTAAGATGGAGGAGGATTAAAATATTATGGTGATGCTTACCTTGTATATTCGAGTACACATACATGAAACGATGCATGGATTTTTTTTAATTTGTATTGTCCTATGATCCCTCATTGGGAATGTTTTTTTGAATATATGGTGTATGATGGAAGAAACCTGTTTCTAGGAGACAATTTTACAAACAAGATTATGGGTAGAAAAAGATTAAATTTGTAGTTCAGAGATGGGAGGACGAAAACTATTTGTGGTTTTAATATAAAATAGTCCGTTTTATAAATCTTGTTTTAGTTAGAAATACGAATCATGTTCGTATACACACAGTAAATGTGGGTTGCATGGAGATCATATTTTTAGAAAGATGATTATTAAATTGAACATTATTTAAGCATGATGGAAATGGTACATGGTAAAATTAGTAATTTTTTGTGCTTGATAGGAAATATATTTCCTACAAAATCCTAGAAATATATCATTAAAACAAAGAGACAAAATTAAAACAATTATACCTAAAATAAAAGAAGGAAATCTTTAAAAAATGGAATGAGATTCCAAGTATGATAAATCTTAATGAGACGTATATTATGAGAAATCTTCATCAAATTTCTTCTTTGAATCATATTGATAATACCTCACTTCATATAAAAATTTCGGAGATGTCACCTCAGATAAATCTATATGTGATGTACCCTTATGGACATATTAAAGATATGTCAGCTATGAGACACCATGACGAGTTTCACTTTAGTGAAATGTAGATGAGATATTTTAATTAGATATAACCTCAAAGATATCTTTATTTCATGTATCCTTAAATACATCTCGATGATATGTGTCCTTGAAGTAATGTTGATTAAATGCATCCTTGGATATATCTTGACGATATATATCATCGAAGAAAATTTTGAAAATTTGAGGGATATTCAAGTTCGAATATTTCACCGCAAAGATAACTTATAAAGGTTTTGATGCATAATTTAGTTCAAATGTCACATTAAATACATCTCATTGATTTTTGGGGAAGACATCATGTCTAAATGTCTCCCTCGAGACATCTTATGGGTCCTAGGATGTATAAGGTTAAGATGTATCCTAGAATAAATGTCACAAATTTTGAGGGGAAATAAAAATGATATACCTATTTATAGAAATCATTTAGGGATGTTAATGATGAGTATGGAAGAGAAAGAGGTATATCTAGGAAGGTATGAATATTAAGGGGAGTTGAATTTCCATGATTTAATTAAATTAAATATAAAAGGAGGAAATTAGAGATCATATATTTATAAAATAGTAAATAAGTATGATTCAGAGAAGGAAATGAAAGAATAAGTTATAGATATGGTTTACATAATGAATGAACTTTTAATCTTAGATCTCGACTTATGCTAGGTTCTTGAATGATCTGGAACAATAAATGTGTGAAGGTGTAAGATTTGTGTCTTAAACTATGATGTGTATAATAAAAGGACAAAACCATCTACAATGTGATAGGAACGCATAGGTGGTATTGTCTGTTATGGGAACTATTGAAAATTTTGGCACTCGTGCAAAAATGGGCAACCCCAAACTTCGTTAGGATGGATGAAATTGGTGAGGTGACCCTAATCTAGGGGGATTCTTTTAGTTCAATATTTTCTCTATTGGATTAATTAATGACTACATGTAATTTTCTTTTGTGTGTGTTGTTACAAAACCTAAAAAATCACATAGTCTGCAATTTCATGATTGTCTTTAGCAAAAGAACACAAAGCCTTGAAGGACATATGTGTAATCTTGATGAAGACCTAAAATACATAATAGATCAAGTATTAAGTTTTGGAACGACAATCATAGTTATAGATTACAACACTATCAAAGTTCATTACTAAGGTTACAAGAATTTTAAAGTTCTTTCCTTCATGATTAAATACATTCAATTATGTTATTGATTTGTTTAATTCATTATGCAATCCATATACAAAGCTCAAATGTAGAAGGAAGTACACAAATCAATTTCATTATTTAATGTTTTATTCATAAGGAATTTCAAATGTTCACACATAAGCCATGGGATGTAACTTAAAAGTAAATTACAACTAGTAAAGTAATATGTACATATACATGAAAAACAAAGTAAAGGATTATGAAAGAACCCATCATTACCTTGGGTTTATTTTGTTTTGATTAATGCATTTCTAGGCACAACTTTGTTACATCTTCATCCTCACTTCTTTGCAATTACACTATATCTGAAAACAAGAAAAGGAATGATTGTCAATCATGATATCAGGGATGATCCATATTCCTATACTATCTAGTTTCGTGTAATTGGATCTCCTATCATCAATTTAATAAATTGCATTTGTGCACGTGATCTACTTCACAAGATCCTTCCCAGTTTTAGTTTATTTTGGAAGGGTTGGATCGTCAGGAAGGAATTTTTTTATTACATATTTTGGACTCCATACCCAATGGAAAATATCAAGGCATAAGTCTACAAGCTAGCAGGAAGCTTTCCCCACAAGATCACTAGAAATTTTGACAATTTTGGCACTCGAGAAAAAATGGGCAACTCAAAACTTTGTTGTGATGGATGGCATTGGTGAAGTGACCCTAATCTAGGGAATATTATTTCAGTTTAATATTTTTTCTATTGGATTAATTAATGATTAAATGTAATTTTCCGTTATGTGTGTTATTACAAAATGTAACAGATCACATAGTTTGCAATTTCATGATTTTCTTTAGCAAAATAACACAAAGCTTCGAAGGATAGATGTGTAATCTTGATGAAGACTGAAAAATACATAATATAGTGAAGTGTAAAGTTTTGGAAAAACAATCATAGTTGCAGATTAAAGCAGTAGTCAAAGTTCATTGCTAAAGTTACAAGTATTTTAGAGTTCTTTCCTTCATGATTAAATACATTCAATTATGTTATTGAGTTTTTTTAATTCATTATGTAATCCATATACAAAGCTGAAATGCAGAAAAAAATACCACAACTCATTTTATAGAATTCAATGTTTTATTCATAAGGAATTTCAAATGTTCCCACACAAGCTGTGGGATGTAACTCAAAATTAAATTACAACTACTGAAGTAAGATGTACATATGCATGAAAAATAAAGTAAGGGAGTTATGAAAGAACCCATCATTGCCTTGGGTTTCTTTTGATTTTTGTTGATGCATTTCCAGCTCCGATCTTTGCTCCATCTTCATCCTTTCTTTCTTAGCAAATGGCACTATACCTGAAAACAAGAAAAGGGAAGATATTGTCAATCACGAGCTCAGGGTTGATTCATATTACTATACTATCCAATTTCATGCAAGTGGATCTCCTATCATCAAGAGGTATAAGTTACATGAAGATAAAAGGTATAACTGATAAAAGCACTATTTTGTAGCAGCATACATGACTCATTCACTCAGAAAAGTAGGAGAGAGAAAAACTATAGAATAAAAGAGAGGCCAAAAAGGCTATTTTTTTATAACGTAGTTTTATCTAAATGTGTAGGTACAAGTAAGAAGAAAGAAGTGTTGCATATCTATAACTTGAATTATGAAAATACATTTATCTTCCAGTTCAAACTAAAGGCTGAAGTATACAAAGATATGCTTGTACTAATTGATAAAAGAAATGTAAGTTTAGTGCTGATAGATTTCTAACAACTGGAATAAGAGAATATTACAGCTGAAGATAAAATGGAAAAAGGAATTTGAGAAAATTTTGACAGGGCTTCAGCCATGTAAAATGAAAATTTTACATCTTTCCATCATGCTATTTCACAGCTAGTACATGCTTGAAAGTTGTACATAAATAAAATAGTAATACAGAAAGCAGATAATACATTGTATAGTCAAAGTTACAGATTTAGAGAGATAAAAGTTACTTCATGATAGAGTATAACCAAGGATGTAGATGGTACATTCATGACAAAAGATACAACTACACAATGCAATAAGCTCAATGGACATCTACAAGATACAACTAATACAGATAAGGAGTAAGTACATCACAAGTAGTAGGCATGTGTTTTAGCTAAGAATCTCATAGCACAAGTGTTCCAAATATTAAATTTTTTTAAAACATATCATAGTTTCAGCATGTTCTATATTCTACTCAAGAAAAGACCGAAAAGAACAATGCAACCAAAATGGTTTATAAGCTCAATAATGGTTTCACATAATAGAAAATGAAAAGAAAACCTCAATGGTTTTCTTGAATCAAGCAGAACATGATAAAAAATATTGATACAGACTCTCACTAATGGAAGAATTATGTATAGTATCGATCAAACATACAACCTTACCTTTTTCTTTCATAGCGGCCATTTTATAGATTCTTAGCATAGCCCTTTCTCAATGAGAACGAAGTGTGAAATAAATATTTCATAAACTTTGAACCATATATTGTTTCACCAAAGGGAAATACCACACGAGATGACCAAAGTAGTAATTTTCCAAGGTATGAATGCACAAAATCCATATGAAGTGAGCATCGCCAAGGTTTTAACATATGACGGCCATCTTATAAATATTTCACTCAGAACCTAAGAGAATCCACAACAACAACGGCCATACAAGAGCCAACAGGAAGCAAGAAAGTTTAAAAATGCATGGACTTAGTTTTACAATACACCACAACAAGTTCAAGGTTAGACTCGTGAAGAGATACAAACCCAAGAAGAAAACTAAAAAAATAGTACAGACAAATTCAAGGCTCCCAAAATTTCTAAAAAATCAATGAGGACAGATGGGAAATGTGTATTTCTAGTAGAGTAAAAGAAAGACACCAGCTTGAATGCATCCTAAATCAGATCTTCAAAGTAAATTTCCAAGGCATGAAATCTCATAAAAACTTACCCAAAAAATCAAAGTGTGCCTCCATATCAATCAAAAAAAGATTCTATAAGAAAGCTTCAGACCAATGCTACAGTCAGCATTGAATGACCGAGTATGAAGTACCCAGAACTCACACATTTCATTTTGCAAAGAATGGATTAGAGGCTCAAACAGATCAAAAAATCAGTGGATCATTATCTCAACAGATGACTCAGAATGATCATAAATCATGAGTTCATAGAGAGCTTCAAAACGCTAAACCTCCTTAGTCTAAGAGAAAATACAATGGGTAAATACTCAGACCACCGAATTGAAGGAAAATCAAAATGACAGAACCTCATATGACATAGTCATAGAGGAATCGATGCATTTAGATAAATAAAAAATAGAGGGCATGCAAAGGGAAATATGCCAAGGCTTAAGCCTAGAGACCAAACGCTAAGTGAAATAATTAGGGTTGAGTTCAATTTCTCACTCAAAAAATATTAACCACAAGGTGAAACTTTCACAAACTATCAGTTGGATATTCAAATCTGGATCACACGGAATCATATCACAGCTCATCTACAAAGATCAACATTCTAGCAAGGTCAAAGTCACCAACTCCAATGCCATACCACATGCTTACTCAACTTAGGTCCATCTAACACATCCCAGAACTATCAGGATGAAGAATCGATGGATGCCAGATGTAATAGTACAAAGATCAAAGGCATTACAGGATTGATCCTGAACATCAATGCAACTCACCATCTTCATGTTTACCACAATAGAAATCTTCATAGAATGTTATATATGCATAATAGTGGAGACTCCTAATAGCTATGATATCAATGATCAAACATGCCCTCACAGAGAACTCAACTAGGGACAATGAAAATTCCCCTGTGTCTTCACAGGACGTAAAACCCTTTCTCGACCATGGATTGTTAGATTTTTTCATTGATAAATGACAAAGGTTCAAAGCCTACGTAGGGAGGGAAATAGATTTTCATCCACTAAATGATACTCACTTCCAAAAGAGCCCGAGACTATGATGTATAATGTGATTAATCAAAACAATAGATGCATGATGAGCTTCATAAATGCCAATCCACTGAAGAGCAGTAATTTAAAAAGGTCAAACACATTGCATGTGTTTTATGAATTATTCTAATGGGGGTTTTCCTGTTAGAATGAGCAATACATGTATATGCCCAAGTCAAAAGTTCGATGAGCTTTTAAGGATACCTAACGCACCTTGAGTTAATAATCAGGACGGACATCATGGAGGAATAATACCACAAAAATTGAACGGTATTACATTAGTATTCACCCAAGCCATACCACTATGTCATATTCCTCGAGTTAAAACATGTATACATTGAGAAGTGGTCCCCACAAGGGTATGAATATTTTTCTAAGGTCTGGGATAAGCATTATTTTTCTTGGAATCATTATTCAAACCCATGAATAATTGATGCATGTGAGATCGAGATGTCAACATCAAATCTTGCAGACTGTCCCCACACATTGGGTGAATATTTTGCTAAAGTATTATAGACCCTAACAAAGAATTATTTTTGGTCACACAGGGAGATTATTTTTTGCATGTGCATCCAAGAGGCAACCTAAAATGCTATTTTTGCATTTGAAATTGTATTAAATTTTCATATGTCACATCAACCCCATTAAATAAATCATTGCATTTACCTTTGGTTAAGGCCTTATAATATATATCGAATAATCAAACACTGAAAAAATCAATCAAATAATTGTTAGAAAAAAATTATGCCTTGTGCCATATAATCCCAAGGGGTCAACATATTATATTCAAATTATTATGCAAAGAGGTCCCTTGACCTATCTTTTACAAGGTACCTTTTCATTCGAATAAAGTGATCTCCCAAAATTGATTCAAATATAGAGTTATGCAAGGCATAATACCTTAAAATAATCAAATAGCCTTAACCTTGTCAAAAGGTGACTAAATACAAAGGGAAATATAGCACTCAGGTGGTCCCCACTTTGGGGTGATTTATACTTTGATAAGTTTTGAAAACAAAAGGACTATTTTCTTACACATGAGTATATTTTCATTTGACAACAAGAATACAGAGGGTATTTCAACATCAAATCCTACAAGGTGGTCCCCATCAAGATGGATACATGGGTAAATATTTTTCCAGGTATTGCTAATAAAGAGTTATTTTTTCTCACATAGAGGGACATATTATTTTTCATGTGCATCCAAGGGTGTAAGTGGATAAAATTGCGGATGTCACATCATAATCTAGAAGAAAGAGGTTGCATGCATTGGAGAATACTTTCTCATGAAGCAAAGCTTATTATTAGTCAATTATTCACCCAACTTCATTAAAAATAGAACAGTCAATTGCAGTTTGTCTGACTTGCATTTTTGTAAAGAAGGCCATTAAAGCCTCATTGTATCAACATGCTTATTTATTCCTTTATTTATTTATGACAAAGGATAAAGATAGGATGCATGGCTGAGTACAATGTTTAGTCTACTTTTAGGAAGGGTGGGATGAATAATTATGTCATATATTGTGTGCATTGGCAAAGCACAAAGATGGCTTTTGACACAGGAGTGCTGAAGTAGATTTTGCTAGTTTTTCCCTTTGAGAATTATATTTTGCCTTTAAAATAATTTTTAGTCTTGTGTATGTCTTATTAATCCTTGTGAATGTCAAATTTCATGGTAAATTATCCTACCCTGTTGCAAATTTAGTAATTTCTGCATAATATTAGTGTACATGTGTATCTTAATAGTATTGTTGTTAATTTTTCCCTTAATACATCAAGTGTCTAAATTAATATTTTGTTCAACACTATTGGTTTGTGCATCCATAATTCATTCTCAAATATTTTTGCATGTAGTCAGTCAAATCCCTAAAACTTTTTGGTGTATCATCCTATTTTTTAATTCATTTACAGTCATCTTTTTACCCTCAAAACCCCAAAAAAATTAGTTTAGGATACATCAAGAAGGAACCGGCCTTGATACCAGAGACTCACCGCAACAATAGGGATACCCATAGACCTGAGGTGTTTCCATTATATCTATGAAAGAAAGAGATCAAGAGAAATATTAGAACACCTGCAACCATATCTCTATAGGGTGCACCTTAGAGAGATAACATTTTTTGGCACGCCTAATGGGATAATTAACCATATCTGCAAGAGTATTATAGTAATTTAGAGTAGATTCATAGCAAGAAATTTTAATTTTAGGGAAAGAAGTTGTAGAAATTTATTCTAAAGATCAAAATATTTATTTGGCGACTCCGTAAGCCTGATTTAAGACCAATTTTTTTGCATGTTCCATGGCTAAAGTGACTACAAGATCATTTGTAAGAGGAATTCCTTCTAATTTTATTTCTTTACCTTTTAATTCTACAAGAAGAAGAAGATTTTTTAACACCCTACATTATAATAATCTTGGTTTTAACAACCCTTCTCCTCATATTCCTTCTTCACCACGTATAAATTTATTCGTTCAAATCTCAGTTTTTCCAATTACTATTCAACCACCTAGAAATTTGGTCACCTTTACTAATGGAAACCCATTAGTAAATCAAGTCTATCATGATATCCCTAATGCCGCCAAGAAAATTTTACCTACCTTCACTTGTGAAAATTAGGTTACACCTACAAAACATATCAAAGATGTTACATCCCTATGTGTAGTCCATAATATAACCCATGAAGATGTAGCCTTGAGACTTCTAGTTACATCCTTTAAAGGGAAAGCCTTGCAATGGTATAGAAACTTAGAGATTAGAAGCATAAGAACATGAGATGAGATAGGTGATAAAATACTGAAACAATTTCAAGATAACTCTGATAATTTATCTCTCATAGAATAGTTGTCTACAATTAAAAGAGCCCCTCATGAATTTATGGCCAGTTTTAATATCTGTTTTGCTACAACTTGGGAAAGAATTCCAATAATTTTCAAGCCTCAAGCTGACCATGCTTTTCTATGCTACCTTAGAGCCTTAAATTGTGATATTTCAACTATGATTTAGTCTATGTGAGGTGATAATCTCCCGACATCTTATGATATTGCTATAAAAGCTAAAAACAGTCTTATTAAAGCCGTAAAGTTAGCACCAAGGCCTTTAATGCCTTTTTAGTAGACTTGGCACCTATCCCACAACCTATAACCATTATAGAACTTGTTATTTCAGCCCTATCACATGACATGTTTAAATATTTTTAGACTATGGGAAACAAGATAACTGCGATTGAAAATATACTTGCATCACCCAACAGGCCTTATGAAGGTCCTTATGAGCAAAATGAAAAAATAGGTAGCCTTATCAACAGAATCAGAATTATAGACAACCATATCAGCAAAGGAAGTTTTACCCAAAGGCTCTTGGTTCATTTAACATTTTATTCCCAGTTAATATCGCTACAAAAGAATTCTTGCTACCTTGTAATCAACCTCATTCAGCTGCATGTTGCCCAAATGTGTTCTTGAATATAAGCCTTGTTGCAAAAACTCAACCTAATACATTTTTTATGCCCCAAATGGATGGTGGGCAGAAAGAAAATCATGTTCAGAAAGCACCTGAACAAAACTTGGTCATTTTTAGTGAAGATGATTTTATTGTAGTTACGAGAGCTCAAGAAAAGGCTCGGGAGAGAGGAAAACATAAAAATCGGTATGTTTTTTCCACAGTCACAAATAAAACAACAACTTCAAGTCAAAATAATAGCTAATAGTCCTTATGTACCTCAGAAAACAACAAATTTTCCAATCCAAAAATACCAACCAAAGTCATTACAACTTAATCCAAGAAGGATTTTCATACCTCAGATCTCGAAAGCTACAGAAGCAGAGTTAGTCTTTGCTAAAGCCTACGCTAAAATAGTTGAATCTATTTTCAAAATGATTGCTTCTTTTAATTTTTTTGATGTGATGAAAAATCATAATGTTAATATCTTAATGTGGGATGCTCTAAGTATTCTAGGACAGTAGGAGCTACTTTCTCATGAACTTACTAAGTTGCCGATTTCTTCAAAAAAAGAAGAAAAGGATGTTAAAAAAATAGACATGGTCCTTGGAACAATGGAACATAACCACGTTAAAGAAGTTAAATGGATGGTTCAAAAGGTATTAAATTCTCATGATATCAAGAAACCACCACCATTTTATTTGTCTCTAATTATTGGAGAACATCTTATTTATAACTGCATTGTTGATAATGGTGCAAGTAGCACAGTTATGCGAAAAGTAATTTCTAAAAAGTTGGGCCTACAGTATGAGCCTACAAAAAAGAGTGCTACAACTCGATGGTACTTTAACTAATATAGTTTGTATCATCATAAATCTGGAGTTAACATTACATGATTTCCCAAACGTTTCCATTTTGCAAGATGTTACTGTTGTAGATTTACCTCCTTAATTTGCTTTATGCTTATCGAGATATTTCACAACAAAAATAGGAGGTTATCTCTCTACAAATTGGTCCTTTTTTTTTCTTCACTACACATTATGGGATCATAGTTATTATTAATTTTGAACCATTGGAAATATTTCATATCGAGCCTCATTTTTCTATTGTATTAGCTACTTATGTAGCCATAGACCAGTCTGATTTCGATAATACAGCTCATGTTTCAACACTAGATGGTGTTTCTAATCTATTCATGGATTAGAAGAAAAATTGAAGAACATGCCCATGATCCTATCAAATAAGTTTAAAAACATATGTTTGGTGTGTATTCCCTGCATGAGGAAAACACACCAATTCCCTTGCTGTTTAAAATGGAATTTATAGCAAAAGGGATTTGGAAGATTCATTTTAATGAAGCTAAGAACAAGAAAGGATAAGGAGAAGATTTAATGCCCACTTCCCCGACAAAAAAAAGTATTTCACATCTTTGAGTCTCAAATTTTCATGTAATGTAGTTAAATACAAAGCATCAATTCATGGATTACTTTGGGCCAGAAAGAGAGGTATTAGCATGTTACAAATTTTCAGTGATTTTGAGTTGGTTATTAATCGAGTAAGAAACTTCAAATTTTGTAAGAATCCATTAATGAAGTATTATAGACATAGAGTTTCAAACTTAATGGAAGATTTAGATGGTATTAATATCCAGTCCATTCCATGAATAGAAAAAAAACCATGTAGATAGACTTGCTACGATTGGTGCTAGTTTTGAAGTGCTGGAATAGATTAAAAATAATGGGACTTGGCCTAAAATCAAGATAATTGTCTAGCTTTCCATACCCGATAATGATTTGAATTGGCAGGTTTTTTGAAAATGCTGAACAAATTTTTAAGGTTTTCCAGCAAGAAGCTGAATTTTTTGTAGTAAATCAAGAGAAATTGCATCACTTTTATGGTGACCAGATTGTTCAATTGAAGACAAATAAACTACCTCAAGGTTCGGTCACATTGAAAGATACATTTAGCACTGATGATCAGTTGAGGAAAGACAAAACAAATATGTCAAAACATGCAGACAATTATGAAGAGATCTCAGTTGATGAGGGGAAAAATTTAGTTCTTGGAAAGGTATGTTCTTGTTATCCCAATTTTTCCCCTGGGATAAAATAGGTAAAACACGACCCCGCACAGAAGGAAACCTAAGGGTTGGATTTTTCCTGAGAACTAGTATTAAAATCCAACAATCAGGTAATAACAATATTTTACAATGGAGGAGCAAGGTTTGCGAAGGATCATACGACACCAAAAGGAACCTAGAGCTCGATAGGAAAGGAAACGAGAAAGGCTTGAGGTTCTTAGGCTTAGCCACATACAATTCGATTCGGGGCCAAAATGTAGACTCGTGAAAGGCACCATGTGTCAGGTCAGTGTAATTCTAGAAGATGCATCCAAGGAGAAGCCCCCAAATGAGCTTGACATTTCCACATGTCCCAAGTCCAAAAGAAGATAGTCGACAGTTAAAAAGTCTTAGGTCAGTGGAAGCATCCATGTGTCCCATCATCGGAACACCAAGGCTAGGTCCAAAGTGCTGAGACTCAAATGAGCGCCAACACACCACATGTCTAGGGTCTAAAAGAGTAAAAAAGGGCTGATAGAGAGGGTCCAGAATGACTTAGTATAGAGATCCAACAGATCGTGCCACCTGTTGCACCAATGCAAATTAAATGACATGACCCGAAGCAGAGACTCAGATGAGTACGGGCCTTCCACATTTCCCAAGCCTGAAAAGGGAGCACGATCAAATCAAATAAGTACAAAAGGTAAACAAAATCCTCCACGTACCTCATTGACACAATTTTTAAAGGAAAATCCAGAGACAGTCCTCAAATGAGCATTGGGTTGCCATGTTTCTAGAGCCAGAAAAGGTAGAAGAGGTCACTAAATTGAATAAGTATAGAAGGGGTAGTGGATAGTGCCACGTGTCCTTGGTCAGACTTATGGCCCCACCAAGCAAAAAGAAATTATCTGAAACACAAAGAAATAGGGCAGAGCCACAGAAAGAGCCACGTGTCTCTTTGACACAATTTCTAAGGTGCGACCCAAAGGGCAGTTCCTAAACAAACACCAGCCTATCACATGTCCTAGAGTTTGAAGAGGTAAATTTAGTCATGGAAAAATCCAAAAGAAAGGATAGAACTCCATGTTTCTCGACTGTGCAACTTGAAAGCTAAAATCTGGGGGTAGTTTCCAAACAAACACGAAGCCTCCACGTGTCTCGGGTTAGGAACAGTGTCTCTGCTAACATAAGGGACCCAGGTAAAATACAAATGAAATGGAGGAGCCCAAAAAAATTTCCATGTGTCAGTCTAGCATGATTTCAAGAGTGAAAGGAAGGAACCAAATCTCCAAGATACGTGAGGCTACCACATTGACATGGTATGGATAAACTCTTTTAAACATTGCATGCCTAGGACCCTGATCTTTAGACAACCATATCTTTCAACTAGAAACTTAGATTTGGGCAAGAGAGGATTTTTTGGAAAGATCTCGGACCCGACTTCTCACCTAACTCCATTAATCTTTCAGCCACTAATTTTTGGGGTTTTCAAGTCTGTTACCTTCTACCATGATGAAGAATGGGGCTCTTTCTTGTTCAGTTAGGGACAACGACAGAGATATGGGTGTTGTATTGAGACTCTTCATTGTGGTAGGTGGAATTCAATGCATATCTTAAGGTGGTTAATGCAAGATTCAGATTTTCCCTCTCTCCTTATCTCTTTCAATAGGTGGAATTCAATGCATTGCAGGGGTGGTTGGAGAAGAGTTATATTTTCCCTCTCTCTTTCTCTCTCATTCTTCTATATATTGTAAAGGAGGGGCATACTCAAATGGTTTTTCATATTTTCTCTCCTAACCCCCTCTCTCTTTCTTCCTTAGGGTAGAATGTAGATTCTAAGCCTCCTTTCATGGCTCTAACCTCTCTCCACTTCAAGTAGTTTGGATCTATGATCAACCACTTCCTTTTCCGGTGTATCACCACTTAGTGTAGGATTTCTTTCACCCTCTCTCTCTCTCTCTCCCTATCTCCTTGGAACAGTTAGATTAGGATTAGTTAGATTCTTGTGGCAGGTAGATTAGGAAGTAGGAGCTAGCCTTCTCTGGAGGTCCATCTCAAGTTTTGCAAGTCCCACAACTTGAGATATGCTCCAATGTTATGCAATCACACCGCATGCCCCACTTCAAACCCAAACCATTCAAGGGTAATGTGATTCTACACTAACAGTTCCTTACCTTAAAACCACTCCTTTATCAATCTTCGTAAAGAATTCACAAAAAAAAATTATTAGAAATACCAAGATCTGAAAGGGTTTGATCCAATTTTGGCACGTCATACCATTGAATTACACAAAAATTCCAAGCCAATAAGGAAAAAAAAAAGGTCCGTAAATCCCAAGATAGAGCCTTTAATGAGAAAAGAGTTATCTAAGTTGATTGAATCCGGTTTTATCTTTCCAGTTAAGCATTCAAGTTGGGTAGTCAATCTTGTTCCTATTTAGAAAAAAAATGGAGGAATCAGATTATGTGTGAATTTTAGAGATCTTAATAAATCTTCACTAAAAGATAATTACCCACTTCCCAATATGGATCATATTTTTAGAACAGTTTCTAGTTCTGATAGACTATCTCTTTTAGATGGTTATAGTGGATACAATCAAATTCTATTCTGAGAAGAAGATAAGTAGAAAAAATATTTTACCACCAATTGGGATACTTATGCTTACAAAAGAATTCCTTTTGGCCTTTCAAATGTTGGTGCAATGTTTCAATGTGCAATGGACATGGATTTTTGTAGCTTATTAAATAGATGCATACTGGTTTATTTGGATGATGTTACCATATTTTCGGAAAATTCCAATAAACGTCTTATACATTTAAGGTAGACTTTTCAATTATGCAGACAGTTTGGAATATCTTTGAATCCTAAAAAATCTATCTTTTCACTACATCAAGGTAAATTTCTTGGTCATATTGTTTATAAATAAAGTTTAGCAATCACAGCTATCATTGAGTCATCACAAGAAGGCATTAAAGATATTTCTAGGAAAAATCAACTTTGTTAGAAGATTTGTTCCAGATTTTGAATCCTTTGTTAAACCATTGACAACTATGTTAAAGAAATATAAGAATTTCTCTTGGACTAGTAAAGGGAGAGAAGGGTTTGAAGCAATTAAAAAAACCATTTCACAAGCTCCTACTCTTGCAAATCCAAATTTTGATAAGGATTTTACAATGTATGCAACTTGCAAGAGTTGAAACAATTTCAAGTATATTAACTGAGGTTAATGATGAATATATTGAGTAACCAATTTCTTTCTTGGAAAATTTTTGCGTGGCTACAAAACAAGGTACGTGTTTCTTGAAAAACAAGTACTTTAAGTAGTCAGAGGACTAAGGAGTTTTAAATATATTCTTTCAAACAATAATATACATGTTCCTGTTTCTCATCCAAGTGTAAAATCTTTCTTGTTAAATAAAGAATTGAATGAGAAGAGGGCATGTTGGATAAAAAAGGCTATGGAATATGACATTGAAATTCACATTGTGATAACAGTAAGAAGAAAAGGTGTATGCGAACACCTGATTGCTGATATGGAAAAACAAGAGGCTGTAGAATAAAAGGATCCAGAACAAACATTTTGAAGTTACGTATAAGAAATCAGATAACATGGTACAAATAGAAAATCAGCAACCTGAGCTTATTCAAAAAGTTAAGGAATCAAGATGGATGAGTGATTTAGTTAACAATCTTTAGCATGACACTTATTCAAAAGGTATGGACAAAAACAAAAAAGGGTATTTTAGGTTACAAGTTGTACCTTATGTTTTCATTGATCATGTGTTACTCAAAAGAGATATAAATAGAATCTTTCTACAATGTGTTGATTATGATAGAATTCAACAATTATTATGTGAATTCCATAATGGACCTACAGGAGGTCCTTTTTCACCACATACTACAACCTTAAAATTTATGAAAACTGGTTACTATTGTCCCAACATATTCAAATATTTCTTTGAATGGATAAGAGGATGTAAGAAATGTTATTTCTTAGTTGAAAAAGGATGTTCAACTTCACTTCCCCTACAACCTATTTTCGTGGTTCAACCTTTCATGTAGTGGGGTATTGATTTTTTTGGCATGATAAATCCACCTTGATCGCAAGGACACAAGTGGATTTTGAAAGCCACATATTAATTTACACACTAGACTAAAGTAATAGCTTTGAAAGATGCTAACGAAACTTCGATACTATCCTTTTATGAATGTATAGTTTGTAGATTTGGTGTTCTAGCAACTATCATTTCATATAATGCTATGGCATTTCATAGTGCAAAGGTAATAGACTGGGCTATCAAACATGGAATTTATTGAAGTACATCATCTAATGATTACCGAAAAGGTAATGGGTTCGTTGAAAGTAATCACTAGAATATTCTAAGGATCATCAGAAGAACACTCAAAGATAACTAGCGAGCTTGTCATTCAATGTTAAATTCTACACTTTGGGCTGACAGGGTGACTCCTAAAAGGTAATATGGAAATTCACCATATAAGGTTATCTATGGAAGAGAAATAAGAATTCCTATTACAGTTAAGCTACCTGCATTAGATTTGCTTCATTAGATGGAGCTACTTGAGAATGAACCATTGAAGATTTGTTATGCAGAATTGGTGGAATTACAAAAGCTGAGAGATCAAGCTCATGTGAACATGGAAAAGAATCATAAATAGATGAAGAATTTTTTTGATAAGAAAGCTAAGTTAAGATTCTTCAATGAAGGATACATTATGTTGAAATGGGATGTTTATTGTGCAAATCCAAGAAACCACTCAAATTTTGACACACTCATGAGTGGTCCTTATATCATCTCATCTTGCAAAGAACACAATGCTTTTCAACTTTCAAGACTGAATGAGGAGGAACTCCCCATTCTTGTGAATGGTATGTTTCTCTAACACTGTAATTGAAAATCCTACAATATTTTGTTGGAGTAGGAGATCCCTTTCAATGAGTGCTTCTTGCACATTGCAATGTTTTTCAATTTAATAAAGTTCATTCGTGCACATGATCTGCTTTACAAGATCCTTCCCAATTTTAGTTTTTTTTGGAAGGGTTGGACCTTGAGGAAGGAAGTTTTTGATTATATATTTTGGAATCCATTCCCAATGGACAAGATCAAGGCACAAGTCTACAAGCTTGCAAACAACTTTCCCCATAAGATCACAAGAAATGTTGACAATTTTGGCACTCGTGCCAAAATGGGTAACTCCAAACATCATTACGATGGATGGCATTAGTGAAGTGAACCTAATCTAGGGTAGATTCTTTCAGTTCAATATTTGTTCTATTGGATTACTTAATGACTAAATGTAATTTGTAGCTATGTGTGCTATTCGAAAATGTAACAGATCACATAGTATGCAATTTCATGATTGTCTTCATTAAAATAACACAAAGCTATGAAGGATAGATGTGTAATCTTGTTGAAGACTGAAAATAAAGAATAAACGATGTATTAAGTTTTGGAACAACAATCATAATTGCAGATTAAAGCAGTATCAAAGTTCATTACTAAGGTTACAAATATTTTAAATTTCGTTCCTTCATGATTAAATACATTCAATCATGTTATTGAGTTGTTTAATATATTATACAATCCATATGAAAATCTTAAATGTATAAGAAAGTACACAAATCAGTTTCAGAATTCAATTTTTTATTCATAAGGAATTTCAAATGTTCCCACAAAAGTTGTGGGATGTAACTCAAAAGTAAATTACAACTTGTTGGTATCCAGATTTAATCTCCTTCACAACTTGAACAACATCATGAACTTGCACAAGAAACTCAAGGATAGATAGATGGTTTGTGTATCATTTGTAGCCGGGGATCACAACTATCTACTTGTTTGCATTCAAGAATTGAGGGAGTGGATAACACATTCAAGAGGGTTTTGATCTAACCCTCACTATTATAGGTTGTGCCTATCAACCAAGGAAAGAGAACCTATATTGCAGCTTTTATATGGCAAGGAGATGGAAATATCCTTGTGTTTTGCGTATGATATGGAAGAGGCCTTTGTGAAAACATGATCAAGTATCCATTATCCAAATTCAAATAAGTTATCACTACTAAATGACGGACATGCTTTCAAGAACAAGCTAGCACTGCTAGAGACATGATAAAACCCTAATCAACTTTGTGTATTTTAGTGAAAGGATTGAATTCTTTTGTGGACACACGATGCAAATGCAGGGGTATTGTAGGTAGGATGAGTTAGTTTAAGATGAAATTATGATGAGAGATGTTGGGACAAGAGTAGCTAGAAATCATCACCTTCTTTGGGAAGCCTTGAAAATTAATAACAACACCTAAATAGCAGAGATGTTTCAATGAATTTGAAGTGCTCTTTTAACTAGGATGTGTGCACACATGAATACCCAAATCTGCACTATTCCATACAAACTTTGATAGCCTGCCACAAAGACTTGAAGAAAAATATCAATGAAGCATTTAGAAACCCTTGTTAGATCATAACCTAAGGTACACCCAAAGGTTTACAAATACCCTCAATTTACAACGAAGGTAAGATGAATTTAAATTTGTTTATCTTCACTCAAATGAATGCTCTTATGAGTGGAAAATTGTAGATGCCTTAAAACCCTATACAAGAACTAAGACCATGTATGACCAATAAATATCCCAAACACAAGATTGCAACATGAGCATGAAACACAAATTGAAAACATACTGAAATACAAGTGTATACAAGCTTTGCCAAGAGATAAAACCAGTTAATCTAAGAATTTGATCAAATATATTAGCAAGGTAATGTTATTTAGACAATCTCAAAGCTTGTTGATGGCTTTACAACTGAAACCTTCTCAACATGATGAACATTTGATGCAAATAGGAATAAAAAATGGCCCTCAAGCAGTTTCTCCAAAAGAAAATGGACTTCTTCCAGTTTTCCTTGCGAAAATTCTTCTCTCTTTCTCCAAAAATTCTCAACAAAACTTTCAAAATGCTTCCAAATTACAACTTATACCTTCTGCCAGCTTGGATCCTTGTAACCCAAGAAAATAATATGCCCAAAGAATCAAATTGTTACAAAACCCTATCCATTTGATCAAGAATGATATTAAACTGTGAAACAGCTCGCAAAATTGCTAGGGATGCACAAGAATAATAAAATATTACATCAGCTTGGATCCTTTTCCATCTGAGGGTCATATTTTTGTTATTCCACCATGCCAGCATGCATTTGCAATCATTTTCCACCTTGTACCTCATCATTTTTTACCTCAGTAACTTTAATTTTTTACTTTTCACGTTCTTTCATGGGCTGAGGAATTTTTTTTATCAAAAACATCATAGGACATCAAATTAGCTCAAAATAGTGGTGCCATTGCATCTAGAAGGTCGAGGGGATAAGATTTCATATAAAATTTCATGAAAATCGGTGCAAAAATGACGATTCCAAGCATCTTAGAGATCCAATGGTGGTAATAAACAAAAACACTCAGCAACTGTTGATTTAAAATCAACTTTAAGTTTCCTCCCTCCTCGTGTCTTGATGAGATTCATCATGTAGGCTAAAAAATATCTTCTTTGAATTTTGGTTAAGGTGGACATGTGTCCAAATACCATTGGGTCGGGCCTCCAACCTTAAAAATGCTTTTCGGACCTTTTCCGACCTTGGGAAATTTTTGAAACTTTTCCCCGCATGCCCCCTGGACACGCCACATGTCCCTAGGTGGGCCCAATAAAAATTGTGGGCCCATTTTGATGAATTTTGGCATAATTTGACAAAGGGAAAATTTTCTCAAAAAACCCCATGGGCCCGAATACCCGCTCGCTTCCTATGCCACGTGGCGGTCTCCCATTCATTGTGGAACCGACCCTTCAAGTTTTCCTTCAACCATCTTTGAGCACATAAACATTTGCAGGCCTGTGCTCTCCCTTTTCCCCTTTTGAATAGTGCCACATGTCTCCCCCTGATTGGCTGCGGGGGACACCTCCAAATTTTCACAGGTCAATTTTTCATTTCAGTATTTTTCGCAAACACTCTGTAAATTTTTCCACATTTCCTCCACTCTCCAAACCTCCACTAAACTTTGGACACGTGTCCTATTTTAATTGGACACGCGCCTTCAGACAAATTTTTTCATTTTTAAATTTAATCCCAAAAACAACAAAATTTTTTGAAGTCCCCACCGCTCCATTTGATCTTCCTTGACACGTGTCTTCCTCCCATTAGGCGCGGGCTCTCGGGGCCAAATTTTTCCTTCGGTATTTTGAATCCAAAAACTTTTAAAAGTTTCCAACTCCTCGCCTCCGCCTGATCTCCTCGCCACGTGTCATCTTCCAATTAGTTGCGGGCCTTCGGGTAAACATTTGATTTTGAGAAGTTTAACAAAGTGAGGGAAAAATTTCTAAGTATGACCACCACAGACCAAACCACCAGCCAATCAAATCATGCCAAGTAGGCATTTCACTGTAGCACTACGGGGTCATGGGAAAAATGTTTCCTTTGGCAAAAACTCAAAAAACGACAAGTTATAACATTTTTCCCGTGCATCCTCGCCTAATAGGAACCTGCCACTTTAGCATTATGTTGTAAAGATAATTTTGACGGGCTAGTGACACCCGTTTACCTCTTAAAAATGTAAAAATGAAGAGAATTTCCTGAAAAATCAGATTTTTTCACAAGGAATGTAGATTTCTCATTTTTAAATCAAGTGAAGCATGATTTGATATCAATTTTGACCAGGGGAATAGGGTTTTAACCTTAATTTACTTGAAATCAATCCACTTTGAATTTTTGCATGAATTTGACAAAGGGAAAATGACTCAACCTGAAAAAAATGAAGAAATTAGGGTAGATTTGGGGGAAAACATGGATTTTGTTTCAAATCAGAGGAAAACAATAACAACCTAGGAATTTTTGAAGGTATTCAATTAGGGAAAATGATTTTTAGATCACGCACTCGAGCAAATAAAACTCCCTTGAGCTAAAAACGGATATAGACAGTTAGGGCAAAGTGTGCAAAATCATAATTTGCACCAACATTGGCTCCTGCTTGGGGTTGGGCACTCCCACCGAGTGGCAAAAGATCACAACGTATACCATGTGCCAAAAATCCATTGGGCAAGGAGTCTAAAAATGCAGAGCAACCCAAAAACCAAAATTTCACCAAAAAGGACCGAGAAAAATAGACCAACAATGGTTTCCAAGGACAAAAGGGCAAACCACAAGCCAAAAACAACAAGAACAAAGCAAATACAAAACAAAAACAATGGCTATACAATAATGTAGAACTTTTGCATACCCCCCATGGGGATTTAATCCAAGAAATGTTTTAAATGTCTGCCATTAACAGGAAGCTCCAGAAAATCCCCATCCAAATCCTTGAGAAAAAATGTATTTTCTCCAATCCTGATATTAATGGCATAAGGTCCCATCAATAGAGAATCAAACTTGCCATGCTTTCCCTTGTTTTCATGCCTACTATCCCACAACAAAACTAGATCTCCAACACTGAAGGCTCTAGGGGTGACCTTTTTATCAAAAAACTTTTTCAATTTCTCTCTAAATCTGACATGCCTTTGGTGAGAATCCCTTCTCTCTTCATCCAACTCAATGATCTGATTGATCTTTGATTCATATGGGCCATGTTCTTGATCCTCTAATTGCTCAGCAAACTAAAATGTGGAAAATTGCGTGCAAGGGCAGCAATGCTTGAGTTCCATAAACCATTTCAAATGGACTCTTACCAGTTGCTCTTTTTGGAGTTATCCAATTTTCCCAAATTACAAATTTCAATCGTTCTTCCCACTTCTTGTTGTTGATCTCCAATGTCCTTCTAATAATATTAAGTAAGTTCTTATTATTGGACTCATCTTTTCTGTTGCCTTGTGGATTGTAGTTTGAAGAATAAGTCAGATTTATCCCATATTCATTACACATTGCCATCAAAGGCTTGGATCTAAAACTCATGGAATTATCAGATACAATCTTAACTAGAACTTCAAATCTACATATGATATGATTCAGCAAGAAATCCATCACCACTTAGTGTGTTGCCTTTCTAGATGGAATGGCCTCAACCCATTTTGTGAAATAATCAGTTGTAACAAGGATCCATTTGTGACCAGCACTGGAAGAATTTGAAATATCACCTATGAAGTCCATTCCCCATTGTTTGAAAGGGGCTTCAACTGATATAGGCTGCAAAGGAAGGGATCCTGAAGCCTTCAATCTTCCTGAGAAATGTTGGCAACTATCACATCTTCTAACTAGCTAGTTTGCGTCTTTAAAAAGAGTTGGCCACCAATAACCAGCTCTCAAAATCTTGTGTGTTGTCACTCTACTAGAAAAATTTCCTCCACAAAATCCCCCATTGAAATCAACAATCAAATTGGGAGCTTGATCTTCAGTTATGCATTTCAAGAGGACACCTTCAGGGTTCTTCCAAGCTAGCCCAAGGTCTGTTATGATATATTTCTGAGAAGCTAGCTTGAGGGCTCTTTTCTAATTTTTGTTCAAGTGACTAGGATAACATAGGTACTTGAGGTAGAAGACCAAATCCTTGTACCATTAAGAATTCCTCAATTTGTCAAGTAGATCTGCCCTTTCTTCCTCTAGCTAATTCACTTCTACATTTTGCAAATTACTCTCAGCCATGAGCCTGGCAAGACCCAAACCTCTTACCAGCTTTGTAGTTTGAATATCCATGTCATATTCTTAAATTTTGGTAACCCACCTACATATCTTGCTTGAGATTTCCATGTCAGATAAGATGTCTTTAACCATGTTGTGGGGAACATAAGCAACAACTTTTGAACTCAAAATGTAAGGCTTAAAAATTTTTGTTGCCTTTACCAAAGAAAATGCTTGTTTCTCCATAATTATGTACTTCAGTTCAGCTGCTTGTAAAGCCTTGCTAAAGAAAGCAATAGGATTCTTAGCTCCATTCTCATCCTTTTGTAACAAAACTAAAGAAATAGTAAATTCAGATGAAAAAGAGAATATTTGGAAAGTTCTCTTGTAGTTTGGAGATGCCAAAACAGGGGCATGCTTGAGTGCATCCTTTATTCCTTCAAAATCCTAAATGGAGGCCTCTTCCCACTTGATAACTTGATCCTTTCTTAGCATGCTTGTGATTGGAAGAGTTAGCTTAGCAAAATTAGAAACAAACCTTCTAATAAAATTGATTTGGCCAAAGAAAGATTAAATACCTTTCTTAGTTCTTGGAATAGGCACCTTGCTGATTGCTTCCACTCTCTCAAGGTCTTGTTAGTGAAAAATTACATCACCCCTGGACGTTGATCAGATTTCTAGGTTGATCACTCTTGCATCCAGTGTAATTGCACAACATGGAAACCTCTCTCCAAGTGTGGGACTTGGAAACTGAGAGAGGAATCTCCAGATTAGAGGCTGGTTCCTCAAACTCCTCTGATTTAGATCTATATTTTGCAAAACTACAGAGGTTTAGATCCTAATCCTATTCTAACTTACAAGGAGACAGGGGGAGAAGTGCAAAAATTGAAACTAACTAAAGATGGTGATGCACCAAAAGGAGTGGTGAAACATATTAGTCATGCAAATAGACACAGACTAAGGTTCACAACATAAAAACATACACAGACTGATAATGTATAATTTAGCATCTGAAATCAAGCAAATAATACAAATAGAGGATTGAAACCCATTCACAGAGCTTGCATTATCAATTTAATATCAAAATACGCATTACACCCTCAGAGAGGTAAAGAAAACTGTTACAATCCTTCGAGAGGTCTGATACTTTATCAATCCCTTGAAGAAGGTGAAATAAGAAGTCTACTATGCCCGAAAATGTTCCCCCCTTGAAATGAGCCCAAAACTGGCTTTTAAAATGCAAGCGTCGAACCCAGGGAACAGGAGACGTACAAAGGCACGGGAGCCCATTCTTTCTTGACTATAGGTGTATTAAAATGGCATGGAGGACCTTACAAACCCATAACCTGTCATTTTGACCGGATTGTAGGAGAATGTGACCCATTCTGCATTAACTCTGGTCGCTGGAATGTCATTTCCGGCCATGAATATGCGTCAGAGCCGTTTCTCAATTTTTCTCCCTCCAGACTGCTCCAAAACACAAGATTGACCCCAGAATCATGTAGAGAATTTCACCAGCTTTCCGTTGATGTAAATAACGTGCAAATCTGAGCTCTGGATCAAAAGTTATGGCGATCTGAAGATCTAGGGCACAAAACAAGCGAAAACGTGTTTTGAAATCCTTTCCCGCGCTCTACCACCTGGACGACACGTGGCACGTGCTGATTGGACAAGCAATTCTCTCCTCCATCTTTCATGGGCTTTCATTTTTAAATTCACTTGTGGGGCCCTTAACTGGACACGTGGCACTATTTCATTGGTTCGGGCTGACTCTTTTAAAACTTGCCCTTTGACCTTTTTGACCCTTTTTCCCTGAGACACGTGGCGGCTTCTGATTGGTTCTCGGCCCTGCCGGCTTTTTCGCGTACCTCGCCTCCATTTGTCCCGGATGTCCCATTTGATTTTGGGCCCTTTGTGCTCATTTCGGCTGATTCGGCCGGTTCGGGAATTTTTGGCCCGCTTGTCCCACTTTGCTTCAGACTGACTTGACTGATTTCGACCGGTTCGGCCGGTTCGCGCCTTTTTGGCCCGATTGTCCCGAAATGTCCCTCTCAGCAGTTAGTCAATTTTCTCTTGGTTCAACCGGCTTTTCGCGCCCACCGCGTACTTCTGGCCTGATTGTCCCAAATGCAACTTGGGCCGCCTAGAGGCTTTTCAGCCGATCCGCTTCCATTTGTCCCACTTGTCCCAAATGCTACCTTGAGCAGGACTTAGCCAATTTTCACACTCTTTCCTGGATCAACCTATTTGCCTTTCTGCTACTTTTTTTGCATTTCCTCAAAGCTTGCTCCCTGTTTCTTCAGCCAGGGGAGTTAGAAAAATACCTGAAGGGACCCTAGAAACCTGATTTTGCTTTGAATCAAACAATTTGCTTGGGATTTGAATCTTCTGATGCATGTTATCAAAATTTACCCAAGGCGGGTGAATTTTGGATAACAATTTGGCGACTCAGTGGGATCATCTGCCTGTTAGATGGAAAGACCAGTTGCCTGAAGCAATCCATTGGGCATGGAGTCATCAAATATTTTGTTAGAATCCAAACTGACTCAGAATGTGCAAGGGGGAAGATGGAAAGTGACCTGATGAAAGCAAAGACATGCTAAACATCTCCATGGACAGCAAGCTGTGCCAAGGCACTTAGGGAAAACAAAACTAACCTACAGCAAAACAATGTGCACAAGCACTTGGAGGAAAGAAAATCTAATCTAATATCTACAGGTGTAGTGAACCTCCCTCTAGAAGCAACGCTTGAGATAGATTCCATTTACTGGAACCTGCAGTTCTTCACCATCCAATGAGGCCAATTGGAAAGTATTGTTGCTTTTTCACTTTGTGACCATGTATGGGCCACTCCAAATGGCATCAAATTTTGAATGCCTTCCTGGTTTTGCTCTGTCCACATCCCATTTCAGCACTAGATCTCCTACTTGAAAAGATCTGTCTTTGGCCTTCCTATCAAAGGTCTTTTTGATCAAAGCTTGATCCTTTTCCATTGCTTGGGATGCCTGATCTCTGATCTCTTACAGCTCCATCAACTCTGCATACCTCACCTCCATGGGCTCAAACTCTAGCAACTCCAGCTGTTTCATGAGTTCCAACATTGGCAACTCAAGCGACATGGGCAAGATTGCCTCTCTTCCATAGACAAGCCTAAATGGAGAGTTACCCGTGGATCTTTTGGGGGTTATCCTATCAGCCCATAAGGCTGATTTCAGTTTGGTATGCCAAGCCTTCTGATTCTCATCAAGAGTCCTCCTAATGATCCTCAGCAAGTTTTTGTTTGTAGACTCGGCCTGGCCATTACCTTGAGGGTAATAATTTGATGAAGTGCTCAGGTAAATCCCGTTCTTGACAGTCCACTCAGTCACTTTAGATCCGATGAATGCCAATGCATTATCAGAGACTATTGTAGCAGGTACACCAAATCTAGTAGTTATCCCTTCGTAAAAGTCCAAGATGCTAGACTCATTCACCTCTTTGAGTCCTACTGCTTCTGTCCATCTGGTGAAGTAGTCTGTGGTTGTCAGAATCCATTTGTGCCCTTGGCTCGAATTGGGATTGATGACTCCAATGAAGTCCAAACCCCACTGCATGAATGGCTGATCTACTATAATTGGATGCAATGGAAGGGCAGCGAGTCTCTCTTTTCCTGTGAAGAATGCACAATTCTTACACCTCTTGATCCATGCATAGCAATCACTGAAGATTTTAGGCCAATAATAACTAGCCTTCATGATTTTCAGAGCTGTCACTCTTGGTGCAAAATGGCCACCAGCTGGTCCATCATGAAACTCTTTTAATACCCCTTGGATCTGACCTGTGTTAATGCATCTCAGCAGCACTCCATTGACGTCCTTCTTGAACAAAACTCCATCAATGATGGCATATGGAATTGCCTGCAATCTGAAATGTCTCCTCTTTGCTTTGCTCATTTTTAGAGGGCACAAGCCCGTCTGTAGGAAATGTATCATATTCTGAGTCCAATAGGGAGTGGACACATCATCATTTTCCTGTTTTTGATCATCTTGTAATAGCAGGACAGCGTCTTCTTCATCTTCTGGGTTGACTGGTTGTTTGGAAGCGAGCTGCTCACACAAACCTTTGCCTCTTACCAGTATGGTGATCTTGATCTCAATGTCATACTCCATGACACGGGTGATCCAACCTGCCCTTTTCTCATTCAAATCCTTGTTGAGGAGAAAATCCTTAACCCCAACATGTGAGACTAGCAACTGTATCTTGTTGTTTGAGACTAAATGCTTGAATTTCTTCAAGCTTCTGATTACTGCAAGCACATGCTTTTCAATAAAATAGTACCTCATTTCGCAGTCACCTAGGCTCTGGCTGAAGAAGGCAATCGGCTGCTCATCATTATCTTTGTTCTGATGTACCAGAATGGCAGAAATAGTGTCATCACCTCCAAATGCATAGAGGATGAAATCCTTGGAAAAGTCTGGGTTGATGAGAGTGGGTGCCTGGGAGATGGCTTCTTTGATTGCTTCAAAACTCTCCTTGCCTTCTGCCGTCCATTTGAAAGCCATGCTTTTTCTTAACATTTTAGTGATGGGTTTGACAAGAGCTGCAAAATTTGGGACAAACCTCCGAACAAAGTTTATCCTTCCCAGGAAACTCTGAAGGGCCTTCTTGTGGCTTGGCAATGGTAGAGCCCTTATGGCTTCGACCCTCTCTGGATCAATTGCTAATCCCTCCTTGGAGACAATATGGCCAAGGAGCTTCCCTTCATGTGCAAGAAAGATGCACTTCTTAGGATTCAAAGACAAACCGAATTTTCTACACCTCTGAAACACTTGCCTGAGGTGAAAGAGATGGTCTGCAGCATTCTTTGAGAAGACACTAATATCATCTAAGTATATCAGCACTATCTTGTTGATCAAGCCTTTGAATGCCATATCCATAGCTCGCTGGAATGTTGCTCCGGCGTTCGACAGTCCAAATGGCATCTTCTTGTAAGCATATGTGCCCCATTTGGTTGTGAAGGCTGTCTTGAACTGGTCTTCCCCCTTTACCATAATCTGATTGAAGCCTGAGTAACCATCAAGTAGTGAAAACCTTTCTGAACCAGCTATGACCTGCAGTATTTGCTCCATGGAAGGGAGTGGATAATGGTCCTTGAGAGAGGCTCTATTCAAATCTCTGAAGTCAACACATAGCCTGATCTCTCCACTCTTCTTTCTGACTGGAACTAAGTTGGCAACCCAACTAGAATGCTTGATTGGGAATATGATTCTTGACTCAATCAGCTTGTCCAGTTCTTTCCTCATGAGAGGCTCCATGTGTAGATTGACTGGTCTTTGTTTCTGCCTGATAGGCTTAGTATTTGGGTCCAATTCAATGGTATGCTGAGCTAAGTTGGGATTGAACCCTTTCAAATCTTCATAACTCCAAGCAAACACGTCAGGGAATTCTTGACATAGCTGTATGAACTCATACCTTTCCTGTTCAGTTGTCATCTTTCCAATTTGCAATGGCTTGTTCTCTTCTACCGAGATGGATACCGAATCTTCTCGCTTAACCTGAATGTTTTCTTTCTCCTTTCTAAACTGATCATTGGGGTTAAAAATGGACTCCAAGGTGATAAGTCCCTTGGGCAGCTTGTCAGTTCTCATCTGTATCACCTGGTCACCATATTGCTGTTCCAACTTCTCTTGATTCTTAGCTGAGAACTCAGCTTCTTCTTGCAAGAAGTGGATGATTTGCTGATCATTCTCAAATACTTGCCAACTGACATCGTTATCTGGCACTGAAGGCCACACAATCACGTGGATGTTTGGCTGTATCACCTGGTCTTGTTGAATGTTTTCTATAATGTCAAAGGCTGCCCCTACTGCTGCAAGCCTGTCAGCAGCTTGATTCTCTTTCCTAGGGATGGATTTGATGCCAAAGCCCTCAAAATCTTCCACGAGGTCCCACACCCTGTTCTTGTAGCATCTGAGTAGATCATTTTTGGCAGCATGTTGTCCCTTGACCTGATTTACAATCAGCTCACTGTCCCCAAAAACTTGCAAGTTCTTTATTTTTCTCTTTATTGCCCAATGCATCCCTTGCACCAAGGCTTCATATTCAGCAGTGTTATTGGAGCATGCAAATTGAAATCTAAAAGTTGAATAATGCTTTATTCCTTGAGGTGAAACAAGCATGGCTCCACCTCCTGCACCTTGTCTACTCCTTGATCCATCAAAAAACAGCTGCCATACTTCATTGTCATCCTTGTGGTTTGGCTTGGTGATGCTAGGAATATGTTTACTTTCTTCGTGTATACAATAGACCCCTAGGTCAGATTCTTCTACTTCTTTATAAGGATCAAAAGCATGTACCTTGTTTACCCATTCATCAAGAGTCAAATCTGGAATACTTCCAACCTTAGTGTCGGCTTCATCAGTGCCAGGGTGATCTTCTTGATCAAATGCTGAGCAATTAGCATTAATCTGACTTGGAGTATAGGGCTCAATGTGGAAGTCTGCAATAGGTTCTGACCTAATTGTAGCCTTAGTCCCATATCTCGTTCTGAATAGCATGTGAGACCAATCATCGGACAAATATCCCCCAATTTTGGCAGTGAAATCTCTTGACAAGCAAAGGGCAAAGAGTGGTGGAAGGTCTATGACTGATATATCTTGTAAGACAACAACATTTGGACATGCATGCAAGGTAAGACTCAAATTTCTAATCACTCCAACTATTGCTATTGCTGTCCCATCCAGCTGCACTACTCCCTTAGATGTTATTTCATACTGGAGCCCTAACTGATCAGCTATCTGTTTAGGCATAACTGAGCTACTTGCCCCAGAATCTATCATGCAATTATGCACTAGCTGATTTCCAATGATTAACGAAACATAGAAAGGGGGAGGCTTCAGCATTCTACCTTGTTGTGCTCCATGATTTCCTTGAGGGTGGGCAGCATTTGTGAGTACCTTCTCCTGCATTTGGACCTGCTGATTTGAAGTTGGCCAATCCTTTATGGCAGCTTACAGCAGATTTCTTTGGCCTGGGATGGACAGGGATTCCCACATAGATATATTGATGTTTGTCTTCTTAATCTGATCAATGATACTGAATGGTGATGAAGGATCTCTCTGCTGTCCCTTGGTCTGCACATTTGCTCCTTGTATGTGGGCAGTAACAGCTGGCATTTGAGTTGGCCTAGGGGCTATTCTTGACTGCCCTTGTGCATTTGAAGTTGGGTTTTGCTTACCAATCATTTGTGGAGCTGTGGAAGGTTGTGGATTGGCTGGGGCCAACGGCTGTTCTTCACCCAAATTTCTCCTTTTTGACCTTGTGTTGGCAGCAACACCTTGAGAAACTACCTGATTCATGCCACAGAAATCCTCTGCTTGCCAATTTACCAATGTGGTGTCATTTGGGGCAGGTCGCTGCTGGAATGTTTCTTGTTGTTGGCCGTTTTCTTGATTACTCTCACCCTCCACACCAGCACTTGTTACCATTAAAGCTTGGGTCAAAGCACCATTGAAGTACATGGATTGATTATGAGGCTCATTACATGGAAAACACCAATCATACTCCTGGGCAGCGTTGTTTTGTGCTGGTACTAATGCCTTAAAGGCAGATATGGCATTTGGATTATAGGGCTGGAATGGTTTATTGGCAGGAGGCCTTGTTTGATTCATATTTGCAGCTGGATTAGGTGGCCTTTGAGGCTGATATGGCTGCCTATTACGTTGAGCTTGAGGCTGATACGAAGGTCTAAAACCTTGAGTTTGCTGTCTCTTAAGTGTGACCAGCTCATTACCTAAATTTTGTAGTTGCTTCATGAAAAATTCTGGGTTGATGAGAGTGGGTGCCTGGGAGATGGCTTCTTTGATTGCTTCAAAACTCTCCTTGCCTTCTGCCGTCCATTTGAAAGCCATGCTTTTTCTTAACATTTTAGTGATGGGTTTGACAAGAGCTGCAAAATTTGGGACAAACCTCCGAACAAAGTTTATCCTTCCCAGGAAACTCTGAAGGGCCTTCTTGTGGCTTGGCAATGGTAGAGCCCTTATGGCTTCGACCCTCTCTGGATCAATTGCTAATCCCTCCTTGGAGACAATATGGCCAAGGAGCTTCCCTTCATGTGCAAGAAAGATGCACTTCTTAGGATTCAAAGACAAACCGAATTTTCTACACCTCTGAAACACTTGCCTGAGGTGAAAGAGATGGTTTGCAGCATTCTTTGAGAAGACACTAATATCATCTAAGTATATCAGCACTATCTTGTTGATCAAGCCTTTGAATGCCATATCCATAGCTCGCTGGAATGTTGCTCCGGCGTTCGACAGTCCAAATGGCATCTTCTTGTAAGCATATGTGCCCCATTTGGTTGTGAAGGCTGTCTTGAACTGGTCTTCCCCCTTTACCATAATCTGATTGAAGCCTGAGTAACCATCAAGTAGTGAAAACCTTTCTGAACCAGCTACGACCTGCAGTATTTGCTCCATGGAAGGGAGTGGATAATGGTCCTTGAGAGAGGCTCTATTCAAATCTCTGAAGTCAACACACAGCCTGATCTCTCCACTCTTCTTTCTGACTGGAACTAAGTTGGCAACCCAACTAGAATGCTTGATTGGGAATATGATTCTTGACTCAATCAGCTTGTCCAGTTCTTTCCTCATGAGAGGCTCCATGTGTAGATTGACTGGTCTTTGTTTCTGCCTGATAGGCTTAGTATTTGGGTCCAATTCAATGTTATGCTGAGCTAAGTTGGGATTGAACCCTTTCAAATCTTCATAACTCCAAGCAAACACGTCAGGGAATTCTTGACATAGCTGTATGAACTCATACCTTTCCTGTTCAATTGTCATCTTTCCAATTTGCAATGGCTTGTTCTCTTCTACCGAGATGGATACCGAATCTTCTCGCTTAACCTAAATGTTTGCTTTCTCCTTTCTAAACTGATCATTGGGGTTAAAAATGGACTCCAAGGTGATAAGTCCCTTGGGTAGCTTGTCAGTTCTCATCTGTATCACCTGGTCACCATATTGCTGTTCCAACTTCTCTTGATTCTTAGCTGAGAACTCAGCTTCTTCTTGCAAGAAGTGGATGATTTGCTGATCATTCTCAAATACTTGCCAACTGACATCGTTATCTGGCACTGAAGGCCTCACAATCACGTGGATGTTTGGCTGTATCACCTGGTCTTGTTGAATGTTTTCTATAATGTCAAAGGCTTGCCCCTACTGCTGCAAGCCTGTCAGCAGCTTGATTCTCTTTCCTAGGGATGGATTTGATGCCAAAGCCCTCAAAATCTTCCACGAGGTCCCACACCCTGTTCTTGTAGCATCTGAGTAGATCATTTTTGGCAGCATGTTGTCCCTTGACCTGATTTACAATCAGCTCACTGTCCCCAAAAACTTGCAAGTTCTTTATTTTTCTCTTTATTGCCCAATGCATCCCTTGCACCAAGGCTTCATATTCAGCAGTGTTATTGGAGCATGTAAATTGAAATCTAAAAGCTGAATAATGCTTTATTCCTTGAGGTGAAACAAGCATGGCTCCACCTCCTGCACCTTGTCTACTCCTTGATCCATCAAAAAACAGCTGCCATACTTCATTGTCATCCTTGTGGTTTGGCTTGGTGATGCTAGGAATATGTTTACTTTCTTCGTGTATACAATAGACCCCTAGCTCAGATTCTTCTACTTCTTTATAAGGATCAAAAGCATGTACCTTGTTTACCCATTCATCAAGAGTCAAATCTGGAATACTTCCAACCTTAGTGTCGGCTTCATCAGTGCCAGGGTGATCTTCTTGATCAAATGCTGAGCAATTAGCATTAATCTGACTTGGAGTATAGGGCTCAATGTGGAAGTCTGCAATAGGTTCCGAACTAATTGTGGCCTTTGTCCCATATCTCGTTCTGAAAAGCATGTGAGACCAATCATCGGACAAATATCCCCCAATTTTGGCAGTGAAATCTCTTGACAAGCAAAGGGCAAAGAGTGGTGGAAGGTCTATGACTGATATATCTTGTAAGACAACAACATTTGGACATGCATGCAAGGTAAGACTCAAATTTCTAATCACTCCAACTATTGCTATTGCTGTCCCATCCAGCTGCACTACTCCCTTAGATGTTATTTCATACTGGAGCCCTAACTGATCAGCTATCTGTTTAGGCATAACTGAGCTACTTGCCCCGGAATCTATCATGCAATTATGCACTAGCTGATTTCCAATGATTAACGAAACATAGAAAGGGGGAGGCTTCAGCATTCTACCTTGTTGTGCTCCATGATTTCCTTGAGGGTGGGCAGCATTTGTGAGTACCTTCTCTTGCATTTGGACCTGCTGATTTGAAGTTGGCCAATCCTTTATGGCAGCTTACAGCAGATTTCTTTGGCCTGGGATGGATAGGGATTCCCACATAGATATATTGATGTTTGTCTTCTTAATCTGATCAATGATACTGAATGGTGATGAAGGATCTCTCTGCTGTCCCTTGGTCTGCACATTTGCTCCTTGTATGTGGGCAGCAACAGCTGGCATTTGAATTGGCCTAGGGGCTGTTCTTGACTGCCCTTGTGCATTTGAAGCTGGGTTTTGCTTACCAATCATTTGTGGAGCTGTGGAAGGTTGTGGATTGGCTGGGGCCAACGGCTGTTCTTCACCCAAATTTCTCCTTTTTGACCTTGTGTTGGCAGCAACACCTTGAGAAACTGCCTGATTCATGCCACAGAAATCCTCTGCTTGCCAATTTACCAATGTGGTGTCATTTGGGGCAGGTCGCTGCTGGAATGTTTCTTGTTATTGGCCGTTTTCCTGATTACTCTCACCCTCCACACCAGCACTTGTTACCATTAAAGCTTGGGTCAAAGCACCATTGAAGCACATGGATTGATTATGAGGCTCATTACATGGAAAACACCAATCATACTCCTGGGCAGCGTTGTTTTGTGCTGGTACTAATGCCTTAGAGGCAGATATGGCATTTGGATTATAGGGCTGGAATGGTTTATTGGCAGGAGGCCTTGTTTGATTCATATTTGCAGCTGGATTAGGTGGCCTTTGAGGCTGATATGGCTACCTATTAGGTTGAGCTTGAGGCTGATACGAAGGTCTAAAACCTTGAGTTTGCTGTCTCTTAAGTGTGACCAGCTCATTACCTAAATTTTGCAGTTGCTTCATGACTTCCTGAAGCTCATTTGGGGCACTTGGAGATGAAGTGGAAGCTTCATTTGAACTCTGATTCCTAGGAGTGGGAATAGGAGCTAAGACAGGTGCTTGACTAGTACTTGGGCTCTCTATACTTGGATATAATGGCATTGGAGGCCTAGGAGCTAGCTTGCCGGCTTGAATCAGACAATTTTCAGCTCTAATGGCAATACTATAAGCAGCAGGGATAGTTGCGCCTCCCATAGATTGAATCAACATAGAAATATCAGAATTTAAAGCTTTAAGGTAATATAGAAAAGCACCTTCTACTGTTGGTCTGACTGCTACTGGAATCCTATCCCAAGACCTTTGAAATCTGAAGTTGAAGTCAGTTAGCTGCTCATTGGAAGCTCTCTTGATGGTTGTTAGCTGCTCCAAAAGAGACAAGTTGTCTCCCTTCTCTCCAAATTGATTATGAAGTGCAATACACAGCTGATTCCAGTTTGTGATAGAGCCAGCTTCAAGGCTCCTAAACCATTGTAATGCTTTTCCCTTGAATGAAGACGCCAGGAATTTGACAGCTACTTGCATCTCATTAATCTCATGGATTGCACAAATGTTAGCAATGTCCTTGACATGATCACCAGGAGTGGTCTGATTTTCCCCAGTAAAGTATGCAATGTTCTTCAGTGCTGCAACTGGGATTGGATTTTTTGCATTGAGAGCAAGTGGGCTGCTGCCTGTGAAGTTGACATAGGGGTTCACTAGTTGCGCCATTCTTATTGGTCTTAAAACCCTTGTATACTGAAAGAAAGGCCACTCAGGTGGAGGAGTTGAGAGAGTTCTGTTTGGTGGAGATGGGGACCTTTGAATCCTTCTTCCTCTTTGCCTTCTTCTTAGAGATAATTGTAGGTATTCAAACAGTACTTCCTCCTCTCCAACTCTTGACCTTGTGATTCTTCTCATAAGCTTTCAGGCTTGACTGCTGAAATTCTATTGATTCTTCCCCTTGGAGTCGCCAGATATGCAAATAATAGCTCTTTTCAAGAAAGAAACTTGCAGCAGATGCACATCAACTTTGCTGCAATAAAATTGAGACCTCTGGTCCCACCCGGCGTGCCAAAACTGTTAGTGCAAAATTACAGCACCCCTGAACGCTGATCAGATTTCTAGGTTGATCACTCTTGCATCCAGTGTAATTGCACAACATGGAAACCTCTCTCCAAGTGTGGGACTTGGAAACTGAGAGAGGAATCTCCAGATTAGAGGCTGGTTCCTCAAAATCCTCTGATTTAGATCCATATTTTGCAAAACTGCAGAGGTTTAGATCCTAATCCTATTCTAACTTGCAAGGAGACAGGGGGAGAAGTGCAAAAATTGAAACTAACTAAAGATGGTGATGCACCAAAAAGAGTGGTGAAACATATTAGTCATGCAAATAGACACAGACCAAGGTTCACAACATAAAAACATACACAGACTGATAATGTATAATTTAGCATCTGAAATCAAGCAAATAATACAAACAGAGGATTGAAACCCATTCACAGAGCTTGCATTATCAATTTAATATCAAAATACGCATTACACCCTCAGAGAGGTAAAGAAAACTGTTACAATCCTTGGAGAGGTCTGATACTTTATTAATCCCTTGAAGAAGGTGAAAGAAGAAGTCTACTATGCCCGAAAATGTTCCCCCCTTGAAATGAGCCCAAAACTGGCTTTTAAAATGCAAGGGTCGAACCTAGGGAACAGGAGACGTACAAAGGCATGGGAGCCCATTCTTTCTTGACTGTAGGTGTATTAAAATGGCATGGAGGACCTTACAAACCCATAACCTGTCATTTTGACCGGATTGTAGGAGAATGCGACCCATTCTACATTAACTCTGGTTGCTGGAATGTCATTTCCGGCCATGAATACGCGTCAGATCCGTTTCTTGATTTTCCTCCCTCTAGACTACTCCAAAATGCAAGATTGACCCCAGAATCGTGTAGAGAATTTCACCAGATTTCCGTTGATGTAAAGAACGTGCAAATCCGAGCTCTGGATCAAAAGTTATGGTGATCTGAAGATCTACGGCACAAAACAAGCGAAAATGTGTTTTGAAATCCTTTCCCGTGCTCTGCCACCTGGACGACACGTGGCACGTGCTGATTGGACGAGGAATTCTCTCTCCTCCATCTTTCGCGGGCTTTCATTTTGAAATTCACTTGTGGGGCCCTTAACTGGACACGTGGCGCTATTTCATTGGTTCGGGCTGACTCTTTTAAAACTTGCCCTTTGACCTTTTTGACCCTTTTTCCCTGAGACACGTGGCAGCTTATGATTGGTTCTCGGCCCTGCCGGCTTTTTCGCGTACCTCGCCTCCATTTGTCCCGGATGTCCCATTTGATTTTGGGCCCTTTGTGCTCATTTCGGCTGATTCGGCCGGTTCGGGCATTTTTGGCCCGCTTGTCCCACTTTGCTTCGGACTGACTTGACTGATTTTGGCCGGTTCGGCCGGTTCGCGCCTTTTTGGCCCGATTGTCCCGAAATGTCCCTCTTAGCAGTTAGTCGATTTTCTCTTGGTTGAACCGGCTTTTCACGCCTGCCACGTACTTCTGGCCCGATTGTCCCAAATGCAACTTGGGCCGCCTAGAGGCTTTTCAGCCGATCCGCTTCCATTTGTCCCACTTGTCCCAAATGCTACCTTGAGCAGGACTTAGCCAATTTTCACACTCTTTCCTGGATCAACCTGTTTGCCTTTCTGCTACTTTTTTTGCATTTCCTCAGAGCTTGCTCCCTGTTTCTTCAGCCAGGGGAGTTAGAAAAATACCTCAAGGGACCCTAGAAACCTGATTTTGCTCTGAATCAAACAATTTGATTGGGATTTGAATCTTCTGATGCATGTTATCAAAATTTACCCAAGGGGGGTGAACTTTGGATAACAGGTCTATCGTAACACCTTTTTTGGACACAATATGCCCCAACAGCTTGGCCTTTTGCATGCAAAATGACACTTCTTTAGATTAAGTGAAATTACATACTCTCTACATCTGATCAACATCTTTTCTAGGTGGTACAAATGGTCTGCTCACTACCTTGAAATAATAGTCACATCATCTTGGTAAACTGCAATAAACTCATTGATATAACCAGAGAAGGAAACATCCATTTCTATATTAAAAGTAGCACCAACATTCATCAATCCAAAAGGCATCCTTACGAAAACATAAGTCCCCCAAGGAGTAGTGAAGGTTGTCTTTAATCTTTTTGATTCTTTGAAAACTACTTGGTTGTATCCGGAGAAACCATCAAAGGTAGAAAGCATCTCTAACCTAGTTACAACCTGCAACATATTCTCCATGTTTGGAAAGGGGTAATTTTCCTTCATGGATGCTTTTTTTAGATTCCTAAAATCCACACAAAGTCTGATATCTCCATTCTTCTTTCTAACTGGGACAAGGTTTGCCACCCAAGATGAGTATCTAGTAGGCTAAATGATGCCACCATATCTCAATTTCTTCAACTCTTCTTGCATTTTCATGGGAAGCAGTGGGTTAATGGGCCTTTTTCTTTGTCTAAATGGCTTAGTTTTGGCCTCAAGAGGAATCTCATGCTGAAATAAATCTTCTCTATATGCCTTCAACTCTGAATAAGACCAAGCAAGGCAGTCTTGATATTTCTTTATAAGTTGGGCATAGGAGTATTTTTCCTCTTTGCTGAGATGGCTAACCAACCACATCTTCCTTGGTTTATCCTTGGTTCCGAAGTTGTGCTCTTCCACATCCCTTGAAGTAGACATCTTTTGATTTATGATGTAATCAACATTGTTAAAATTGGATTCAAGTGCAACAAGACCTTTGGGAATAGTGTTTGTCTTCAATTGTATAATATCCTTTTCAAAAAAAGTTTCTCTACCTCCATTCATGCATACCGTTGGTTCCCAATCAATATTCTGACCAGCAAACTCACCTTGGCATTGTAAGAACCTCAGGATTTGTGCATCATTATCAAAAATCTGCCAATGTTTCACATTATCTAGGATAGCTGGCCTTGTTAGCACTTCAATGCCATATTCAAAAAAGGGTGAATGGTGCAATTGTAAAATATAGATCCAAGGGCAGCCAAATTATTAGCAGCATCATTAAAATTCCTATAATGATAAACAATGTTAAAGGAATCAAACATTTCAATCAAGTCCCAAACAACATTCTTATATTGCGTCATACGCTGATTTTTTGGGGCATACATCTTCCTTAATTACTTGACAACTATCTCTGAATCCCCCTTTGGAACAATATCCTTCACTCCATATTTCCATGCAATCCTTAACCCCAATAATAATGCCTCATATTCAGCAATGTTATTAGTACATTCAAAATTGAGCTTGAAGGAAAAAGGAAACTCTTCTAAACTTGGAGAAACCAGCACTATACCAGCACCATTGCCAAATTTAAATCAAGCTCCATCAAATAGTAATGTCCATGGAGAACCTACCATACCAAGGCACTCTGATTTTTCCATCTTATTCTCTTTTCCATCAGTAAAACAAAAGAAGTTGTCAACATCTACATCAGCAAACAACACTTCATAACAAGCATTGTTGAGGTCTTCAATCAAGTGCAACATCTTCTTCTCACCATAGAGTTTGACAAGGTTTTCCTCAATGGGAATGGTGGAAAAATACATTTCCATTGGAACACTACCACCAAAACTTATAGCCCATTTTATTGATAAAAGCATATCCCATTTGGCAGGGTAGTCAACAATTACAACATCAAGTTTTAGAGTCTTACCCAGATAGGCTACAAGTTGCACTACTAACCCCTTCACACAACCAACAACTGACACTTCCCTTGAATCCATGGTTTTAAACTTCCCATATCCTGTTGTCACTTCGATATCCAACTCATTCATGACTTCTAGAAGCATGACATTACATGATGCACCGGAATCAAACATGTAATTGTGAAACAACCTATCTTTCTTAACAAACTTGTGAAGAATGGATAAACATTCAATTGGGAATCAACCAAGGATGTCCCCAAATATACTTCAGGCGCCTCTCCAAAATATTCCATTGGTGGTGGTGTTTCAAGGCCAGCAATGCTTTTAAGAGGATTATCAACAATATTTATATTTCTACTTGGGGTAACCTTTTCTTCTTTCAATCCCAAGTGCTCGAATGCTCTCTTCTTATGCTCAAGAATTCTAAGCAATTCAATAATTAGAACAATAACTTTATTTTGGCTCAAAACCTGAGCTATATCATATGGAACATTATTTGGTAAAACAACATTGGATGGGAAACAAGAAGGTTCATCAGATGGGGAAGTGTTCTTGGCAGCCTAGGCATGAAGAGGACTGATATTTTTGCATGGGACAACAAGGTTCTTGGAAATTGTTTCTTTTCTAGGATTATCTATGGGAATGCTTGTGAGCAAGGGTGTCTTTGGTTTGGCTTGAGGATCAGCTCCCCTAACAACTATACTTCTAGTATTGTACTCGTTCTCTTGACCAACAACAACATTCATTAACAATTGTCTATCTTCCTCCGAAGGAATACCACCAGCATACTTGTTGATCATTAAATCCCTTAGATATTCAAATTCATTATTAGGAATTGCAAAGGCCTAAACTACATCTACATCATGAGTTTGAGGAAGACAAAGAAATGGTACCGTCTTTATGCCATCCTAAAAATTTGTTGCAGTCCTTACACTTATCATATCTATTGATGTTACTGCTTGTTGTGAGCCTGAAGAGATGCCCATCATACAAATGTCATCATCCATTTCATTCTCATTATCATCATCAATAACTTGCTGGTCCATTTCACATGGAGGATGAGAAAGAAAACATCTATCACACCAATCCATATCAGCAATTTCTTGAACAACAACAACTCTTGCAGTCAAAGGGTAAGGCACCACTCTATTTTCACATGCTTGGGGTTGTCTGTTTCCAGATATAATAGGCCATTTACCTCTATCATCTTGTATTTGATCATCCCTAGGATGATTGCCAAATTTATCATGGTTTTGAGTTCTTTTCTGTCCTTGTGAATTTTACACAATTCCCTTCTCAGCCCAGGCTAATCTGTAAGAAATTTCTTTGACAGCCCCTGCCAAAGTCTTGAAAACATCTTCCAAATCAGCACCCTTACTAGCTTGAGGCTTCTCAGGGTTCATCAGCTTCACACCATCCCTTTTAAGTGGTTTACCAATAACTTTAATATTATTTTCAATTTGAAGTGCCATGGTGAAAGCTTGTCTCAAGTTTGTAGGATTTTTGTCTCTCAAGTAATAGGCTACCTTTTTATCAAATGCATCTACATATTTGATCAAGAAAGAGTCATCACAAGGCCTCAAAATGATAGGCAGCCATCTCAATGTTTTATTAAATCTTGTATTAAAATCATGAATGGTCACATTAGGGTTCTTCTTGATGTTCTCAAACTTGGATAGAAGGAACCTTGGATCTGTTTTGTCTCCATATTGTAATCTAAATGCTTTACTCATGTCTACCCATGAGTCAATAGAGTTATCAAGAAGAGCTTTGTACCAATCCCTTGCATCTTCCTCAAGTGTGTGAATAAACAACTTAATATACACATCCTCAAATTCTATCTCAAAGTCTTCCATCATGTTAACAAAGAGTTTGAGATACTGATCTCTAGTAATGGCGTTATTACCTTAGAATTTTGGTAACCTATTTCTCACATCTTGTGGGACAACATTTGGATAACCGTCCATTCCTCCAAAATTTATAGGACCAAATGTGTTAACAAAAAATGGAGGTCTAGGCTGAGCCATATTGTTTGGTGGGGGTGATCTTGGAGGTGAAACAAGCTGATGAGGAGTAGTAATGGGTCTGATTGGAATAGATGAATGATCTCTAAAATGATAACCCCAAAAGGCTCTCTCTCTTAATAAACTTTAGCAAACTTAGAAACCACATGAGCAGATCTAGGAGTAAGTTTTTTGAATAAACAAGAAGGTCCCTCACCTGATGGAGAATGAAAATCAGTAAGAAGATTGCTTGAATCAGATCTACTTGAAGAAGAATTATAATCTTCAATAACAAGTTGTTCTCCTTCAAATTCAACTATGGGGATTTCTTTTCTTGCAACCAAATCACCAACCACTTTCCACACTCTTATTCCTTCTATTTCTGAGCTTCTTGATTCAGTGAGCAACTTCTTAGAAGATTCCTTCATGAAGAGGGATCTCCTTCGCTCTAGCTTGACAGATTTAAACAACAAATTTCAAATGACAGAAATGTATAAGACAATTGGTATTTCAAGATCCCAACATCATGGAGTCACCACTAAGGATTTCTACCTTAGTTGTGCAGGAAAGCACTAAAATATTTTATCAAATGTATGTTATGATTGAAAACTTTGAAAGGATTTACAAATTAGATCTTCTTCTTCTTGATTTAACCAAAAACAATGCATCCAAATCATATAAACTACTAGTAAATGAGAAGAGTAGGCTAAGTTTGAAATCCTTTTTTACCCAAAACATGCAGATCTGAAGTATGAAATGATATCTCAAGAATGCTCAAACCTTTAAATACTTCAAAACTACCAAGAAATTACAAGAAGTCCCTGACAACGGCGTCACTCGGGTGTTGGTATCTAGATTTAATCTCCTTCATAACTTGAACAACATCAAGAACTTGCACAAGACACTAAAGGATAGATAGATGGTTTGTGTGTCATTTGTAGCTAGAGATTACACCTATCTTCTTCTTTGCATTCAAGAATTGAGGGACTGGATAACACCTTCAAGAGGGTTTTGATCTAACCCTCACTAACTTAGGTTGTGCCTATCAACCAAGGCAAGAGAACCTATATTGTAACTTTCATATGGTAAGGAGATGGAAATATCCTTATGTTTTGCATATGATATGGAAGAGGCCTTTGTGAAAACATGATCAAGTATCCATTATCCAAAATCAAAGGAGTTGTCACTACTAAATGATGGACATGCTTTCAACAAAGCTAGGGCTGCTAGAGACATGATAAAACCCTGATCAACTTTGTGTATTTTAGTGAAAGTATTGAATTCTTTTGTGGACACACAATGCAAATGTAGGGGTATTCTAGGTAGGATGTGTTACTTTAAGATGAAATTATGATGAGAGATGTTGGGACAAGAGTAGCTAGAAATCATCACCTTCTTTGGGAAGCCTTGCAAATGAATTAAAACACCTAAACAACAGAGATGTTTCAATGACTTTGAAGTGCTCTTTCAACCAGGATGTGTGCACACATGGATGCCAAAATCTACACTATTCCATGCAAAATTTGATAGCCTGCCACAAAGGCTTGAAGAAAAATATCAATGAAGCATTTAGAAACCCTTGTTAGATCATGACCTAAGGTACACCCAAAGGTTTACAAACACCCTCAATTTACAAGGAAGGTAAGATGAATTTAAATATGTTTATCTTCACTCAAATGAGTGCTCTTCTGAGTGGAAAATTGTAGATGCGTTTAAACCCTCTAAAAGAAATGAGACCATGTATGACCAATAAAGATCCCAAACACAAGATTGAAACATGAGTATGAAAAACAAATCAAAAACATACTGAAATATAAGTGTATGCAAGCTTTGCCAAGAGATAACACCAGTTAATCCAAGAATTTGATCAAATATATTAGCAAGGTAATGTTATTTAGACAATATCAAAGCGTTTTGATGGCTTTATAGCTGAAACCTTCTCAACATGATGAACATTTGATGCAAATAGGAATAAAAAATGGCCCTCAGGCAGTTTCTCCAAAAGAAAATGGACTTCTTACAGTTTTCCTTGTGAAAATTCTTCTCTCTTTCTCCAAAAATTCTCAACAGAACTTTCAAAATGCTTCCAAATTACAACTTATACCTTCTGCTAGCTTGGATCCTTGCATCCAAAGCAAAGAGTATCCCCAAAGGATCAAATTTGTTACAAAACCCGATCCATTGATGAAGAATGATATTAAACTATGAAATAGCTCGTAAAAATGCTAGGGATGTATAAGAATAATAAAATATTACATGATCTTGGATCCTTATCCATCCCAGGGTCACATTTTTGTCATTCCACCATGCCAACATGCGTTTGCAATCATTTTCCACCTTTTACCTCATCATTTTCTACCTCTGCAACTTTAATTTTTTACTTGTCATGTTCTTTCATGGGCTGAGGACAAACTTTCATCAAAAACATCACAGGACATCAAATTAGCTCAAAATAATGGTTCCATTACATCTAAAAGGTCGAGGGGATGTGATTTCATATAAAATTTCATGCAAATCAGTGCAAAAATAACGATTCCAAGCATCTTGGAGCTCTAATGGCGGCAAGAAACGAAAACACTCGGCAACCGTTGATTTAAAATCAACTTTAAATTTCTTCCCTCCATGTGTCTTGATGAGATTCGTTGTGTAGACTAAAAAAAATCTTCTTTGACTTTTGGATAAGGTGGACATGTGTCCAAATACCATTGGACTAGGCTTCCAACCTTAAAAATGCATTTCGGACCTTTTCTGACCTTGGGAAAATTTTGAAACTTTTCCCCACATGCCCCCTAGACACGTCACATGTCCCTAGGTGGGCCCAATAAAAACCACGGGCCCATTTTGATGAATTTTTGCATAATTTGACAAAGGGAAAATTTTCTCGAAAAACCCTGCGGGCCCGAATACCCGCTCACTTCCCTTGCCACGTGGCGATCTCCCATTCATTATGGAACTAACCCTCTAAGTTTTCCTTCAACCATCCGTGAGCACAAAAACATTTACGGGCCTGTGCTCTTCCTTTTTCCCTTTTCAATAGTGCCACGTGTCTCCCCCTAATTGGCTATGGGAGGACACCTCCAAATTTTCATGGGTCAATTTTTCATTTCAATATTTTTTGCTGAAACTCTACAAATTTTTCCACATTTCCTCCACTCTCCAAACCTCCACCAAACTTGGGACACGTGTCCTCTTCTAATTAGACACGGGCCTTCAGCGGAAGTTTTTCTTTTGTAACTTTGAGCCCCAAAAAAATAAAAAATTCAACATCCCCGCCACTCCATTTGATCTTCTTGGACACGTGTCTTCCTCCCATTGGCCATGGGCTCTCAGGAAAAAATTTTCCTTTGGTATTTTGAAGCCAAAAACTTCAAAAATTTTCCAACTCCTCACCTTCGCCTGATCTCCCCACCATGTGTCATCTTCCAATTAGTTTTGGGCCTTTAGGAAAACATTTGATTTTGAGAATTTGGAAAAGTGAGGGTAAATTTTCTAAGTATGACCACCAGTAACCAAACCACCAGCCAATCAAATCATGCCCCATAGGCATTTCACTGTAGCACTTCGGGGTTGTGGGCAAAATGTTTTCTTTGGCAAAAAATCAAAAAACGACAAGTTATAACATTTCTCCCGTGCATCCTTGTCTAATAGGAACCTAACACGTTAGCATTATGTTGTAAAGATAATTGTGATGGGCTGGTGACACCTGTTTACCTATTAACAATGTAAAAAATGTAGAGAATGTCTTGAAAATCAGATTTTTTCATAAGGAATGTAGATTTCTCATTTTTAAATCAGGTGAAGCATGATTTTATATTGATTTCGACCAGGGGAGCTGTGTTTTAACCTCAATTTACTCAAAATCAATCCACTTCAAATTTTTCCATGAATTTGACAAAGGGAAAACGGCTCAGCCCAAAAAAAATGAAGAAATTAGGGTAGATTTGGGGGAAAACATGGATTTTTTTCAAATCAGAGGAAAACAATAACAAGCTAGGCATTTTCAAAGGTATTAAATTAGGGAAAATGAGTTGTAGATCACCCACTCGAGCAAATAAAACTCCCTTGAGCAAAAAAGGGATATAGATAGTTAGGGAAAAGTGTGGAAACTCAGAATTTGCACCAACACAATTACTGAAGTAAGAGATACATATACATGAAAAAGAAACTATAGGATTATAAAAGAACCTATCATTTCCTTGGGTTTATTTCATTTCAATTGATTCATTTATATCCCTAGCTTTACTACATCTTCATCCTTGCTTCTTAGTAATTACACTATACCTGAAAACAAGAAAAGGAAAGATTATCAATCACGATCTCAGGGTTGATCCATATTCCTATACTATCCAATTTTGTGCAAGTGGATATCTTAGCATCAAGAGGTATAATTTACATGAAGATCAAATTCATAACCAATGAAATCACTATTCTATAGCAACATGCAGGACTCATTCACTCAAACAGAACCAAAGAGAAAAACTATGGAATAGAAGAGAGGCCAAAAAGGCTAATGTTTTCTAACGAGTTTTATCAAAATGTGCAAGTAAAATTACGAATAAATAAGTGTTACATTCTGTAATTTGAATCAAGAAAATACATTTGTTTCCGTTCGAACTAAATGGTGAAATACACAAAGATATGCATGTAATAATCCATAAAATAAACACAGGTTTAATGCTATAGATTCTAATAAATAGAATGAGATAATATTACAGCTAAGATAGAATGGAAAATGGAATTTGAGAAAAATTTGATAGGGATTCACCATGTAAAATGGACATTTTACACCTTTCCATCACACTATTTCATAACTAATACATGCTTGAAAGTTATACATAAATCAAATAGTGTAAAGAAATGAGATAATACATTATATAGTCAAAGCTACAAATTTAGATAAATACAAGTTACTTCATGATATAGTACAACTAAGGATGTAGAGGGTAATTAATGATGAAAGATACAGTACACAATACAATCAACTCCATGGACATCTATAGGATCAACTTCAGAGAATCATGACATCACAAAAAACAAACTTCCATAGTCTCAAGAAAAGGGTTCCAAACACTGCTTACTTTGAAACATTCAGATTAAAGGGTTCCATATTATGTAAAGATAAATAAAATTAAATGTAACAATTACAAATAAATCAAGAATATTTATATTTTCCAGCACTAAAGTATACTTAAGATTTTCTTGATCAAAAGAAGAAGTTCCGTTTATACAGAGTCTCAGTTTTAAAAGTGCAAAAATACAAATCCAGATACAATCATAATGCACATTTTATAGATTCTCAGCTAGAGATAGAAAAAATTACTTGCAATGAAACCTGTGTTTGGAAAGATAGAGAGTTTCACCAAATAATCATAGCTGGAAAGTATTAATTTTCAAAGCTAAATCAGATGCAAATGGAAGCATGGCCAAAGAAACATCACGTAGAAATTTCTGAAAACTTCAGAGCATATAATGAAATGTAGAGATAAGACACAGTCAGCTTCAAATTTGTGCATTGAAAAATACAAGAAGAGGAATTCTTTTCAAACAATGAAGGAGAAAGATACTGTTTGAGTTGTACAGAACACAGGTTGCCAAAAGATCTTCAATATCAATTAGGACAAGTTTGATATGTGAATTTCTAGAGAGTCATGTTAGAGCCATTAAATTAAACCTACACAAAAGGTATTTCAGAGATGAATGAATGTATTCAACAAGCCATACACATCTCATCATAACCAGATCTCGATCTAAAGTAAAGCTCAAGATCCCATCTTTAAAAAAACACAAGGAGATCATACAGAGAAGAAGTCAGAGGATCAAGTGAATAATGACTTAGAATTCATTAAATCTTTGACAAAACTCTTAAATCTAGAAAAACAATGAGGGAATAATCAAACCACCAATAATAACCAGGTAACATATACCTGAATTGATACTAATGGTCGATCAGATAAATACACATTAGTACATAAAAGGGAAATTGAGTTAAGTAGGTTAAACACATCTAAAAGGCATGGCTAAATTTCTCATCAACAGTAGAATGTACAAAATGACACCCTCATAAGATATAAAGAAAATACGTAAATTTGGGTCACAAGGAATCAAATCAAAACTCACCTTGTAAGACAAAATCTACCATGGTAAATTTGAATCATGAATACACATGCAACTCATCTTAAGTATTAATGGAAATATCACTTCATATAGAGGTCAAGAATGAAAAACAAAACATTACAGTGCTCAAATATCAAGAACTCACCATCTTGTCATTTAGCATGATACAGAGCTTCAGAGAATGACAAGATGCATGTGTGATGCATCCTAATAGCAAAAAATCTAGTTCATAAAGATCACAGAGAACTCAAACATCGACAATGGATGAATCCAAGAACATGAACCTCATAAGACTAATGTTCAGAGTTCTTCTTCACAAATAAGAAAGGTTGAAGGCTATTACAATGGCAAAGAACATCCACAACCAAATCACTCAGAATATTTAACATAGTAAAAAAATTAAAATATTGATGCATGAGAGCTTCATAATGGCTAATCTGCAAAAGATCCAAGCTTATCTTCTAAGTAATGGCTTCTTAGAGGAACTTTGTAAGGGCTTTATTGCTTATAATGAGAAAATGATAATGAACAAGTGATAATCTTGATAATATTTTAAACAACCTAACTTACTTGAGTTAAAAGTAAAAGGCACTAGACCAACAATACAAAGATCAACGGTATTGAAGGATCACCCAAGCCAACCACTATGCCAATCAAAGTTAAAACATCCATGTTGGAGAAGACCATAGCACACAATATCAACATCTGTAGAAAAATTGTCAAGATCAAGACAAACCCACAAAGATCAATGATATGAGATCGGAAGGTACCTTAGATCGACGGTTCATAGAAATACAACATATTCATTGCAAACCCTACCACAATAAATCATTACTCAAACACATTCAAAACAAATACACATGTCAAGCTCGAGAGAAACCCTAACTCAACCCGCATTACTAATTCCATTGACAAAATCAAAGGGGTGGGTCATCATGGCGAAGGGTTCTGGCCCCATTCAATAAATCATTGCATTGACCTCTTGTTAAGGTCTTATAATATACTTGCCAAATAATCAAACACTGGAAAAATCAATCAAATGATTGTTACAAGAAAACTATTCCTTGTGTCATATAATCCCAAGCGGTCAACCTATTATATTCAAATTATTATGCAAAGGGGTCCCTTGACCTATCTTTTAAAAGTTACATTTTCATTCGAATAAAGCGATCTCCAAAAAGTGATTCGAATATAGAGTTATGCAAGGTCGAATACCTTAAAATAATCAAATAACCTTAACCTTTCCAAAATGTGGCTAAATACAAAGTTAAATATGGCACTCAAGTGGTCCCCACTTTGGCATGATTTATACTTTAATAAGTTTTGAAAAAAAAATAGTTATTTGCTTGTACATGATTATCTTTTCATCCGACCACAAGAATACAGAGGGGATGTCAACATTAGCGACTGCAAGGTGGTCCCCATCAAGATAGATACATGGGTAAATATTTTTCCAAGTATTTATAATAAATATTTTTTTTTGCTCCCATACAGAGACATATTATTTTTCATGTGCATCCAAGGGGCAAGTGGATCAAATTGCACACGTCACATCATCAACTAGAAGACAAAGTGTTCATGTATTGGAGAAGACTTGATCATGAAGAAAAGTTTAATATTAGTCAATTATTCACCCAAATTCATTAAAAATAGAATAGTCATCTGCAGTTTGAATGACTTGTATTTTTGTAAACCAGGATATTAAAGCCTCGTTATATTAGCGTGCTCATTTATTTATTCATGAAAAAGGATAAAAATAGGATGGATGGGAAAGTACAATTTTTAGTCTATTTTTAGGAAGGGTGGGATGAATAATTCTGCTATATATTGTGTGCATTTGCAAAGCACAAAGAGGAATTTTTTACAGAGGAATTCTTAAGCAAAATTTTCAACTTTTTCCTTTCAAATAATTTTCAATCTTGTGTATGTCTTATTAATCCTTGTGAATTTTGAATTCTCTTGTTAATCATCCTACCCTATTGCAAATTTAATAATTTCTGCATAATATTAGTGTACATTTGTATCTTAACAATATTGTTGTGAATTTTTTCCTCAATACATCAAGTTTCTACCTTAATATTTTGTTCAAAATTATTGTTTTGTGAATCCATAATTCAATCTCATATATTTTTGCATGTACTCACTCAAATACCTCAACAATAATGGTGTATCACCCCATTTTTCAATTCATTTATAGTCATATTTTTACCTTTAAAACCCCAAAAAAAGTAATTTAGGATACATCAAGAAGGAACTGGCCTTGATACCGGAGAATCACCTCAACAATAGGTATACCCACAGACCTGAGGTGTTTGCATTGTATCTAAATAAGAGAGAGATCAAGAGCAAGCTTAGAACACCTGTAATCATCTCTCTATAGGGTGAAATTTCGAGAGATAACAAGAACAAACATATGTGGAATTGTTTGAGATCTTGTTTTTTCTATTGTCTATTGTTTGTTGTAGGTTTCATCAAGTTTGATGTAGCTATTTTCTATCTCACATGTATCTAAGAAATAAACCCTAGTTAATTTCTCAATACTCAAACACTCATTATATGAATAAAAATATGCATATGATTGAGTATGACTGACCTCGGTGGTCACCACAATGTGATTTTTCCTAATCGATGTACTACATTTCAGAATTAATGTAATTATTTTATGTGTGTTATTGAAATAGTGGACCTTGAGCTAGGATTCCCTAGTGTCAGTCACAAAAGGAATATCAGGATACAACTACATTTTCCCAATGCGAATGTCTGGTATGGAATTCAAAACAAACCCTCCTATATAGTGAAGTATGTAGTCCCAAAATTTAGTGTTTGGTGTAGTAGATTAAAAATAGTAGCCCTTTGTAAAAGTATGCACCTCTTTAAATGCATACCCCCTAAATGAGGTTAAATAACATATGTGTATCTATATGATTCCTTTTCTTATTTTTCGTCATTAAAAACTAAATCGATGGAAAAGGGTGATAAAATAAGATAAGTAATAAGTAACATTTGAAAGATAATAGTAAAATATAATGAGAAAAGATGATCCAAGAGAGGATTTTATTTCCCGGGTGCTCTTTTTTGTAATAGGTGATCATGTGCTAGGTGGTCAAATATGTCAGAAAATAATGTCAAAGCAATGTAAATTGATGTTAATGAGTACTTTTGTAACGTAGGAATCATGGATATAAACAACATTTTAGAGCATAGATTTAGATACCAAGTGTTTGATTTAGTGACTACATTTTCTTGTAGTTCTCTTGGGTGATTAAGGATTTATAAGCATGAAGGAGAAATTAAAAGTTGACCATGGATAATATAATAGATATTATACCCAACATCCTTTCGAATGAGTTTTGTAGCATTTCAAATAGTGCAAGATGTGTACTATGTAATTATAATAGAAGGGGAGGCTAAGGATCCTACGGGTTACCTTTATGTGCATGGAGTGATAAAAATATTTGTGTAGTTCGTATGAATATTATCTTTACCAAAGAATTATTGATTTGTTTTTAATGGTTTCTTGTGTGGTTTTCCTTCATTGGGATAAGATTGAACCCAGAGTGTTGAAAAAGAATGGGTTATATGTTGGTGCTCAATTTAATCTCACCCTCTTCATTCAAATACGTCTTAGTATGCATGGTTTGAAGTTTTTTTGTCTCCCTGTATGGATGCATGAAAGATATTTCCTTCATTTGGTTGCCATGATAAGTGCTTGCTTGGGTCAAGGATCACATTGAGTCTGGATATTGTTTTCCATTTCTCTGTCCATGAGAATGAATTTTTAATTTGGGCGTGAATTTGGGATTTCCCCTTCATTCTTTTTTTCCACAGGCATGTTTTCCCTGTCAAATTTTGTCCTAACATTCATGGAAACGTGGTCCTTTTTGATTGGGTGCGGACCAATGGGTATTTTTGTTGAAACTTTCTAATTTTATCACATTTGTAAAAAATAACAAATTGGCCCCGCTGCCCCGATAGTATCTAATTGGTTATTCAATAGATATGAAGTGACAGGGAAAAACTCTTACTTTGACCCAAAAGAGGGACACATGGCAGTTGCTGAAGTTATAAGTGGGGAAGCGGGTCGACAGAACATTTTGGAATTTTTTCCTCTTTGTACGAGGGAGTAAAGTTATGAAATAATCTGAAACTCCATTGGGGCCCACATCAAAAGTTAGAAGTGAAGAGGTGGGTCACTGGGGAATTTTGAAACTCTAAGGCCGGCTTTAACTCAAAACTCATCCACATGGAGGGTTGGCGCTCATTTGAGGATCCACCTCTGGGTCCTACCTTTCACTCGCTCACTCATCCCAAATTTTCCCAGAGCGTTGAAAAATAAAGGGTTATACATTTGTTACTTCTTGAAGACCTGATGCTATGGACCTAGTTTGAATAACACAAACTATTTGGGTTTCCTATTGCCAAACTAGGGATTTAATATTATAGAGTGTAAAATTTAGATTTAGATGTCCTTCCGCCACAAAGGGAAAGTGTATTTTGAGAATGATTTATTTTTGACCTCCTATCATTAACACTTCCCCACGGATAAGTGTGTTATCACAAACCTAATTGGTAAGGTTCCTTAGGTGACATATTGTTTGAGGTATATCACTCTCCTACATATGCACTAGGTTCCATTCCCATATTTTAGTTCTTGCTTTGGTTATTTTTATTTATTATTGGTAAATGGTTTTGAAGGGGACCATACCCCAAAGAACAAAGAGGCTCAAAAGCCAAATGATACATCAGGTCCACATCACAGAGAAAAGGCCAAGAAGCCAAATAGAACATAGAAGCATGAAGGTTGTGGATAAACTACCGCAAGAATCCTAGAAACAACAAGAGATGAGTGACACAACAACTTCAAAACACAAGAGAATAGAAAAATATACCCAAGAGAAGTAGTATAAAATATGAACATATACTAGTATAGGTATGGTCTACAAATAACAAAGGCAAATAAAACATGAAATAGTATAGTGAGAAATCGATGTCTAGATTTTCCTACCCCAACTCCATGTCATGTTGGGATGGACACTATATGGAATTTTATTTGTAAATTATGTACCTCAATATTCTCATTCATTCAAAGCTATAATATCCACCTTTCCCAGAGACTCAGTGAAGAAATGTATTACTTTTTTGTTATTGTTCTTGAAAAGTGGACTTGCTTTCTTTTTAAATCAAGTCGAATTGAAGGTGTAAAAAAAAAAAATGCCATTTTTTCCAACCCCTCATATTTCCAATCAAGGTCATCAAGAAACGATTCCACCATTAATGCCTCAAAATTTACTGTTGCACCCTCATTTAAGTTACCTTTATTTAAGTCTGTGATTAATTTGTTTATTTTGGCTGAGCGTATCAAGCCACAAGATTTTGTCCTGTGCCACCTACCATAAAATAGTCCTTGGAGATCAGTAAAGAAAGATTGGGTGGATTTGAATTATATTTAGGTAAGATAAGATTCTATACACCCTCTAAGTAACAACTGTTAGATAACACCTCATGTCCTTGGATAAGATTTTTCCCCATGTATACATTTTAAAAAATCTTCAGCACATCATCCATCAATGCCTCCACTTCAAATTTCATGATCATTTCCTTGTAATTTTTTACGGATATCTGTGTAGGTTACCTTTTTAAGACTTGGATCTCCACATCCCTAACTAAAGGGGATGAGCCAGACTCCACCATTAGATCTTTCTTCTATTCGTAGTTCTTCTAGAGTTGTGGGTTTTTATTATCTTCGATACTGTAACATCTATGCCTAACCATACCACACTTTCTACAAAACATAGGTGAATCACACATGAAATATTATGTCTCCATACTTTGTCTCTATATTTTAGGTTAATAGCCTCCAAATGAGAAGAACTACTAGAGATATTGAAATACATTCTTGCTCACATGAATCTGGATCTTACAGCTACTGATCTATCACACGTAATAATCACTCAGATAGATTTAGTTATTCCAACTAACAAATTCACTTTCTAATATTTGAGGGGAAGACCAGGGAGTTTAACCCAAACAGGACACGTCGTCGGTGTGTGGGTTTCAACTCCCATCTTACAATGAACTATGGAAAGAGTGGTTCTCCCATAAAACTAAGGTTTGTCTTGCACAACATTGTCCATGTCATCTTCAAGGGAAAATAAAAATAGGAATATTATTTCTTATAAGGAAAAATTGGATACTTTCCTGAGAGTCTTCCATTTCTTCCCATTCCAGCTCTGTACTTGGTCAATATTTTTCCTTATTTCAATGAAATATCCCATTAAAGAAAATATATACCTATCTTTTTCTCTTTCTACAACAATATCAAAGATCTTGAGCCATAGTATATCTTGTTTCTACATTGGTTTTAGTCTCAAGACCAATTTATGTGGATCCTTTCTGAATAATTTAATGGTGCAAGAGTTCTACTACTCTACCTGTCTAGCCTCCTCCTCCATTGAAGTTATTTATTTGGTTATTGAGTAGGTAATTACTTCATTTTATTAATTGATTGTAATTTGAAACTGGTTGTGTAACTAGTAAAACTAAAGATGACTATAAATTTTCAACTGCTAAAACTAACCTATAGCTTTTTTTTCCCTAAGACAAAAATTCTCAAGTAGAACACTAGTACCCAACATTCCTAACTACTCTAGGTGATTGTGTCCTAGCTACAAATTTTGGTGAAGTATATTTCTAGCAATGTTCTATAATTCTTTTCTATTATTATCATGGTGTGTTTGTTTCTATAACTGTCGGATGGTGTAAAGGTTCACCCAATGATCACCCCACATGTTTGGGTTGTGTGAGATTAAAAAAACACACAAATCCCAAAAAAGTAAAAATAAAACTGATGCACACATCTCATATAAGAATCCTATATGGGAATAGGTATTACACATGCTAGTTACCACGAAAGAAGTGAAATAGTTAGACATTACTAGCATATAAGTGTTAGTGGCAAACAAGTGATGCACATAGAAATAGCAACTAGTAAAGAGCATATAGTTAAAAAACAAATGAGGACACAATGAGTAGCTAGTTGCATACATGGGACACCACTTATGATGTCATAATATAATCAGATATATCAAGTCTTGTTCAATCAAGATATGAAGAAAACATAGTGCATAGCCCTAAAACACTTAAAAATAAAGTAGAATAAATTAACACAAACATAATAGATACAATTCCTGCAAGGAAAATGCTACACATAAAGCACCCGTTAGCATTTTACAAAAGATAAATAGTTTACGAAAATGAAATATTGTAATGATAGAACTAAGGAAAATTTTAAGACCCCTTACAAAAATCCAACTTGGATTTTTTTTTGTGAATTTGTAAAAACAAATTTCATGTTGATGATGAACAAGAGAAAAATGCATATAGTACTGTAAGAGAATAATTTTCTAGGAAAACAAAATCTACGAAGAAATTAGAAACACCAGCTGTAAACGGGTGACTATAAAATTTTTATAAACATGTCATCTTGATGAAGGTTCTATCTGTCAGGAATTTATACATGAATATGATTCATCTATACATAGGGTCTTTAACTCTAGAATTTGCATATATAGATGAGATGTTTGTAAGGAGGTTTTGTCAGTAAGACGTCTATGTATACAAATTCCAGACTAAACATTCAATTTGGCATTTGTATCTAAAGATGACGGGTTTTATGTGTTGTATGACATCAATAAATGTATCCTTCTCGCTACATACTCAAGTGGGAATTAACACATGTGACTTCTTGACTCTAAAAAACCATCTCATGATGTCATATTTCTTCACTCATGTATATATGTTGGATTAGAGCCTCATTTTTCTTCATTTGTCATTACTTGCTTTTCTAGGCTTCACATGAGTCTCTACCTCCTCGCTGATATGAATATTGGGTTAGGCTCCCGGATCAATAAATAATCTTAAAAAAAGCATCTACATTCCAAATATGAATTCCATTTCTATGTTCTTTGTCTCAACCTAAAAATTAGTTATAAAACCTTAGGTTCCCGCAAATTACGACCTTGGTAAAATTGAAGGACACATTCAGTGATTGGGTAGATAAATGTTATTTTGGAGCACTATTTACATTATTAAATATCACAATGATGTTAGTTTTATGAAATTTATTTTGTCGAATTGTGTCAGATTCACATGTATCATTATAATCAAACTGTTATCAATAAGAATTTTTTTTGGAACATCTCTAGAATATATCCACTAGTTAAGATGGATTCCAAACATGTATACATTAACCATGTGATAAAAAAACCCTTACTCTATGACATAGACAAAAAGTATCTAGAGCCCCACTTCGGAGTACATGTTGATGGTAATGATATATTTTTTACATTTTCTTCTTTCTATTATTATCACAATAAGATATTCAGATATTTTTTATTTTGGGAAGGTATTTTTTAATCCTCTAAATCAAGAAGGAAATTATTTCTACAAGAGGTTCTCCTATCCCAATTTTCCCCCTCAGAAAAATTTGTCAAACATGACCTTACAGAAGAAAATCTAAGGGGTGGTTCAGACCTGTAAGCTCGTAATCAATCCAACAATGAATGGGTAGGTGGGCTCCAAAATGGAGTATCAAGCAAAATCAAAGGAATCTAGAACCAAACTTATTCGCTCCTAAATAAGAAAAAGGGACCCAATAAAAAATAGAGAAAGAGGAGTGGGAAAAAATCAGTTAAGTATAAAAGTACCGGTGGAACCCTCCATGTGTCTCAATAATGGACCTTCAAGGGTCGAAGGCAAAGGCTATCCCCTAAATGAGCATGAAGATTCCACGTGTCCCAGGTCTGAAAAAGAGACAAAATTGGCATTTTAAAAGTCACAGACCCTCGGAAGGTGCCACGTGCGTCAATGGTGCAACTTCAGGGGCAGGACCCAAGGGGTGTCCACAAACAAGCATAGGCTCACCATGTGTCTAGGGTCCAATAGAAGTAAAGTTGGTAGTGGGCCCAAAATGGCTAAGTATAAGAGAGCTAGTGAAGATGCCATGTGTCTCTTTGGCACAACATAAAAGGCGTGACCCAAAAGGTAGTCCCTAAATGAGCGCAAATCCTCCACATGTCCAAGGTCAAAAAGGGGACAGAACCGGTCATTAAATCGGCTAAGTATGGAAGGGCTAGTGGAAGCTTCCACGTGTCTCATTGGCGCAACTTCAAAACACAAAGCCCAAAGTAGAGACTCAAACAAGCATTGGCCCTCCATGTGTCAAGAGCCCGGAAAGGTAGAATCATCCATTGAAAAGTCTAAACAGAGATAGGCCAGTGGAAGAAGCCACATGTCAGCATGATGCAACTTCAAAAGTAAAATTTGGAGGTAGTTCCTAATTGTGTGCTAAGCCTCCACGTGTTAAGGGTAAGAGATATGTCCCTGACAAACAAAAGGGACTTAGTAAAAACATAAATAATAGGCAAAAGCTATAGAAGGTGCCACTTTCCTCATCGACGTAATTTCAAAGACATGGCCCAAAAGGTACTCTTCAAATGAGCGCCAACCCATCGTGTGGTCAGAGTCTGAAAAGGTAAGGACAACCATTAAAAATTCCAAAAGCCTGCAGAGGCCTCCACGTGTCTTATCCATGTAACTTATAAATAAAAATATGGGGTAGCTTCCAAATGAGCGTGAAGCCTCCACATATCTCAGGTCAGGCATAGCATCTTTGCCAACAAGAGGAACTCAAGAAGAATACAGAGGAAACTGAGCAGGCCATGGAAGCCGCCACGTGTCAGTAAGGTGTAATTTTAAGAGAAAGAGGAAGGGGTTGAATCATCAACATGCATGGGTCTGTCACATGGGTTTTGCACAAATGGACTCTTTTAAATATTGTGACCCTCTGAGCTTGATCTTTAGACAACCATATATTTCGACTGGGAACTCAGTTTCAAGTAGGAGAGGAATTTTTGAGAGCTCTCAATTTTGGATTCTCACCTGCCACCATCAATGTTTTGGCCTGCCATTTTCAAGGTTGTTAATTCACCCACCTGCCGCTATGATGATGAATGAACATCCTTCTTTCCCAGCAAGAAACAACACGTGAAGGCATGGATTCTATTAGGGAACCTATCATTGTTACAGGTGAATTCAATGCATATCTTTGGGTGGTTGAAGTAGGATTTGAATTCTTCCCTCTCTCCTTCTCTCTTATTCTTCCCATATATTATAAAGGAGGGACATTTTCTAAAGGGTTGGTCATCTTTTCTCTCCCGCCCCCCTCTCTCATTCTTCCTTACGGTAGAATTTGGAGTCTAAGCCTCTTCTCTTGGCTATGTAATGGAATTTTCTTGCCTCTTTCCCTCTGATGATGTACTGTGTGAAATCACGGAGAAATTAAATCTATTTTTTGATACATTTTGTCCATCATTTGCTTATTTGATTGTCTCTTCTTACCTCTCATCATTGCAAGGTGTACTGTACATATTTTGATGTCTATTGCAGGTTTTGAGAAGTTGTGTTTAATGGGTTAAAGTTGTGTTCTATGTGAACTTTATCTCTAGTCTGTGATGCATCTGTCCATCCTCTCGATTGCTCACCTCTATCCATTTTAAGTAGTTGGATTTGTGGTTAGCCACTTCCTTTTCTAGTGTATCACCACTTAGTGTGGGCTCTTATTTTATGTATTTCTCTCTCCCTGTCTCCTTGGAAGGTTAGATTAGGATTAGATAGTTTACCTTCACTAGAGTATCTTTTGGTAGGTAGTTTAGGAAGAAGAAGCGGACTTTCTCAAGAGGGACATCTCAAGTCCGCAAGTCCCACAACTTGAGAGATGGTCCAATGTTGTTCAATCACACCAAATGCCCCACTCAGATCTAAGGCCATTCGGGGGTGCTGTGATTTTTTCTCAATAGTTTTGGAAAGTCTGGTGGGACAGGTCTGAAGCACCTTACCACTTCATTTCATCAAGTTGATGCATTCTTTGTAAGATTCATCCTTTTTAGGCACATGAAAAGAACATCTGGAACCTCCATCAAGTTATCAACCCATTTTCTAAGTTGTATACCTTCTTCCCATCCATTTCCACCCACGATTCTTTCCACATATTTCATCTTCTTCCAAGCGATGAAGTTGTGCAATCATGAATTCTTTCCCACCATGGAATTCATATGTGAAGCAACAGCAGTGTAGTCTACCTCAAATTTATTTCTCAACTCCTTAATATCAGCATTATGATCAGATCTAGAATAATCATGCTTAACCATATGAGTAGTGCCAAAACTAGTTTGGTTATAGAGCTTATCAAGAACAAGGGTATGCATATAACAATAAAAACTAGATAGAAAATGTTTATCTAGTGGAGAAGATTCAAGGGATGGAGGCACACATGGTACAATCAAGGGCCACATATCAAATGAAAGCATTTAGAATTGGCTATAGGGCACCTTGTCCATGGGCCAACCCTATGTCAAGACATTACAACCCTTATGAGAATATTGAATTCATGGTTGAAATGTTGCCTCAAATTTCACAGTGGCTTTAGGATATTGAGGTGTATGAGAAAAGTATGAGATAACCTTTTCAATGGGTAAGTCAATCACCATCTCTTTATGCTCCCTTTTCTCCATCCCAAACTTTATCATTTCATCATGGTCAAGAGTCAAGACCCTCACTTGTTGTCCCAAATGTTGTTTTCCCTTCTCCATCTCCGAGTCTTACATCTCATCTCAATTATTCTTTCCTTTTCCATTCTAAGAAGTCATCCCCTCTAAACAAACAAGAAGTTCCACTTCCCTCACCACCACAAATAATAACAAAACTGGTTGAATCCCAACATACCACTCCTCCTACTTTCCCAAGTCCATGTTGGGAAGAGACTCAAGAATCGAATCAAGGAGAACAACAAAGAAAATAGGAACCCAATAGAGAAGAAATGATAGAAAATATAAAGAGTTGGGCTGCCAGATATTAGATTGTAAAGATCCCCTCAATTGTTAAGCCAACAGAGGAAGTCAGGGTTGAAGAGCCAGTGGTGGCTAAGGCTAAGTTTATAGTGGAAGAAGAACAAGAACAAGAAGGAGAAGATCAACAATCTGTTTACTCTGAATACAATGTCCATAATGGAACTTTTTATGAAGAGGATTTTCATCTAATCCAAGCTACACAATCATTCAATAAGGAATAATAACAATCAGCTCCAAGTCCTACTGAAGAGGAGCAACTAGAAGAGATCAAATTAGAGTTGAAGCCACTTGATGAAGGAAGCATTATTGAATATTTTTTGCTTTCATTTGAAGGGCCTAATTTTATTGATGAATCCATGAATGAAGAACAATAATCAGCTCCAAGTTCAATTGAAGATGAGCATATGGAGGGGACCAAAATAGATTTAGAGGCTATGAATCATGAGCTTGTTGCACAAGATATTACAAATTTATCTCCCAGTTAACCTCTCCAAAATTCTTATCTTTTGGAATATTTTGAACTCATTAGCTTCATGTTTGAATATGAAGCTTCATATGGTGAAAATAATGAATATTTTAAGATCACCATGTAAGATGGAGAAACCTTGCTATAGAAGGATAGCGAAGAGTTTGATTTCCTATCAGACTTAAAAGAATGTTTTGATATGGAGGAGCCAATGGAAATTGCAACTTTTTCTCCTCCACAATTCATCCTTCAACCACAAGGAGCTTCTATCATGGAAGAAAACATGCAAGCACAACTTGTAGTTTGCAACATGCTTCTTGAATCAAAGTTGGAATATTTTGATCTTTCAAAAGCCACACCTACTACAGAGGAAGGAAAAGACCAAGAGGATTCCATCATCCCTCTCACACCATCCACCCAAGAAGGTCCGCAAGAAGACTCCATTCAAAGGACCAAACCGTGCCCTATCAAGCACTTGGCTTCATTGGAGCCAAGGGAGAAGTCAAAAGTGGTCATGCTTACTCTTGAGCATGAGGATGAGCTTCAAAGTACCAAGGATAAGATGCAATGCCTCTTGAATCCAAATGTAGAGTAACTAAAAGTGGCATTTTTCTTGTTTCCAGTTGACACCTTAATGATTTGGGTGGAGGATCAACTTATAGTCAGTTTCTCACTCATACAAGAAACCATATTCGATTTCATATCATTTGCATGGCTGACCTTTTTTAGAAAGGGAAGCTACTTCTCTCTACCAGTTGTAGGATTTTTCTAAGTACCCTTTGCTTCTAGTTATTTTAGGTTAGTTTAGGTTTTCTTTCAATAGAAGATGTGCTTGTGCACACTCTACATGTTACACTTGGGATATGTATCATTTTCCATTTTATTCATACTATGTTGTGGTGTTTTGTTTCTCGTGCACAGACCATTTCTAGAGCAGGTGAAAGATGCAGGTCCATACAATTTTCTACTCTCATAACAAGAAATCAGTGTCTTCTTGTAAAAATTGAGAGTGCGGACAGCGGGGTAGGTGCAAGGTCAACAGACACAAATAGTTTGGCTCACATTTCACGGATAGAATAAATATTAGGTTATAATTCTTGATTTTATGCGCAATGGATACTTCCAATGCTACTGATCTCTTCATCTAGTAGGCAGATGTCCCCGTGAGTTTCCAAACTCTTATCCCAATTTTGCCCCATCGGAAAAATTGGTCAAAAGTGACCTTGCAGAAAAAAATATAAAGGGCGGTTCAGACGTGTGAGCTCACAATTGATCCAAAAATGAAGGGGTAGGTAGGCTTGACAATGGAGGATTAAGAAACATCGAAGGAATCCAAAACCCAACATATTTACTCCTAGATAAGTAGAAGGGATCCAACCAAAAAACAAAGAAAGAGGAGTGTACCCAAATCGGTTAAGTATGAAAGGACTGGTGGAAGCCTCCACGTGTCTCAACGAGACACCTTCAAGAATCGAAGCCAAAGGTGGTCCCCTAAATGAGCATGAAGTTTCCTCATGTCTTGGGTCCAAAAAGGAGACAAAATCAGTAGTTGAAAAGTCACAGACCCTTGGAAGGTGCCACGTGCTTCAATGACACAAATTTAGGGGTAGGACCCAAGGGGAGTCTCTAAACAAGCGTAGGCTTACAAAGGTGTCTACTATCCAATAGAAGTCAAGTGGGCAGTGGTCCCAAAATGACTAAGGATAAGAGAGCCAACAAATTATGTCATGTTTCTCTTTGGTGCAACTCTAAAGGCACGACCCAAAAGGTAGTTGCTAAATGAGCATGAAGCCTCCATGTTTCCAAGGTCAAAAAGGGGACAAAACTGGTCATTGAGTCAACTAAGTATGGAAGTGTGAGAAAATTATTCCATGTGTCTCATTGGCACAACTTCAAAAGGCACAACCCAAACTAGAGACTCAAACAAGCATTGGCCCTCCGTGTGTTCAGAGCCCAGAAAGCTAGAATCAGCCACTAAAAAGTCTAAACAGAGGCAGGTGAGTGGAAGGATCCATGTTTCAGCACGACACAAGTTCAAAAGTAAAATTCAGAGGTAGTTTTCAAACGTGTGCTAAGCCTCCACGTGTCCATGGTGAGAAATATGGCCTCTCTAAACAAAAGGGACTTAGCAAAAACATAAAGAAAAAGGGAAGAGTTGTGGAAGGTACCACGTGCCTCATCGACGTAATTTCAAAGGCATGGCCCAAAAGATAGTCCCCAAACAAGCACAAACCTACCATGTGGTCTAAGTCCAAAAAGGTAAGGTCAGCCGTTGAAAATTCCAAAAGCTTGTGGAGTCCTCCATGTGTCTTATCCGCGCAACTTCTAAAGCATAATCTGGGGGTATTTTCCAAATGAGCGTGAGGCCTCCACATGTCTCGGGTCGGGGAAAATGTCTTTGCCAACAGGAGGAATTTAGCTAGAATACAAAGGAAATCGAGTAGGCCGTGGAATCTACCATGTGTCAGTTTAGTGCAATTTCAAGAGTGAGAGGAAGGGGATAAATCTTCAAGACACACGGGGCTGCCACGTGGGTCTTACATGGATGAAATCTTTTAAATATTATGAGCCCATGTCCCTGATCTTTAGATAGCCATATATTTTGATCAAGAGCTTGGATTTGAGAAGGAAAGGACTTTTGGAGAGATCTATATGTTGGCTTCTCACCTAACACCATTAATGTTTGTCCCACCATTTTCAAGGTTGTCAAGTCTCCCACCTACCGGTATGATGAAAAATGGGCCTCCTTTTTTCCCAGTAAGAAACAAGACGTGAAGGCATGGATTCTATCAGGGAACATATCATTGTTACAGGTGAATTCAATGCATATATTGGGGTGGTTAAAGAAGGATTTCAATTCATCCCTCTCTCCTTCTCTCTTATTCTTCCTATATATTTTAAAGTTGGGGCATTTTCTAAAGGGTCGGCCATCTTTTCTCTCCCGATGCCATCTCTTTTTCTTCCTTAAGGTAGAATGTGGAGTCTAAGCCTCTTCTCTTGGCTCTGTAATGGAATTTTATTCGCTCTTGTCGATTGATGATGTACTGTGTGAACTCATGGAGCAATAAAAGCTATTTTGTGATGCATTTTTTCCATCCTTTGCTTATTTTATTGTCTCTTCTTACCTCTCATTGTTACAGGGTGTACTGTGCATACTTTGATGTCTATTGCAGGTTTTGAGAAGTTGTGTTTAATTGGTTGAAGTGGTGTTTTGTGTGACATTTATCTTTGGTCTGTGATTCATTTTTCCATCCTCTCCATTGCTCACCTCTCTCTATTTCAGGAAGTTTAATTTGTGGTAAGCCACTTCCTTTTCTGGTGTATCACCACTTCGCGTAGGCTCTATTTTTATGCATTTCTCTCTCTCTCCATGTCTCTTTGGAAGGCTAGATTAGGATTAGATAGTTTTCCTGCACTAGAGTAGCTTGTGACAGGTATTTTAGGAAGAAGAAGTCGGCATTCTCTGGAGGGCCATCTCAAGTCTGCAAGTCCCACATCTTGAGAGATGGTCCAATTTTGTGCAATCACACCGAATGCTTCACTGATATTTGAGGCCATTCATGGGTGCTGTGATTTTTCCTCAATAGGTTCCACACATATTTTTCTAATCCATGCTTCAATTTTGTTAGGCTAAGATAGTCTTGTAGGAAGGACAATCTTACATCCTGTACTAGATTTTTCTCTACAACTTTTTTTTTATAAGTTTTCAACAATTTTATTAGTGTACATATATATCAAATAGGATAGTAAATTATATTTCATATACTATTTCCATTGAAATTGCAACATTCTTCTTTTTTCATTATAGTATACATGATTTCATGAGTTGTACTCATAGAATATTAATATTATGAATCCACTTGATGGAAATATTAGATTACATTGTCTTTCAAATAATGAGAAATTTGTAACTTTATATTTTAAATTATTGTAAAATAGCTTCATGTATTTATTCTATAAATAGAGATAAGTTTTTATGTTCTTTCATAAGGGAGTAGTTGTATTGCATACAATAAGTCAAGATGCATTTAAATATCATCAATGATCAACCTCCTAAGCATTTTAAAGATTCATATGTAGAATTACAATCGTATTCGATTCCTATAAAAATTGAGAGAGAAAAAAGTATTGAGTATTTCTAGTACATCCCCTTAGTTACAAGTGTAATATGTAAATTCAACAATTATTCTCAGCATTACTTCTATCATTCATTTCAAGCTATGAATAATGGAACATATAATGATTTAATATTTTTTTTATGGAACAATACTTGTTTTGATCATAACTACATATTTTCATATTCCTGAAATATATTTTTTATCAAAATTCCCCAAATCAACATGAACAAATAGAATCTTCAAGAATTAAACATCTAAAATGGAAATAAATTACTCCTATACATGCTCTGCAAGGTAAATTATTAGTATCACTTGACATTTTAACTCTTATTATAAATTTACTAAATAATGAATTCTTAGTTCTATGCTTTGTTCACGTTTTATTTTTGCATTTGCATTTATGTATTAAAAAGTTAAAATTATTACACCACCACTTCCACCTACAAAATTTAAGATAACTAGGAGACAAATATCTTTTCCAGGTCAAAGTGGTAGAATAGTTCATTTGATAGAAAAAGATTTTCCAAATTTCTCTTTTGGTGGTCTCCCTAATGTAGTGGGCACCACTATTTTACAAAAATATAATCTTGATGATGATTTATGAGCTAACTACTTTTAATCCACCATATATTATTTAGGGATGAAAAGTGTCACAAATGCATCCTATTATACAAGAAAAGACAATCAATTCACCATACAACAATCTGTGTCCAACATACATATCAACACCACAATGCAATGATCAATTAACTTATTTTTCAGTTGCATAATTTGTTGGAAAAGAGTTTTTGTGCTACTATTAATGATGGTGTTATGTATGATATAGAAAATTTTAAAACATGGGAGTTCTCGGTAGAATATTTTAACAAGGAAATAAATGCCCATTTTCACAACCATTCCAACATAAATCATTTCTTTACTTTAGCTCAAAATAATCCAACAAAGAAATATGTATTATTGAATCAAGCTCTCTAAGGTGCTATTACAATAAGAAATGACTATAATGATAATATTTTAGATTTCATTGTAAATAGGTTAGACGAATTTAAATGGTGAACCCAATGATTACTATATAAATAATGGGCTAGAGAAAACAATCATGTTGTCATTGTAAATGCTGAAAAAAGATAAAGCTATCGTAATTTTTTTGTTAGTGCAAATGCTGAAAAAGATAAAGCTATCATAAGTTTAAATATTTATTTTCATTTAAATCATAATTTTAAATATTTTAACTTTTTAAGTAATAATATTTATTTATTTAAACACAAGAAAGATTTGGAAAAATGAATAATGAAGTACTGGTCTTAGATGTTGATCTCGAGAATGCATGCAAAATTTTAAATGCTCCTATTTAACTAAAGGAAAAATTTGTTATCATAAATAAACAAAACAACACATTAAAGAAATTATTTAGGGAGCATGACATGCATCCTTAGTTATTGTTCATGAAAAATTAGATATGGATCATAGTTTACTTTTAACATGTGATAAAACCAATCAAGATAGGGAAAATCTAGGTAATATCAATGCCACATCATATGATCTAACTAAATGTGAAGAACAAGGGACATAATATACAATACAAGAGGGAGTATATTATAAATATGATTACTTATATTGATTAATTACAATAGTGAGGATAATTGAAATTTAAATCTCAAATTTTAATTGAGGTATTTTGCACTTTTGTATATATTTTTGAAACAATCAACACTTTATTAATATATATTGTTTTCATAGCATCTCAAGTTCTTTATTTTTCATAAAAATCTAAAGTATAATATCAAATTTCTATTTGTAAGTTTTGTTTTCATATCTTTTATTACATAAAATCCATAAGGAATAGGGAATCATAGTTGTAATAGATAAAAATCAAATATAAATTGAAATGAAAACTTATGATTTTTGTAGACACCTAAAATTCAGTCATGCAATTTGAATTCTTAAATTGAACTATCTCTAATCAATTAACCCTCCTATCATTCAGAATGTCGATTAACGAGATTTCATTAATTAACACTCTCTTCTACCTAGGTTAATTAACTATTCTTAATTAATTACAACTGTTATCTAAATCAATAAATCACCACTGATTGAGCCATTTCCTCTCTTAAAATCTCCATAATCATATTAACATTATTCTAATAATCCTCTATAGGCATAACCCTTCTATTAATTCATCACCTTTGATTAATTAAACCCCCTTTCAACTACCACAAACTACACACACTTTATTAAACATGCATGGCCTTTGTATTTCTTCTTTTGGTTTTATCCCACATTCATCAATTTGCTAGCCTTGTTTGAACTAGAAAGCTATATAACAAACCCTCCTCCTTAGTTTTCTTCTTACACCTTATTTTCTGTGGGTTAAACTATAGGAGTTTTTATATTGAGTCATTCTTCTTTGAAGGAAATAGCTTATCAATCTCACATCAAATCTCTCAAATTGAAGAGTATGGGAAGATCCAAAAATGGCATTTTAGCCATGTTTTGGTGAGATTCCATCTTCAAACCTTGAGAAAATCATTCTTGTTTGATTTCTTAAGTGATCTAAATAGGTTCATTTATAAGATTAGCAATCTAGACAGTAAGAAATAGGTTAGCATTTTGATTTGAGTATGTTTATGAATTGAAGAATTTGTTTGTCATAAGCTCTTATATTGATGGTTATATAGTACATTTGATTATTCTCAGAAGCTACTGTTATCCAAAATTCACCCCTCAAGGTAATTTTGATAACATGCATCAAATTCTTTAAGTCCCAAGCAAGTAGATTGATTTAAGGCCCAAAATCATGTTTTTGGGGCCCCTCAGCTTCTTTCTAACTCTCCCATCCAAGAAGAAAACCCAACGAGTTAGAAAAGGTGAAAAAATTGCAAAAAAAAAAAAACAAGCTGGGGCCGAAAAAATGAAGAAAATCGGCTAAGTCCTAGTCGGCGTAGCAGTTGGGATAGTTGGGACGTTAGGGCGCAAACTAGCGGAAAAGCTGCTAGGAAGTCTGCGCAGTAGTTGGAGCAGCTGGGACAAAAGGACACGAGGGACGCGAAAGGCCGAACCGGCCGAAAGTGGAAAAAATCACCAAGTTTTGTTATCGCGCGGTTTGGGACATCTGGGCCGTAAGTACGTGTGGGACGCAAACCGGCCGAAAAGCCGAAAAACTGTCCATTTCAGGCGGTTCGGAGATATTTGTCCCATGCAGCCCGGGACAGTTGGGACAAAAGTATGCGGAGGACGCAAACTGGCCGATTCGGGTGAAACAGGAGACTTTCATCCGAGACAGTTTGGGACATCCGGGCCAAAAGTACACGTGGGATGCGAAAAGCTGAAAGAGTCGCGAGCGAATGGAATCTCGCCATGTGTCTTCACCGCAAAGAGGGACAAGGAAGCTTGAATCGGCCAAAACAGGAGATTTTTTTTGGGACATCTAGGCTGTAGTTACGCGCGGGATGTGAGGGACACGAAAAAGCTGAAACGGCCGACAATAAAGAAGAAAAGTCAACGTTTGACCCGTGAAACTTCAAACAACCATAACTTTTGACTCTGAGCTCCGATTTTCATAAAATTGGAATTTCTGGAATGAGCACGATGTCCTCTACGCCTATTCATCTCCATATTTAATTAAGAGAAACATATCCAGCTCCAGTCAGTTAATGCTCATTCCCGTCAAATGACAGAAAATGCCTGCCAGACCCAAAATAGCTGCCCGCACTCAGAAGGCCATAACTTTTGTATTTCTCAACAAAATCACACAAAATTGGTACCGTTGGAATTTTGGCTCTGAGCCTGATGCATATAAATCAAGAAAATCCATATTTTATGAGAGATTGATTGATATTTTTAAGAAAACGTGGCTGGGTTCATAACAGTGTGTTATTTGGTGTTTGGGAGTGCAATTAAGAGGCATGGTCATCATTCTTTCTCTACTGCAGCACATGGGACAGTATGGGGATCCTTTTACAAGTAATATATAATCATTTTACTCCATTTAATGCCTCTTACAAGTGGTTGAAGGACAGATTTTGGGATTTTTGAAATTTCCCTTCTCTTTCTCTTCTCATTTTTTCTATAAATTGGAGTGTTGGGCTCATTGTAAAGGGGGGGAGTTTTCAAATAGTAAAGCTTTGTCAAAATTGATTATTGAAGCCAATGTGTTGCAGGACCTTGTAGTGGACTCCTTGCATGGTGATCCAGGCCCTTATCTTGTAATAGATTGAACTGTGCATATCATGAAGCAATAAAATATCAGTTTGTGGATATATCTTCCCCTACTATGTTTTCTTACATTCTTCTTGCCCCTTTAATCTTTCTACAAGAATATTGTCTATTATTATGTTCTTGCAGGGATCCATTATCATTGTGTATGCTTGGAATATTGTTGTGAATGCATTTTGCTAGATTATGGAGAACTGTCATCACCTCTCCTAGTGTGCACTTTGCTTCCGTATTTCACGCATTTGAAGACTACTCTCACACCCTCCTTTTCTGGTGTATCACCTCTTTAGTGTAGGCTTTCATTTCATGCATTCTCTCTCCCTGGTCCCTTGGAAGTTTAGATTAAAATAGTTAGTTTCCCCTACATTAAAGTAGATCATGGCTCATGGCTCCTAGTTTAGGAGCAAGAACCAGCTTTCTCTGGAGGTCTATCTCAAGTAGCAAGTCCCACAACTTGGAGATAGTACCCATGTTATCCAATCACACCATGAGTTCAAGTATATGCACTTGTATAAACATAAGGGTGTTGTGATTCGGTGATAACCGCTACTAGTACTTATCTTTCTTGATTTAGCATGTTAAATTTCTATATGTTCACATTTGGCATTCGGTGGGATGAATCCTTAGTCTCTGATAAGTTATTTTTAATCTTTTTTGTTCCTTATATCATTTTTACCCAACCCTAATAATGCACATGTTAATTATTTTGAATTACTTAGGGTATGTTTATAACTTTACATTTGTTGAGTTACTCTTATAGGTTTAAGTGTGATCGTTTGTTGTTAGTTTTGAGCTAAGAGATCAAATTTTTAACCTTTTTAAAATTATTTACGTCATTCTATCATAATTTTGATGTAATTCTAGGTACACACACATATGTTTGATAGGACGTGTAGGTGTAGTAAGGGCCACAAACTTGTTGAAAGGGGTACATTATTATTTACATGTCTGCGTAGGTGCTTCTATGTGTATGCATGTGTCTCCTTGTGTCTTTTCCAGTCCGTATTCTTTTCAAACCCATGTATACAGTGCTAGCTCCACACATTTATTACAATTTCAACGCATGTGTTATTCTGAGTCCTTGCAGTTTGGTTTCCTATAAGTCCCGTGTATATGCTCTCAAGGATGTGTGCTCATCTCCCTAGCCATGCATGTGTGCAATTAAATGTGTCATTTTATCATATCCATGCATGTGTTGCTATGGCCGCATAGGTGTTAAAAGTTGCGTGTATGTGTTGTAAAGTTTGTGAAGGTGTGATCTATTAAAGTTTGGATAATTGTTTGTTTTGACTTATTATGATAGAGTTGTGTAAGCTCTTCCCTAGTAACTTCTAGGTGATCTTAGGAATAAAAAAAATCTAATCCTTTTACACACTTTCAAACACCTCATTAAAATTCGTGCCTAAGGAAATGAAGAAAAATTTGGTTAAAATGAATTTCCATGCACTTTGATTTTGCAAGTATTCTCCATTTTCTTTATAATTGGGTTTTTTTTGTTGTGTATTCTCTTCCCTCACATATTTTAGGTAATATTGGGATTCAAAAACAACACTTCAATACCCTTTTCATAATATTTTGATCCTCTTGGGGAACTAATAACCTTTCATGTGTAGGACCTAATTCGCAAGTCAAAGAATTAGGATCTAAACAATACTGATAAAATTTGATGTAGGTTTCCAAATGGTGTAAAACAAAACCACACTAAGGTAAAATATATAAAAAAACCACTTTCAAAACAATATATATGCAGGTTTTCATTAAAATCTACAGCTTGTCCACTTTGAACTACGAGAAGTTCCCTTGGAAAAGGCCTTAAAATAACAAAATGGATTCGGTCAGCAACCCCAAAGTAATCCAAATAAGAGAGAACCTTGTTGACGAAATGGGAAGCGCTCCACTTACCTATAAGTCTTGTATACATTTGTGAGATTTAGAGTCAAAATTATCTTCACGTGATCCCATTAAATATACAATTGAATGGATTTATTATTCATTATATCTAAGGGGGTAAACTAAATCCAAGATACTCCAAGGTTTATTCAATGTGAATTCCTTGCTAAAACTGCGCTCACAGAGGTAATTTGTGACACCTAGTTGAGAGAACCAATTAGGAATCCATTTCGTCTTGGAGAAAACTTGACTGACTAAAATACAATCGTGTCTTAAAGAGATTTAACAAAGAATTTATTTTTTGAAGTCAAAATATTGTTAGTCAAACAAGGGGAGAGTCCATTAAATATTTAGCCAAGTGTCATTCATCAAAAAAATTGTGAAGCATTACTTTGTATTAGTTTTTTTGCTTGCCATAACACGAGGTGAAACTTTTTCGAAGTGAAGCCAAGTATTTTTCAACCCCACTTGATCTAATACTTTTCTATTTTATTGATATTTTTTATCAAAACAAGAGCATCATATGTGTGTTATTGATTGATTGTGTCCACCACTTTTTTACCCGTTTACATTCGTCCTTGCATGAGACTATATGGTAAACTTTGAAATTGTTTTCTTACGTCTTTTCATATTTATATCCATTTGAACTTCGTACCCATGTCAAGATATTCATCGCAGCTAGGCTTGATCCATCACTGACCTTCCTTTGAAGTATTGAATTCCTCACATCTCCTTGATGCAATTTATATACTTAGATGTTATTTCTCATAAACTTGATCTAAGTTTCTACCTTATACTATTACGCTACTCGCATCTTAAAAATTCCTTAGAATAATTTGGCCTTGTCTATTTTCAAACATTACCTCAAACCTTGAAAGATGTTATTACTAATTTGTTAGCATTGTATCAATACTAATTTCTTTCTTTTCTTAAACTCTTTGTTGATGTATCCAAGTGGTATTGTTGCATTCCTCGTACTTGTAACTAAAAATTTTGTGGTTTTAGGCCTTTTTAGTATCTAAACATGTTATAGTATACTTTTTTTGGAATTCAAATGAAATAATTTTTAATAATTACACCTTTTTTATATTAAATTTGACTTAAGTGTTGACATTGACTTTATCATCTTTCTTCGAACTACCATTTGAAAAGAATTTGCATAGGGAGTAGTTCATTTTTGATTAGAATGGTTTAACGAACTCGCATGATTGTCCCTTGTTATTTTTTATCATATTGACTTATATTTTTAGGAAAATCCTATTTGATTCCTTGATTTTTTATCATTTGTTATTCTTGAACCATTGTTGACAATCTTTTGTGACCCTCACAATCATCATGTTCTAGGTTTTCACTTAGGTTTGTGGTATCCTTGATCACATTTGAAAAAATAATTTGTTAAACACTCCTTACTATTATGTCTTTAACAAGGATGGAATCTAAAAAACTAGAATGTAAAACATCTAAAAAACAAGGAATCAATCCTTTCAATGGTAATGATTTAGGACCCCTCTTCTCCACAAAAAGGAAATAAATGACATGATTGGTCATAGTGGTGATGAAGTAGAATCACCATGGGCAGAGTTTTACTTTTACCCCAATCAATTGTAAGAATTATTTTTTATCAAAAAAGATAGAGTACTTGCACGTGTTGTAGAATTAGGTTCCAGAATGACAAATGAACATGAATTCATGGAATCTACCAATAATGCCCATGAGGAAGAATAGGAAAAATGTCCGCTTATTAGCATGAATGAAATTTTAGGGAATTGACAAAACGGGTGGTCACAAAATTCCACTTACCAAAATACCCTACAAGGTTAGAGTGGATCATGAACACATGGAGCAACCCCCCTCCACATGCAAAAAAATATGGACCTCAAAATGATGAAGTAAATATGCAAAATAAATAAAAATTCTCAGTAGACAATTAGCTTATTTAGCTTCCCATGTATAAAAGGAAACAAACAAAAACACACATCGAGAGAAACCTAAGGCCAAGAATAGTGAATTTCAGATTGAAACTCTAGGGGATGAACTACTAAAATATAGTCAGGTATAGATGAAAATTTTCCTTTCCAAAAGATCAATTCCTCATGCAAGAGATGAAATATATGAAAATTATACTCATGACCCTTCAGGAAAACAATTTCAGACATAGTAAAAAGTAGCAATATGAAGAGTTATTTCCATACCCCTTTGACAAAGCTATGTTACACACGTAGTTCCCTAACAAAATTTACCGCCCAAAATTTGACATCTATAAAGGGAAAGCTGACCCATGAGATCACGTTAAAGACTTTACATGGCATGTCAGGAAGTGGTTTATAGTGATAACTACCTTAGGTGCTTATTCCCATTGATCCTAAAGGGTCAAGCTTTGGAATGGTTCCTTCACATAATTAAAGGGTTTATCTTTACTTGACCTGAAATAGAGGAAATATTTTCATGACATTTCTCATTCAACGTAGACAGTGATATTGCCATGGTAGACTTATGTAATGCAAAACAAAGACCTGCTGAGACCTTTTCTAGTTTCTTACAATGATGGAAGGGATTAGGTAGCTGCTTCCCTTGTTCAATTCTAGAAAATTAATTGGTTATAATTTTCATTTCTAATTTAAATATAGACATTAATTTCCATTTATAGATACATTGTGTCAATAACTTTGAGGAAGTTATAGAAAAAGGAATCCATATCGAAAAGTGTTTCATAGCTAAAGGGACACTAAAACCCTTTTCAAACAAAAATGAAACATCCAAACCTATGGAAAAATCACATTTATTTTAAAAAAAAAAATTCGTAGGAGATTATATCATAGACTAAAAGCATATACGAGTAATTCAAATAGGTTGTCTTTTAACACTTACTAAAGGGCCTATTCAACCTCAAGTCAAACGTCAAGTGTTCACTCCTCTCACATACTCCTTGTCCATAATTTTGAAATATTTGGACACAGTGAACATGTTCCAGTACCCCACTACACCCTTTAGTGATGACGCACCTAAACCATCATGGTACAAAGAACATGAATATTGTGAGTACCATTGTGTCAAAGACCACAAATAAGACAAGTGCCTAAAAATGAGACACTTTTTCTAAGACCTCATTGGCAATGGAGAAATTGAGGTGTAATCACCTAAGCCCCATTAAACACCTAATAAAAAAATGGGAATATTCAAGGAACCTTTCCCTAAGAATGATAAACAAGAGGAAAAAAATTAGGATCAGATTCATTCTTCCAAGAGATATAAAATTGATAATAATGTTTACACCTAAGGTACCAATCTATTTGAATCGGTTATTGGATTTGTTAATTCTTCTAATGAGAATGTTAATAATATTAGAATAAAAACAAGATATTATGTTGTGGTAACACAACACACTAGTCTCTTAATTCTTCCCACCTTCTAATTCTAGTGGAAAATATCTCACCAATCAAACATATCATCTTTATTCATAATGAGATCCCAAACAAAGATTAAAAACATGAATTACCTCTTTATGTCAAACTATGTCTCACCTGAAGAAATATAAAGAGATTTCTTGTAAAAAATAGGTTTGGATTGAACTTATGTACCTTGAAACTAATCAAATAGTTGGAAGGAACATAAGCAAATTTAGAATCCCACATCATCACAATCGTAACATATGACAATGTGGAGCATGAATTGGCTTTCACCATAACATTTTTTATGGAATTTAGACCTACCTATTATAACACCAAGTTCCATGTCCTAGACTTGAAGCATCTATATAACATGCTTCTTGGCCACCCATGGATTCATGCCACGAAGGCCGTACCATCAACCTTCCATCAATACATTAAACTGAATCATGAGGGAGACATCATTACCATTTAAGGATATCTAGAACCCTTTACTCACTTAAATTTTTTGAATAGATTTTCATGCAAGGGTTCTTATAAATGTCCCTCTACTGGCATTGTTATACATCTTGAATCTAAAGCTCTCATCTCACGTGTGAATTCTGACACACTAAGTTCTTGTGGCCTCGATCCTTCTATAACTATTTCTCCATTTGATTCATGAGAGATGAAGGCTCTTGAATAAAACTATAGAGAGAATGATATCCAACATGTGTTATTGTTTTCATATCTATCCTTATCGCCCAATTTAAGAGGAAAGCCCAATTATCGATACAAATTTCCCGTAGATGAGAAATCTATAAGAAGGTTCCTACCTGGTGGCTTATTAGTAGAATAAATGTTTTTGGACCATCCCATAATTTGGGTCCATAGTACACCAAACCGAGAATAATTATGTACTCCATGTGTTATAAAGGACTCAGGTGACGTAAAAATGAACAAGGTATAAGAGATCTCATTCCAATTCCACACTTTAAAACTAAAAGATATAGCATCGACATTAGACCTTATGGATGCCACCCCCTGGAGAAAGATGCTACCCCTTCTGAGCGTGAGAATATCTCTTCTCATTCAGATAAAAACACAAATTCATATCATATCAAATACAAGGATCTTGCCTCTATGAACATTTTAATGTATACCGTTGTGTTTACCCGCTAAACCCCGAGTTGACATTGTTTATCTTAATCTCCTTCATTATTGCCAAAACATTCACTTGCCTATGAACCTCTTTGAAAATGATTATGAAATTATAGAATTCATCGATATTCGTGCTAGTATTCCTATCGGGGACCATAAAAATGTCTTCTACATTGACCTTGATACCTGCACGTACTTCAGGGAGGAGGTTGAGTTACGTGCTAAGGAAAATTTAGGAAAATGTGATGGAAAATTTTCCACCAAAATTCTTGGTAATAACAAAATTCCAAGTCACATAGTGAAAAGTTATGTGAGGCGCAAGCTGAAAAATAAATCAAAAAAACTATGAACATAAAAAAAGACAATGCAAAGCATGAAAATATTCTTAAGATGCCCTTGGAGTAATATCTTAACTTCCCTTCTAATCCTACACACATGGAGGATACATCCAAGATGTTAGTAGAAGAAACCATTGATGTCAACATTGGCATAGAAGAGCAACCTAAGATAGTAAAGCTGGGAGCTTTGCATTTAGCACAAGAACAAAATACTTTTGTAATTTTTCTTAGATAATTCATAAACATATTTTATTGGTCTTAAGTGCATATGTTAGGCTTGTATCAATATTTAGGTGTGCATAACCTTGTTGTGCATGCAAACACAAAACCCATCAAATATAATTTTACAAAACTGCATCCATAGGAGGCCCTTCTAGTCAAGGAAGAGTTTGAAAAATTCTTGGCAGTTGGATTCATCAAACCAATTGATTATTTAGGATGAATATCCAATATAGTCCTGGTGTAGAAAAATCCCATAGGAATCAGAATTTTTACCAACTTCAGAGACATAAAAAAGGCATGTCAAGAAGATGAATTCCCTCTTCCCAACATCGACATGATTGTCAATTAAATTGTTGGCTATGAAATGTATTTTATGGATATAATCATATTATTATAATAGACCAGGGCCAACATAAGACTTCCTTCATGACCCTTTGGGGTATTTTCTATTATCAGGTGATGTCCTTCGGCCTTAAAAACACAGGCACAACATATCAACGGGAAATGATAGTGATATTCAATGACATGTTGTATGAAATATTGGAGGATTATGTTGATGATATCCTAGATAAATTAAAGAAGAGATAAGATCGCCATATAGTCTTTAGACACATCTTTGAACTTGTCAGAGAGTATAAAGTCAGGTTAAATATTAAGAAATGTGTCTTCATGGTATTATCAAGTAAACTATTTAGTTTCATTGTATCAAGAAGAGGGATTTAGGTTGATCCTGCTAAGGTAACTAAAATTACTTAAATGCCTCCTCCTAAAACCCTCAAGCAGCTGTGTAGGTTGTAGGGAACAATTCAAGCCATTTTCTACTTTATATCATAGCTCACAGAAAAATGTCATACTTTAACTCATTTACTAAAGAAGGATGTTGACTTCTTTCAGGGACCTGAACATCAACAAGACTTTACTTTGCTCAAGTAGTATTTGGCCAATACTCTAGTCCTCATGCCACCAAAACATGGAAAACTACTATCAATATACATATCATCTACCTAATTTCCTATTGGATCATTGCTTGCTCAATTTATTATCTTAGTCGTATTATGATCGCTTATAGGCTCAACTACCGTCAAATTAAAAAGTATTGCTTGGCTGTCATTTTTAGCTTTAAAAAACATCACAATTATCTATTGATCAACATTACCAAGATTATATTTAAATTTGACCCAGTAAAATATTTGTTATCAAATTCATAACTTATTAGTAGGATGGCTAATTGGATCATCCTACTCAGAGAGTTTAATATCAAATATGTTCATCAAAATTTAGTTAAGGTATAAGTGCTTGCAGAAAAACTAGTTGAAGCAAATTTACACAGAATAGATCTGGTGTGTTTGTATCTTATAGATGCAATAGTAATGTATATTAACTAATATATATCATGTGGCAAGTACACTTTGAGGGATCATTCACTTTCCATGGTTTAGGAGAAGGATTAGTGTTACTCACTCCTTGAGGGGACTTTATACCTTACGATTTCAGCCTCAGATTTCCATGTATGAACAACATATCATAATATGAAGCACCCATCATTGGGATTAAGCTAGCTATCCAATAGAACATCCACCATATTAAGTTCGTTAGAGACTTGTAGTTGATCATCAAATAGGTCAATGATGAATAGAATTTCAAGGATGAGAATCTCATCCCATATAAGAAGTTAGTGGAGAATCTGAAATATTATTTTGTATGTATCACTTTTGAACATAACCTAAGAGTGTAAAATCAGTCTACATATGTTATGGTTATAATGGGTTCCATGCTGTAGATTCCACCAAAAAATAATGACATGTAATTATTTGTTGGAAATTTTCCACTACCTGCATATGACATGAAAGAATTATGCCTATCCTATGAATTTGTTTTTCCTTTATCCCCTTGGTATGATCATATCTTTAACTACCTATAAGATGGTATGCTTCCCCTAAATATAACTCACTCTGAAAAGAAAAACCTTATCCAAAATATAACCCATTAAACCCTCCTCTCAGACACCATCTATCGTCATGCATATGATGGGAATCAATTACGTTGTGTGGATGTAGTAGAGTCAGACAAAGAAATCAAGGAAGTACAAGGAGTTTGTTGAGCCCACACCAATGGAATAGTATTGACAAATAACTTATTGAGAGTAGCCTAATATTGGCCTACCATGGAAAGGGATTATTTCTAGTATGTCAGGAAGTGTGCATTATGCCATAAGTAAGGGAACCTTTTTCATGTGCCAACATAGCCTTTGCAACCAATCACAAAACCATGGTTGTTATCTAAGTGGGTACTAGATATCATATGGAAGTGTTATCTTTCGAAAGTGCACCCTGTAGAGAGATGGTTACAGGTGTTCTAAGATTGAAAATTTTATCTCTCTCTTTCGTAGATATAATGGAAACACCTCAAGTCTGTGGGTATACCTATTTTGAGGTGAGTCTCTGGAATCAAGGCCGGTTCCGTATTGATGTATCCTAAACTTATTTTTTTGGGTTTTAAGGGTAAAATATGAGTGTAAAAATAAAATTAAAACTAACCTGATACACCAAAATTGTATGAGGTCTTTGACTGATTACATGCATAATTGATATCGAAAGAATTTTTTATGCATAGGCCAACACTTTTCTGAAGATAATTAAGGATAAATACTTTGATGTTTTAAGGGATAATATCACAAAAATACTACTAAGTTATACATACAAATTAATATCATGCAGAAATTATTGAATTTCCAACAGGGTAGGATGATTAATAAGGGAATTCAACATTCACAAGATTAACTTGGAAACATACACCTAAGACTGCAAATAATTGGAAGGGAAGAAAATACTTCACATCCAAAGGGAAAAACTAGCAGAAACTACTTCTGCAATCCTGTATCTAAAATTCCTCCCACTCTATGCTTTGCCAAGGCACACAATATATATATATATATAAATTGATTCACCCACCCTTCCTAAAAATAGACTAAGGTTTTACTCTCCCATGCATTCTAATTTTATCCTTTATTTAATAAATAAAGTATTAAAATAAAGCAAACTAATACAAAGCCTGCATTAATAACCTTTGATTTCATCACAGTCAAACTGCAGTTGACTGTTTGATTTATAAGAAAAAACTTGGTGACTAATTTACAAAAATAAATCTTCCTTGATGAAAAATTCTCCTTCTTTGAGCATGTAAATTATATCTTATTGCAGATCTATCCTTTTGTGGAAGCATGCAAAAATAATCTCCAGGCTCCGATGTTGACATCTCCATGCATAATTATCTTTTTCTCTTTTGAATGATTAAATAATCATATCTTCTTGGTCAATTCCACCTGTGCACATGCAAAATCAAATAATCCTCCCATCTAAGCAAATGGTGATCATAGCAATAAAGGGTCATCTTGGTTGACCATGTGCTCATTTATGATGTTGAATCCTTCATGTTTGGACCCCTTTATCATTGCATAATATACTTTTTATTTTATAATCTTCAGCCACCTTTCGAAAACATTAGCACAAACTATAGTCTAAAGGCATAATGATTATAAACCATAGTATGAAGTTACAGTCAAACTTAATCATTAAAGCAGGAAAGAATTTTCCCCTTTCTCAAGTGATGAATTGACCCTTTGTGTAATGTCAGTGGGAATTCTAACCCAAGGTGAGTTAGGGTTTGCTTGGGCATGACACGTGCATTATTAGATAACCATGGTTGAGTGAAGTAGCACTCCATGAGTTGAGGAGGAAAAACAGAGGAAACCCTAATAGTTTTCATTTGCATACTCGAGCTCTATTCCATCTAAACAAATTCTTTAAAAAAAATTTATGACTGCCATTATTTTTATCTCAAGCTTGAGTGGAGGATTCTATGGAATGTAGGGATTGTTTGTTGTTATGATATTTCTCTGTGGAGGGTTTTTTGACTGCCATTTATACAAGGGGAAGTTGTGAGAGTTTCCTTTTCCTTATTCTTGCTTTAATGTGGTCATCATTTTGATCACTTCTGAGCTTTGGATCTTCTTCACAGCTGAGATGTATATGGATGAGATTTCTCTCTTCAGATTTGACCTAAATTTTGGCCTGGACGTTGAAGGTTTCAAACATCGTGGATTTAGTTTCATGCTATTCTGAGTCGCTATGGTTGTTGTTCTATCTTCATAGGGTTTTCATGTGCTAAAAACAATGTGGAGCTCTTGGTTCTTCTAAAAAATGATTATCTTATTGATATCCGTTATTTTTAGAGGTAAAACACACTCTACCTTTTTCGTTGTATAAGCTTCTTATGCTATGACATTTTCATCATTCCTACCTTTTGATGATATGGAGACATACTCTGATTTATTGGGTAAATACTCATCTATGTTTATGATTTTTAGAGTCTCTCCATTTCAGAGCTTTGGGTGATTTCTTATCTGTGTATTAAATTCCTTGAAAATGAAATTATTGAAGCTATCAGAGGTCGTTTACCCTTTTATCTTTAGGTAAGTGGTTGCAAAACATAGATCTACTAATACCCATTAATGGGTTTCTGATTATTTTACCTTGGTATACATGTGCCTCTAATTTCAGGCTTGAAATTCTATATTGTTTACTCTGTTGAATGGTGATAGACTGAAAACATGGAAGTATCAACTTTTCTTACATCTATTGTCTGATTTGATTATTCAGGTTCAAGCTATTGAGATTTTGATCTATTATTGTAAACCACTATCTTTGGTTTATGGTTTATTCACTATGTAGTGTGCCTGAATAGAGTAAATATAATTTGATGCTCATTGGGGGCTTTTGTATTTCTCCATATTTGGGTTATGATTTGTAGTTTGGGTACTCATATTTTGTGAGATATTTTTGAGATCTTATTTCTATTGGAATCCTCCCTGCTGGAGAGCTGAGAATCGTGACAACCATTGATGAGTTTGAAAACTCTTTTCTTGATGATTCTTCTTGATCTTCAAAGGACCTTTGTGAGGTATGATGGCCATCATTCTTGTGAGATTCTATGTATTTTTATTTTCATATATTCTATTTTAGGTCTTTTATGAGCTCTGGCTCAACCTAAATTTGGGTTTAAGGATTTGAATTTTGACAGTTGTCATTTTTGAGACTTGAGTTCTATATTGTTCTTACCCAGAGCTCCCATTTCCAGTCTAGGTCTATAGCATTAGCAATGAGTTCTGAGTAATGTAGAATTACTAGATGGACATCCTTATGATTTGAACTCCCTATTTTATCATTTAGAAATTGATCCTTATCTATGTTAGTTGTCTCAAATATTTATCGTTTCACAAGAACTATGTCATTGTTGAATCTTTGAAACTCTGTTTTGTACTTAACTGAAATGAGCTTTACCTTCTGTAGTGCTTGATGCATGCATTTTTAACCTTGGAAACTTTTATTCATAAACACATTTTGGACATCTATATTCTTACCTCCCAGTACACATATTTTACTCATTCAGAGTTTAAGAAAAATGTTTCCATTGACTGTTGATTGTATGAAATATCTCAGATCCATCTTAACACTTAAACTTGGATTCGTTGTTTATCATTTAGAGATATTTATTCTTTTATTGTACCTATATTTGATTCAATTGATGCTTTGATGTGACCAAAAATTTCCTTTAGACTTCTATGTAAAATTTGTTATGAAAACTATAGATCTGAATAATCAGTTATTCTGAGTTGTAATGTCTCAATCATGTTCTTCCAAAGTAATTGAGGATTTTGTAAAGCACTATGGCTTGGATTGCTGAAATATTGAATATAAAGTTCCTTTGGAAGTTTTCTTGTTTCACCATTCTTTTCTTCTTGTGCCACTTGCTACCTGATCTTGGTTGTGAACTGTGTAATTCCTTATTCATTTCATGAGCAAAATTGAACTGAAATAATGATATTTCCATCATGTTGTCCACTCAAAATTCCCTGCTCTGATAAAAGTAAAATTTCAAAATTTCGAGTTATGAGTGTTTTTCTCTAAAGTGCCTAAGTCGTGAAAATTGAGAAAATCTGTGTTTTGGGTCATTTTGTATGTATTTCGGGCCTGTCAGACATTTTTGTCCCGCCTGTCCCTGGTACGAAAGTGCATTCTATTCCCCGATCGGCCGAAATCCCCGAAGTTGTTCCATTTTCAGGCCCGTCAGAACTTTTTGTCCCAAGTGTCCCAAAACTTATTGTGTGAGATGTTCCATTTTCGGCCAAAACACTCGAACCGCGTACTTCACACTTTCTTGTTCCAAATGTCCCAAATCAAAAAGTGCAAGTTGTTCCATTTTCGCCCGAACCGGCCGAGTCGCGTACTTTGGAACTTTTTGTCTCAAATGTCCCAATTTCAAACGGGCCTTTTGTTCCATTTTCCGCTGAAACACCTGAACCGCGTCCTTCACGCGTTTTCGTCCCAAATGTCCCAAAATACATTTGTGTGTCTTATCCCTGTTTCGCCCGAATCGGCCGAGCTGCGTGTTTCGCGCATTCACGTCTCACATGTCCCAAGCGTACCAAGTGTCATTCGTGCTTATTTTTCCCGCTCTACCTGAATATCATGCTTATTCAAATTGGTGGTTATGTATTAAATGCCCATTCATGGCCTTTCTCTCTCCTAAACGGCTATATAACGAGCATTTCCCCTTTGCATTTTTCGCACTACTTCCACGCTATCTTTTGCTCGAACCCTTGCAATTTGCAAACCTACGCGTGTTCCCCTCTCTCTGTAATTCCTTTCTGAGTCTGGTTTGCAGCTCTGTCCTCCTAGCTACTATCAATATGAAGATCAAATTTCAGGGACAGGAGCAAATTTCTCTACTTGAGTCTGCCATTCGCAATATTGGGGACAACGAAGCTCGTCATCTTGATTTCAGTGATTTTTGGGCAAGAATGGCGGACGTAAACCCTACACCAATGGCGCAGATGATTCACGATAGTGGTTTGGCTCTTGCTGGAGGTTTCCCAATCTCAGTACAGTGTCCTGACACCGTGCTTTCATGCGGAGCTCACTTCGACCCCGTTTCGAGTGAATTGACCAATATACATGGGGAACTCATCGCCAAATTGGATGCTGCCGCCATTAGCACTGCTCTAAGGATTCCAGAGATGGATAATGCCATAGTCATTTCCCGGGATCAAGCACAGGCCCTGTTCAACCAAGACAGTGAAAAATATAAGGCACGAGTGGCGAAGTCCTGGCTGAAGAACCCTAAGAAAGGAGCTTCTCGTCTGACCAAAACCCTCTTCCGAGTAGATTTCAATGAAGAGTTGGCAGACTTCATAATCTTGCTGGCTCGGGTTATGGGTTTGCCCTCTACCAACAAATTTCACTTCTGGATGTGCCCATTCATCAGCATGGTGTGCGAAGGAACGTAAAATATCAATTGGGTGGAAATCATAAGCATGAATTTGATGGAGCAGCTATCCAATGTGCAACAAACAAAGAAGTTCTATATGACTTCATACCTGATGTATACCCTGGCAGCATCACGACAATGGTTTGGCTTTTCTTACATCGACGCTCACAAAGATGATCCAGTATATGCTTACTGCCCGCAGTTCACCCTAGAGACCAGCAATCATAATTTCAGAAGGGTCAATGATGCTTTCACCATGTACGTGGTCAGACTGCTCGAAGGTGATACTGCTAGAAGGTTTTCAGATGAAGCCATGAACCTGATATCACAATATGGTGCTTATTTCATCCAATTCAGGAAATTTTCTTATATCAGGCTTGCTGGCTATGAGAGCACTCCTCTACGGCTTCCCATGTTCTGCAATGATAAAATGGCCTTGATAGAAATATGCAGGAAACTAGACAAGTTACACAGAACTTGTAGAGATAAGAATTTTTCTAGCTTGCACTTTCCCATCTCTCTGGGAAACTACACTTGCAAAATAGCTCTGGATGCTTAGACCATAGAGAGAGCCCTGATACCTATCACCGTTCATTTCTTCAAGCCAAGAACCTGCTTTGACTTGAAGAAGTTTATTGAACAGAACATCAAGATAATCTACCATCATAGGGTAGATACAGAAGACTACTGGGCTGACTGTGTAGATGATTTTGAGGCCAGGAGAAGGCATTGTGGCAGGTTCTCCCTGTAATTGATCCAAGAACTCGGTCTATACCAAGTTCCTGAAGGTCTCTAGGATGACAATTTTGATCTATACTCGTATGAGTATGAAAATGTGATTAAGCACACTCCTTTGGAGGACCTGGATTGGAACAGGAAAGAGAGGGATGATCTGGCTGAGATCCTTGCTCCAGTATTAGTCAGGACTAAGGTCTGGTTTGACAGGATGGTTCGAGAATTTAGGAGGCATTCAGGAGAATCCTCTTCTAAGGATGCTTCAACACCAAGAAGAGAAGCATCTATTCCAAGGTCAGAAACACCAGTGAAGACCCCTCCTGCTTCATCAATACAAGGACCTGCGGCTTCTACTCCTTCTTCATGCACTCAAGTGTACCAGAAAAAGCTCAAGGAGGTTAAGAAGGAGCCTGTGGAAAGTGATCCTCAAAGAAAGCAGGAAGAGTTGCCTATGGGACCAGAGAACATCATTGTTCTTAGTGAAAGTGAAGAAAGTGAAATAATAACTCTTGCAAGTGCTCCTGAAGATCCAGCTGATAAGGATAAAGAAATGCAGAGCACTGAGCTTTCAGGTGATGTTGACTCTTCTGCCACAATTGCCCCAAGTGCCCCACTCACTTCTCAAATCGAGTCAACAGCTGCACAGACCTTGAGCATCATGAGCTCTCTGTCTCTTGGTTCCCTTGCCCCTCCTGCTGATTCCTCTTCCTCTTTTGCATGGGTGTAACCTTTGGTTGACAAAAGGAAGAGGAAATTTTCCTCCCAGAGCTCAGGACCAAATTTTGATGCCGTTGCAGCCTTGTTGGGCACCACTCCTTCTCATGCCAAGAGAGCCAAGGTTACCTCTAGAATAGTATCTGATTCTCAAGGTCAACAATTCCTAGAGATTGCCAAGCCTACAACGGATAAATCAGAGCAGGACTTGCAGGTATCTGACTTAGAGCTCTCGAGAATCCCAATGGGAGAGTCTACCCCTGAAGGTGAAATTCACAACCTCTAGCAAATAGTCACAAGAGTCATTGGGAGGGTAGAGAAAGGGCAACAAACTATTAAACAGTTGGAAGAACAGGCCCAGGTTCTCATAGGTTTCATCAAGTCTCTTTTGTCTAAGGACAAAGTTTTAGACCCTACCCCATTGACTACTCTCCCACCTCCTGTAATTCTAAGCCAAGATGAAGTGCATAGTATTAAAGATATGCACAAGTATTCTGTCTATGGCAAAGCTATTGAAGCCCTAGTGGATGACATGCTTGTTGCTGGATTAAACTTCATCGATGAAGCTTTCAAACTCCACGAAAAGGTGAGCAGTGTACAACTGAAGATCTCCTCCACTATCAATATCATGGATAAAGAGCTCAAACTCTGGAGCAGTTGCATAGTAGACCTCCGACTCATGGGACAAGCAGATGAGAACGTTCTGTTGGCGAGTAAAGTCTTTGATGATGCAAAGGATAATCTGTCAAAGTCCTGGGTCTACAGTGTAGAGTGGAAGATCAGATTCCTGGAGGAGGCTTTGGGAGAACTGAAGAACAGTTGGTAGAAGGGTGAAGCTTTCAAGACACTGGTGGTCTCTGCTTTCAAAGATATACACTGTCATCTTCAGGATGAGACTTCTGGTACTTCCCTTTCCTTGCAAGAAATCAAAGCTCAATTCAGAGCTTTTGTCAAAGATAACCTATTCAAGGAAAGTTCCATCTCCAAGGAGAAAATGAAGGAGATTTTCTCTCTTCAATCTGCCATTGAAGAAGCAAACAAATATTATCATACTCATGTCGAGTTTGATAATGAGATGGAGATGTGTCTTGGATTTTTGACTCAGTCTACGACCAACACGTCAGTCCCTTGTGGCAAAGATATAGCTGAGGCGTTAAAGAAGTTCAGGCAGTGGATTCTGAAGTCAGTGGGTCCCTCTCAGTGACTGGCCACCTGTCTTCTTCCCCATTCTTTTCCGTTTTCTTTGTAAAAGGTTGAGGTATTGCGGTTGGCAGTCCTTAACTATTCTTGGTTTAAAAGAAATGGTTACGAAGAGTAACTGACTTGTAAGCTATATAATGGCATTTCTACGCCATTCGGAAAGGAGGAAGAACTTGTCATATTTTCTGAAAGTATAAATAGATTACAAAGGAATCAATACAGAAGGACTTTTCCATTCTTTTTCTATCTGATCTCTGTTATTTCTAAGATTTCATTTATTTTCTTTGTGAAGATCATTTGTCTTAAGTTCGTTAGTCTAACCGATTGTATACTCTTCAACTTTGCAAGCTCGTTGATCTTATATAACCAAGAAGGAACTTTGTGTCCTTGATTAATGAATATGTGTTAAGAAACTTTGTGTTCTAAGCAGATGTTATTTACAGAACTTTGTGTCTTTAAATTCCATCTTATTTATTCAATACAAATGATCTTGTTTCAATTCACTGTGACTTTCGCATACATAAAGAATTACTCTAATATCTATAATTCTGCATGTTGCCTTTCTGCTCTTTCCCGTACTCTCATTTCCTCAGTCCTTTTGTAATTGATGATCTTCATAGAAAACACTTTCGTGATATCCAAGTTTAACCAACAAATCATGTCTTGTACATTTGTAAATAAGTTCATTTCTGAATAAGGGAACCTCTCCCATTAAAGAGGAGGGACTTCTTGTCCCCTGACTGTTTCTCTTCGTAAAGTCCTATCTGACGACCAACACATCATAAGTTATTTTACTTCATAAATGTAATCTTACATAGTCCATTTCATTTATAGTGAAAATGCATACTTTTGATCTTAACAAATGATGAAAAAAAATTGAGTTCCATTTCTTCTTTCAGATGATGATATTCTATACTTGTTCCTATCTGCTACAATTATAATTGTACTTGACCATCTGTTTCATTTTTCATGCTTTCTAAAAGGAAAATGTGCTTATGAATTCATTTTGTAATTGATCTTGATTCTCGTGACAGAATTCATTTATATGCACTATGTAATTATTCTATATTTTGATCATCTATTTAATCCTCTGGTCTCAAGCTTTCTGAAAATCAATTTCTTCTATGCATTTAAATTACTTTTTCTCATTCAATTGTACTATGCGATTCTAATTTTGATTCTATCTTTCCTATATCTTACATGTTCTTTCTTTAAAGTATTTAGTTACATGAAACTATAACAACTGGATGGAGACAGAACTAGGAGCTCTAATAATATATAATCTATGTTCACAGGTACCTATTACTTGGAACTGGAGATGAGGATGAAGTGGCTAGAAATGAAACAAAGCTAGAAGCAAGAGAGAAATGACCCAAATAGGAAATGATGGGTTTCTTCTCTATCCATTTGCTTATAGTTTTAAGTATATGCATCTTTTATTTCTAGTACATACAAGTTACATCCCACGGCTTGTATGGGTTCACTGTACTTTTATTCCATGTGAATAGAAGAACTATTTTCATGTAATGAGATGTATATATTTCCTTTCTATACTTTATTCCATTTGAATGGATAATAATGAACTTGTATAACTCAAACACTTAAATAATTCACTTATGTATGGAAATAAATAAAAAATCAAATGTACGTTATAATGTTCATGGATGACTGAAATTTGTTCCACACCTTGTCCGCAGCTCTAGAGCTTCATGTATGATACATACTGCCCTTTCTACCTTCCTCAGGGCGTTGCAATGGTCATTTACAGTTGCCGCATAGTTCTCGAGGGTTTCAAATGGAAAGGCTACATTTGTGAGGCATGTCATTCTTTAACTATACCCAAGTTGTAATTTTAATCCAAAATGACTTCTAACTATCCAAAACCAAACAGTAAAAAACTATATCTCATTCTAGTATGGCTGTCCCAAACATATCCGAATTCGTAACTCAACCAATATGAGAAACTAAAAAGTTTCGAGTTGACGTTTTTCACACATGGTGTGAGAAATGTCAACATTTCTGGTGATCCTGTGGGGAAAATTACTTGCTAGCTTGTATACTAGTGCCTTGCTCTTGTCCATTGGGCAAGGAGTCAAATACATACAACCAAAACTTCCTTTTCTTAAAAACACACCAAAACAGGAAAGGATCTGGTGAACCAGATCATGTGCATAGGTGCACTTATTGAATTGAAAACTATAATGTGCATGAACTACACTTATTGAAAGGGAAATCCTAATATACCCTATTCTAACCAGATGGAAATCGAGGCTAAATAAAACCTAAGACAGGTAGTGAAAAATAGCTTCCTTTTCTCCAGAAATGAGATGATGAATTCTCCTTGTAAAATAAGTAGCATGATAGAATTGAAAATAAGATGTGTACCTTGAATTTGATCCAAAACTTATCCCAAAACATGAATAATATTTTTAATTTATCTACAAACTATTATGAAGTGATTTGGAATTTATTCTTGAGTATGTGATGCTCATTATTAGGCTCTGATACGAGCATGAATTTTGGTATTTTTGTGGCATGTCGTGAATGAGAAAGATATCAAATAGGACATGGCCTCCAAATAGCTGAAAAGATAATATTATTGTCTTGTACTGAAAAATGAATCTTTTTTCAATCACGGGTTCTTTCTGAAGTTATTTTGAATTATGTTCTGAGAGTTAATCTACCTCTATAAATTGTTGTATATTCTTTGTGCCACTATGAAACTGATATGAAAAGTATTAAGCCTATTCAATCTGTTGTACTTCATCAATCATAACATCATGAAGATGATGAGATGGTTGTTCTACTTCTTTAAACTGTTTGAAAAGATTTTTAAATTCTTCCAATTCTTGTTCATCCTCTTCAATTTTCTGATCTACTACTATTATGATTTACATTTCAACAGCATTTTCAAATTCTTTCATTTTATCCCTTCTTACAATGTTCTCTGCACATTTTGTTTGTTCCTCAATCAAAAAATGTTTATCCCAGATACTTGCAGTACCATCTAATAGTCATTGTGAAACATTTCAAGTCCCTAATAATGCAACTATATCCATGCTTGTAGCGTAACTTGGGTCTTCACACTCAGCTATTTGATTATGATCTTTCTGAAACCAATTTTTTTCCTTTCATTTGTCAACCATGGAAACTGATAAGCTGAAAACTAAGTGCTCATCCTTTAGATCAGTTGATTTATCTTGAGAAATGATTTGAAAATTTCCTTCAGGATCTACCAACTGGGATGAATTAGAATTTTGTAGGAGTATGGTGCTTTCATGCACACTATTATCAAAACACAAAGAATGTTGATCATCCCTAATGTGCTTTAGATATACTGAAAAATCAGATTGTACCTTTTTAATGGGTTAGTCCTCTAATTCTGGAGTATGATCAAACTTAAATTTAGATGCCCATCGATCTATGTTTTGTAAAAAATCTAACATATTGTTTTCATCATCTGGCTTTCCCTCCTGAATGATATTATGGTCCTTTTTCTCCTGGACTAGAAGTATGAGTAAAGAAGGAGTCGCACTAATCTCAGTCCTAATTGGAAATTATTTAAAGAGAGGTTGGGGTACAAACTTTGTTTTTAGCACATCAATTGAACACCAATTTGAACAATTTAATTTGGGTTTGATGCATGATTGTGGGGTAGGAAAATAAGGAATTTTATTATCTTGATAATTTAAAATTTGATCAATGGGATGCTTCGAGTGGAAAGGGAAATATATAGGCATTCAATTCTAATATGGAAGGTAAGTAGGAAAACATCTATTGATAGGGTCCCATAACCCGATGCCTATCAATTTTCACTGCTAATGATTTCTCGTTAGTTCCTTGACAACTAAAAATGATTTCTTAAGTTCATTAAGCTTGATTTCAAGATCTCTTTTCCTTTCACATTAAGAATAACCCTCTGCAACACTTTGACTTTGAACAACATAATTATCATCATATTACCAATCATACTAATATCCAAGGTTTGGGTCATAAGGATATTAATTCTAATAGGGGTTATGAAACTAGTCTGAAGGTGAAATTGGATAAAAGGGCTGCTAGTTTGGCTAATAATACTACTGAAAATGAGGGTTCATGGCTGTAGGACCTCATAAAATACTAAAACTATGAAAAGCAAGTCTGTTGCTCATAAAAATGGCTAATAACATCAAATAAACAGATATGATTTTCTTGAGAAATACCTAAAAACAAAAGCTAAAAATTTTATGATGTTGTTAAGTGTTCTACTGATCTAAAATCAGATTTATGAAGTCACCAGAAACATTCTACTTGGATCTTGAATCTTCAGAATGCATCAATAGTATTTTCTAGTCCTGGTCCCATCGGGAGTGCCAAAAACTATTATCTCTTAAAAGTGCACCCTGTAGAAAGATGGTTGCAGGTGTTCTAAGCTTATAAATTTTATCTCTCTCTTTCTTAGATATGACGAAAACACCTTAGGTCTGTGGGTATACCTATTTTGAGGTGAGTCTCAAGTATCAAGGCCAGTGGTTCCTTATTGATGTATCCTAAACTGATTTTTTTGAGTTTTAAGGGTAAAAGTGGACTATAAAAATGAAATTAAAAACGAATTGATACACCAAACTTGTATGAGGCCTTTGATTGAGTACATGCACAATTGATATGGAAAGAATTTCTGATGCACATGACAACAATTTTCTAAAGATAATTAAGCGTAAAAAATTTGATGTATTGAGGGATAAAATCATAACAATACTGCTAAGTTATACACACACATTAATATCATTGAGAAATTACTGAATTTGCAACACAGTAAGATGATTAATCAAGGCATTCAAGATTCATAAGATTAATGGAAACATACACAAGACTGCAAATAATTGGAAAGGCAAAAAATACTTCACATTCAAAGGAAAAAACTGGCAGAAACTACTTCAGCACTCTTGTATCTAAAAGTCCTCCCCCTCTATGCTTTGCGAAGGCACACAATATATAAAAAAATTGATTCACCCACCCTTCTTAAAAATAGACTAAGGTTGTAATCACCCATGCATTCTTTTTTTATCCTTTATTTAATAAATAAAGGAATAAAAAAAGGAAACTAATACAAAGAAGCATTAATATCCTTTGATTTGATCATAGTCAAACTGCATTTGACTATTCTATTTTTAAGAAATGCATGGATGAATAGTTTACAAAAATAAATCTTTCTTGATGAGCAAGTCTCCTTCTCTAAGCATGTAAATTATGTCTTATTTCTGATCTATCCTTTTGTGGAGGCATGCAAAAATCATCTCTAGGATTTGATGTTGACATCTCCATGCATAATTCTCTTTGTCTCTTTTGAATTATTAAATAATCATATCTTCTTGGTCACTTCCACTTGTGCACATGCAAAATAAAAAATAATCTTCCCATCTAAGAAAAAGGTGATCATAGCAATAAAGGGTCATCTTGTTTGACCATGTGCAAAATTATGATGTTGACTCCTTCACGTTTTCATGGCATATACTACTTTTTATTTTAGAATTTTTCACCCCCTTCTGGAAACATTAGCAAAAACTATAGTTTGAAGGCATAATGATTATAAACCATAGTATGAATTTGGAGTCAAAGTTAATCATTTAAGCGGGTAAGAATGTTCCCCTTTCTCACGATGAATTGACCCTTTGTGCAATGTTGGTGGGAATTTTAACCCAAGGTGAGTTAGGGTTTTCTTGGGTATGACACGTGGATTATTTGATAACCATGGTTGAGTGATGTAACACTCCATGAGTTGAGGAGGAAAAATAGAGGCAAACCTAATACTTTTGATTTGCATTCTTGAGCTCTATTCGAGCTAAACAAACTCAGCAAATATTTTTTTTATGGCCGACATATTTTTTTATCTTGAGCTTGAGTGGAGGATTCTATGGAATGTAGGGCTCATTTCCTATTATGATATTTCTCTGTGGAGGGTTTCGCAACCGCCATTTATACAAGGGGAAGTTGTGAGATTTTCCTTTTCCTTATTTTTGCTTCAATGTCATCATCATTTTAATCACTTCTTAGCTCTGGATCTGCTTCATAGCTGAGATGTATATGGATGTGCTTTCTCCCTTCATCTTTGACCTGAATTTTTGCCTAGACTTTGAAGGGTTAAGACATTGTGGACTTGGTTTCATGCTATTTTGAGTCACTATGGCTTCTATTATATCTTTATGGGGTTTATATGTGCTAAAAACAACTTAGAGCTCTAGGTTCTGCTTACAAATGATTATGTTATTGATATTCATGGTTTTTAGAGGTAAGACCCACTCTACCTTTTTTGTTGTATGAGCTTCTTATGCTATGATATTTTCATCATTCTTGTTTTCTGATGATATGGAGACATACTCTAATTTATTAGGTAAATAATCATCTTTTTTATGGTTTTTAGAGTCTCGCCATATCAGCTCTTTGGGTGCTTTCTGATCTGTGTATTCCATTCCTTGTATCTAAAATTATTCAACCTATTGGCAGTTGTTTACCTTTTTATCTTTAGGTAAGTTGTTGCAAAACCTAGATCTCCTAATACCCATTAACGAGTTTGTGATTATTTGACCTAGCTATGCATGTGTCTCTTATTCGAAGCTTGGACTTCTATATTGTTTACTCTGTTGAATGGTTATAGATTGAAAACATGGAAGTATCAACTTCACTCACCTCTATTATCTAATTTGATTATTCGGGTTCAACCTATTGTAAACCACCATCTTTAGTTTATGGTTTATTCACTATGTATTGTGCCTAAAAAAAGTAACCATAATTTGATGCTCATTGGTGTTTCTATATTTCTCCATATTTGGGTTATGATTTGTATTTTGGGTACTCGTATTTTGTGAGATATTTTTGAGATCTTGTTTTTGTTGGAATCCTCCCTACTGGAGAGTTGTGAAATGTGACCACCATTGATGAGTTTGAAAACTCTCTGCTTGATGATTCTTCTTGATATTCAGAGGACCTTTGTGAGGTATGATGGCCATCATTCTTGTGAGATTATGTGTATTTTTGTTTTCATATATTCTATTCTAGGTCTTTTATGAGCTCTGAATCAACCCAGATTTGGGTTTAAGGCTTTAAATTTTGACAGTTGCCATTTTTAAGACTTAAGTTCTATATTGTTCTTACCCAGAGCTCCCATTTCCAGTCTAGATCTATAGCATTAGCAGTGAGTTCTGAGTAATGTAGAATTCTCAAATGGACATCCTTGTGATTTGAACTCCTTGTTTTATCATTTATCATTTATCCTTATCTCTATTAATTGTCTCAAAGATTTATCATTTCACAATAATTATGTCATTTTTGAATATTTGAAACTCTGTTTTGTATTTGACTTAAATGCGCTTTACCTTTTGTAGTGCTTGATGCATGAATTTTTAACCTTGGAAACTTTGATTCATAAACACAATTTGGACATCTATATTCTTACCTCCTAGTACACATATTTCAATTATTCAGGGTTTAAGAAAAATGTTTCCATTGACTGTTGATTGTATGAAATATCTCAGATCCATTTTAATACTTGAAATTGGCATCACTATTTGTCATTTATAGATATTTATTCTTTTATTGTACCTATATTTGATTTAGTTGATGCTTTGATGTGACCAAAAATTTTTTTTAGAGTTTTGTGCAAAATTCATTGTGAAAAAAAAAGATCTAAATAATCAATTATTCTGAGTTGTAATGTCTCAATCATTTTCTTCCAAAGCAATTGCAGATTTTTTAAAGCACAATGGCTTGGATTGCTGAAATCTCGAATATAAAGTTCCTTTGGAATTTTTATCGTTTCACCATTGTTTTCTACTTGTGCCATTTGCTACCTGATTTTGGTTGTGAACTATGTAATTCCTTCGTCATTTCATGAGAAAAATTGAACTGAAGGAATGATATTTCCATCATAAGTTGTTTTACTTCATAACTGTAATCTTACATAGTCCATTTTAGTTTATAATGAAAATGCATACTTTTGATCTTAACAAATAAAGCAAAAAAATTGAGTTCCATTTCTGCATTCAGATGATGATATTTTTTTATTGTTCCTATTTGCTACAATTCTTATTATTCTTGACCATTTGTTTCATTTTTCATGCTTTCTAAAAGGACATTCTACCTATGAATTCATTTTTTAATTGATCTTGATTCTCGTTATAGAATTCATTGATATGCACTATGTGATTATTCTATATGTTGATCATCTATTTAATCCTCTGGTCTCAAGCTTTCTGAAAATCAAATTCTTCTATGCATTTTACTATGCTTGATCTTATTCAAATGTACTATGAGATGATCCTTTTGATTATATCTTTCATGTATCTTGCATGTGCTTTCTTTAAAGGATTTAATTACATGAAACTGTAACACATGGATATAGAACAAACCTGGAGCTCTAACAATATATACTGTATGTTCATGTAACTACCTGTTACTGGGAATTGGAGATGATGATGAATCAAATGATAATGAAACGAAGCCAGAATCATGAGAGAACCGACCCAAATAGGAAATGATGGGTTTCTTCTCTCTCCATTTGCTTATAGTTTAAAGTATATGCATCTTTTATTTCTAGTAAATACAAGTTACGTCCCATGGCTTGTGTGTTTTCAATGTACTTTTATTCCATATGAATAGATGAACTATGTTCATGTAATGAGAGGTATATCTTTCATTTCTATACTTTCTTTCATTTGAATGGATAATAATGAACTTGTAGAACTCAACACACTTAAATAATTCACTTATGTGTGGAAATAAATAAAAATCAAATATACCTTTTAATGTTCATGGATGACTAAAATTTATGCCACACCCTGTCCCCAGCTCCATAGCTTCATGTCTGATACATGTTTCCCTTCCTACCTTCCATAGGGCTTTACAATGGTCTTTTACAGTTGGTGCACAATTCTGACCAGGGTTTCAAATGAAAAGGATGCATTTATGAGGCATGGCATTCTTTTACTATAGCCAAGTTGTAATTTTAATCAAAAATGACTTTGAACTGTCCAAAACCAAACAATAGTATTTTTCTGAGATTGTTGTCCCAAACCTAGCCAAACAATTAAAAACTATATATTTTTCTGAGATTGTTGTCCCAAACCTAACCAAACTCGTAACTCGATCCATCTGAGAAACTAAAAAACTTTGAGTTGACCTTTTTCATACAGGGTGTGAGAAATGTCAACATGAATCGCACCCCTACCTCCTTAGATGGCTACACACATCATAATTGGGGCAAAAATCTAAAAATTTATCATGAATCATCTCCTCTTCCATTAGGACATCCCTTCTACCATTATAGTTGTAAATGGTAAGTACTTCAAGACCAATATTATGAAATCCTTGTCCCAACATTTTCAAATATGGATAAAGTTTTATACTCCGTGTTACCCTCAAGGTAATGGACAAATAGAACCCTCTATATAAATCCTTCTTCGAATTATGGAAAATATGGTAAGTAAGAATTGATGCAATTGGCATTTGTAGATCCATCCCTCCTTATGGGCTTATTAGACTTCCATACACACTCCTACTAGTGCAACACCCTAATCCTTAGTTTTTGGCATGGATTCCATCATCCCCATATAATTTGAGCTTTCCTCCTTGAGAATATCTCTTAGATATTATCTAGACAAATACAAAGACTAATTCATGGCTAGTTTGGAAGAGTTTGAACTGATAGATTAAAGACACCTTCGTGAACTCAATCAATTAATAGTGTATCAAAATCAAGTTTCCTATGGCTACAAAAATTGGATTATACCTCGTCAGTTTGAGGTACAAGATTTGGTGTTGAAGGAAAAGAAGCTCGATACGGTGAAGGAAAGAGAAAAGAATTGTAAGTTTGAACCTAATTGGTTGGGACCTTACGTGATAGTGACAAAATACGGGTCAAGAGCATACAAACTTTCCTATCCCAATGAAGATGATCTAAACAATCCTATGAAATCCATACACCTCAATTCATTATACACTTAATCATAGCGCACACATAAAAAACAACTAAAACAATATAAAAAATGTGAAAATAATTTAAAAAAAAAAAATTAAACTAAAAGTAAAGAGGAAATAAGTCACCCAAGTGTGAAAACCACAAAATTGTGGCACTTTGGATAGGTCCTTTGTGAAAAATGGTTTTCAACACATTGGAAGGATTCATTTTTCACAACCATCTCACATCTAGGTGGTACATTTTCTTTATTCTAGAGCTACTTTTTCACCTGTATTGAGATTCCTTTTGATCCTATGCTTTTCAAGCCTTTATCGAGCTGATCCTCATCTTGTAAATCTGTGATAAGATTACCTTCATATATTCCAATATAATGCTAGGGGAATCTTAACTTTCATATACATAACATGTGGCATCTTCCCTTGTATATTCCCACTTAATGCTGGGGGCATCCACGTTTCTCTTTTTTTCTTTATATATCTTCTTAAATTTTATAGAAAATCATAAAAACTTTCAGATATGTTTGGAAAATTTAAAAAAAAACATTGAAAATTGTTTGACAATACAAAAAAATTAGAAAACCATATTGTAGAAAATAGAAAAACAATAGAATAAAGTTCCCAATAATAGCACAAAATGCATCAAAAACATTCTCACAATAACATAGTAGTACTTTGCTTTCTTATTTGTTTGTTTGTTTTCTCATTTTTTTGTACATTTTTTGTATATCTTTACTTACTTCCTTATACATTCAGTATAGTGTGTTGCTTAACGTACTTCGTATGATTGATCTATTATTTTCTTGATTAGATTCATTATTATTTATATTCAATGTGTTTTGTTTGCTTGTATGAATTTGTAGATAGTTGTGTTGTGATTGTTTGTTACTTGTACATTTTTTGTTTTCTGATCATCATTTATATCTTTACATATAACAACACATACATCATATATAAAATAAATAATATCTAAGCTACATAATCATGAAAATAACATCCAACATGTATGTTAAGCTACTATTATCTGACCATATCATCAATGGAGTAATACAGACCACCTCCTATCCCCAAAACCAATATCAAAAATTAAAAATGTGGACAATCATAAGTATCTCATGAAAGAAAAACAATATGATGTCATCTAATTTTATCTCATAAATAAAATAGATGTGATAAAATCATGCATCATAACAAATTTCATCATCATATACATGTAAATATTTCAAAATGTACATGTCCATATATAATGTGTCTCGGTACATAATCAACAGATAAAAAGTATTCCATCATGGTCATCAATAAAAACATGCATCCATATCAAGGAATAGCCAAAAATAGTACATATATATCATAAAGTATGTGCCTTCATAACAAGGTGTACATAAAAAATAAATACATATATGTATATTTCATCCAAAACATAATAATAGATGAATCTCGCCCATGCTAGGGCTTCCTAGCCTTGGTTCCTGTGTTGGCAATATTAATTGTGAAATTTGAGGTGGCAACCCCTTATGAGCTAATGGCTACTCCAAAAATATAACTGATCGATATGACCTATTTTATCTCGATGTAGACCTGCTAATAGCAAATTGACTAAATAGAATCACTCGCTACCCCTCGCGGATAACTGCATCATATAACTGCCTGTAGTATGATGCCTCATCACTGGCTGTGACTAAGTCAATAAACACATCTTGTGTAACTGATGCTATGGTGGCATGTCTAAGTTAAATGATATGTCTTGTAAGTCTTGCAATATCTACTTGAGCTAGATTTTTTTTTAGGTGCAGTACGTGGTAATGAGATGTATCGTAACCCGTGAAAGTAAAGATTATGTTAAACCCTGTATATATACACCATGCATAAGATGTTATGGTTAATTTGAGTGAATCACCTTATGTGTTAGTGATGTAGTTACGTGTTATGTTGTGAAACCTACACTAACTAACCCTTAGGGAAATCGGTAAAAGGTGTATGTTTGGATTGAGGAAATGTGTACCATATATCAATCACTTGAGCTGAGTACGAGAAGAAGTAGAGTCTTACATAGGATGAAAACCCACTTTTGTTTGTTTGGTATGTATGACACTTGCTCAATGGATGTCATAAATAGCATGTTTCACAAACACATCAAGCTTAGGAGATGGTGACCTACACTCCTTTCTCTCTCCCTATATGGTTATTGTATGGATTCAACCTAAGTCTAGTTACGACTATGTTGAGCCTTGTGGAACTGGAAGAGGGATGATTCAGACAAAGATGATAACAATTGTATTATTTGATATGTTATTTATGAGCTGAGGCTCAATTTCCAAGTGTTATTAATTCATTGAGTACTCATTTTGTGGCCATATAAGGCCACATAGTTATTGTGATCTGTTATTTCTCTATACATATTTTATTTATATATTTATCATTTTATTTTTCCTACTAGAGCTAAAATTTCTCTTCATTGATGTGTTCCATTATTTGGGCATTTTATTTGGTTGTTGCAATAACATGAGGATTTTTCTATAACTATGGCTATTTTGTCATTTTCTTTACTTAGTTTAAATTTTTCTTTTCATGTTTAAAGGTTTTATAAGCTATCCCAAGGCTTGGGATTTTTTCGACTTGGCATTTGAAATGGATTTTTATGCTAGTTCTAATGTCATAATTTCTAGAATAGGGTCACAAAATGCACCATGGAGTGGTTGAACCTATGGACCCACTTCATTGTATAGGGGTACACCCGAAGGAGTTAAAAATAACTAGTAGTTTGTCTAACCATGAGATGAAGTGTCACTTGGGTTAGGGGTGTTTAGACTCGATGTGCCTAGAGCTATATGGTGACCAACCTCTCGTATAGAGCTAAAAGGAATATTTATCTATATGTTATTGCTTAGGAGGTATATAGAGTTTTTTTTATACTTTAAGAGGTATATGGAGTTGTTTGTGATGCTTTGGGAGGTATATGGAGTTTTTTTTTTGTTGCTTTTGATGGTATATGGAGTTTTTGTGTTGCTTTAGGAGGTATATCGAGTTGTTTGTGATGCTTTCGGAGGTAGATGGAGTTGTTTTATGCTACTTTAGGAGGTATAGAAAGTTGTTTTATTATGTTTCAAGAGGTATATAGAGTTGTTTTATGATGTTTTTGGAGGTTTATGTTGTTGGTAATTTGATTTATGTGTACTCATGTGAGTCTGGTCATGTTTTTTTATGTTGAGGATTGATTTCTCCTCATTGAGGGCATACTTTGACCCCTTTTTGACACTATGTAACTATATTTATTGTCCCACGTTGTGTGAAACATACATATGTGTACCTGTTGGGAATTCCATGTTGTAGTAGTTTTCTTATATTATAAGTACTGTTGTGTGAGGTGCATGTGTAATAAATACTATGTTGTGTGGATCGTGTATGTTCCTTCCATTGTTTGTTTGAGTTCTTTTGATGTGATATAATCGTAGAAGTATGTAGAGATATGTATTGTCGACCAGTAGTTTGTGTTTGGTTCTTGCATCGCTTGTGATTTTAGTTTTTTGTTGGGAACCCACAAAAGTAAATAAACTAGCATCTTTAAAAAAATTAATATTTAGTAGTTGAGATTTTGAAATTATGTAAAGAAAATATAATAAATCATAAAGTAGAAGATCAATATCTACCAATATTTGTAGAACATTAAAATTTAAAATATTGCAGAAATTATCTTGCTTCATTGTGGTCATGCTTTAGAAACAAGTATCTTTACACTGGTGACATGAATCATTGATTATTTCCACTTTACTCAATAGTACCATTTCTAACCTGGAAATGGTGTCACATTTAGGACGATGATCTTATAAGGGGAGGGAAATGTAGTGCCTAACTAATTAAAAAAAATTAAAATAATAAAATGGGGATATTTTGATTTGTACGATGGAGTGTAAAATATGAAGCTAGTAGGTGATTAGATTAGAGGGAGATGTGAGAGTGTCATGTGAAATAAGCTTTAATAGGTATGGGCATCCATAAAGACCATATAGACCTATCACTTTTCCTTGCATAATATTACACACACTTTATTTTAAGATCCAAAACATTTAACCACACTAAAACTTAGTCACTATTTTAAATTTAGAAGTAATTAGATAATGGGAGCAAGGGAAACATGAAGTAGGAGTTGTATTGAAGTGGATGGAAATGTCTTGAGGAATTTTTTTAGTTAATTCTCAGTACACCAAGTAAACTTGTGGTGGTGGTGTGGAACTAATTTATTGATGTGTTGATTACAAAAGATATCAGGACCTTCTAGAGACAATGACATTGTTTCACCTATGTAATAAATGAGTCTCCAACTAGATAAATTACATTTTCCCACGTAATCCGAGCCTATGTCAAAACATGAGCTTTAGAAAATGGTATGAACATCCATCTAAGCATAAAAGATAGAGGAATTTTATAATATTTTTTATTTTTTAGTGCTCTGGTATATGCGTATGCAAGTGTGGGAGTGTGCACTTGGCATGTGAACTCTTTGACTGAATTCCTAAAATAAATGTGGCCTTGTTGACAAAAATGGCTCAACGATATGAATAAAGAATCATTTTTTTGAAAAGGTTTAGATAATTTCAAGAAAATTATATTTCCACTGCCTTTACTAGTATTTCCCCCTTCCTAATAATAATGGAGAACTTTCTTAACTTGTTGAAAAATTCACTCTAGAGGGACTAAAGATCGATTCATTGCAAAATGGCTCATGGTTGGAAATTAATGCCTTTGAAAATGGTCCAAAATATTTTCCATTTGAGTTTAGAACTTTGAAATCTTGCCTTGAAGCTTTATATGGTTGCCTTGAATCTAAGACAAGAGTTATGGAACAAGAGGCATATCCAATAGTGGATGAGTTGACATCTAAAATAATTGCTCTCGATCTTGAAAGATTTGGACAGATCAAAAGACATTTGGTTAAAATATTTGGTCATGTGCAAAAGGTTAGAGATGAACTAGATCACTTGCTTGATGATGATAAGGATACGGTTGAGATGTATTTAATAGATAGGTTTATGTAGCAACATCTGGATGGGAATTTTCTCTCTTCCTTTCATTTGTAAAGAGGTGAAATGAATAATGAATTGATATATTCTAATGGAGACAAGGAAAGTGGTTTTGAATCCTCGAATGGAACATTAAATACAATAGGTAAAGATGAGGACAATGTCATAGGTAGTAGCACACATAGTGGACTAAGGGTATTGATTTGGAGGAGCTAGAAAGATTTTGGAGGCTTAATTTGTCTAGATTGATGGAACACTTAACAAAATATCAAGAATTATATTCCAAACATCACACCCTTTTTTGTGAGACTTTCTATTGTTGAAATTATCAGTTTTATTTCAAATGACCTAGTGGTTCTGTTGATGGAGAAATCACAGGACCTCTGAATGTTTGCAAATCAATGGGTTGAGACTCTCAGTGTGATTGCATAACATGGAGATTTTCCCAAGTGCAGGACCTTGCGAAATCAGAAAAGATCTCTGGATGAAGGCCGGTTCCTATTCCTCTATTCAGATGCACACGTAAAAATGTAGAGGGTTTACTCAAAAACCTAATCTAAATTTCCAAGGAGATAGCGTAAGAAGATGCATAAAAATAAACCTAAACTAACAAAGGTGATGCATTGAGGAATGAAGAACACCTGTCTTGCCAATAAACACAAACCATTAAAATGCAATGCAAGATCATGCACAGATAACCAAATTTGCAGTGAAAGATCAGGAGGATGTAAATGAACACAAAGAGGATTGAGAATCATCAACGTACATGCATTATTTGCTCCAAAGATTGATACAATACACTAAAAAATGCTAAGAGGCAAAGTTGCATTAGAGTTTTAGATTGGAGGTTTGAACTCAACAAATTTGTCTGCCAAAGAGAAGAAGGGAGCGGCAAAACAAGAATGTCCAACATTTAGAAATAAGATCCTCCTTAAAATTTATAGGAATATAGAGAGAGGGAAGAGAGAGGAATTCCAAAGCTACCCCAACCACCTCTAGATTGTATTTAATTCATCTCATTATGGCAGTAGGTGAGAACCCTAGCAAACCCAAAAAATGGCAAACTATATTTTGCATTTTTAAAGAACATATTCTCACCCAATTAAACATTTTTTTTAAATTTTGGTAGAGGATCTTGTAAGCTATCCGAAAAGTCCAACCTTGCGTTAATCCGATCTCCCTATGAAAATGTATGGCCATTTGAATATTTGGGTCAAGGTTTGCTTTTTGTCAGGTTCGAGGTGTCAACGCTCAAAATGTTGCACCTCCTAAAGATGTGCCTTCCAACTTGCACCAAGGTGCATCCTTTTTCATTTCAACATCATTTTACCTGCACCTTCTAACTTGGACCAAGGCACATTCTTTTTCATGTTGACATCGTTTTACCTGCGCCTTCTAACCTACGCCAAGTCACATCCTTTTTCATGTCAACATCTTTTTACCTGTGCCTTCCAACCTATGCCAGGGCGTATCCTTTTTCATGTCAACATCTTTTTTACCCACGCCTCCCAGCCTGCACCAAGGAAAATCCTTTTTCAGGTCGACATATTTTTAGCTGCGCCTTCCAACCTACACTAGGGTACATCCTTTTTCATGTTGACATCTTTTTACCTTCACCTTCCAACCTGCGCCAGGGTGCATCCTTTTTCATGTCAAAAACATTTTACCTGTGCCTTCAAACCTGCACCAGGGAACATCCTTTTTCATGTCGACATATTTAGTTTTTTTGATTTCCATATTATTCTATTGGTCCATATTTACCTAGGGAGGGAAATATATACAACAGGTTCTTAAATATGCAATAAGTGACACAATTTAAAGTTTTCAATTAGTTTCAAAACATGACGAAAACACCACATGAGATGGTCAATTTTATGGGAAGTTCATTGGTGTTGTGGAGATCTTCATGCTTAGAGGGTTGGGTTATATGTGGCCTTGGACACTGTCTTGAATATAAAAAATGGGCTGGTTGTGGGTGCACATGAATTGTCTTCCAGAGTGCCAAAATAGAGTTCGAGCCTGGTAGAATGTGGGTAAACCCACCTGGATCACCACTTGTACTATGGAAGCTAATATTTTCTAAGCATGGTCTCCTTATCTAAATATTTTATAATTTTTGTACAATTGGTTCTTCATTTGCAATAAAATAAAAATACTAAACTATTAGTTACTCAAACAATTGGATATTTTAACCACACAACTAGTGTAATTAATAAAACAACACCTCATGCTTTTTCTACCGACTTGTAATTTGACCCTCAACTATGTCACAACCACAACCTTATACATTACTTAACCAAGAGTGTCAAAAATTAGTACTCATGTCTGTTGGTTTTGGAAATAGCTAGATGAGTTAACTAAATTAACCATTTCTACCTACATTGCAAAGTTAGAAAAATGCAATTTCTAGAGACTTGTAAAACATCACTTTGAGCCCCGTAAAAGAGTTTTCAAGCATCGTATATGTTCCTCATTATGTAGAGAGTCACGTCAAGCATTAAATCAAACTTGTTTGACCATCTACGCTCTCTTTTTCACTCCTCTAGGAGTCATGTTACTCTGTTTTACACTTGTAGGAAGCTACTAAAACTGAAAAATTTGGTTTCGTTTAGGCTTTCCATTTGAACCCTGTGCAATGAAATGCTTATCCATTTTCGCAAACCTCTACTATTTTTACTCGACAGTTTCTTTGACCCTTTAGTTTGGGAAAAATGCATTCTTAGACACTTTATAAATGCAGTTTTGTAGGCATTTGGTCATGACTAAGGTAAATTATACAGATTATGATTGATCGCTCTAGAAACTTAGCCGCCGATTGAAATACATTCACTAGTTTCAAATTCTGTCAGTTCTTGTGAATTTTTTGTATAGAAATGGACATGTAGGAAACTACTCATCGTGAATTTGCTTATCAGAAGACATTTTTTTAAGTACTTTCTTAGCCTTCTAGTTAATATTTGATGTTTCACAACTAGGAAAGAAAATGTAAAAGAATACCCAAAAAATCTAACCAAGTTAGAAAAAAGGAATGAAAACATCTTGAAAATTTAATATAAGTGTATGAAACGCTATCTTGAGGCTTATTGTATGAAATTTAACTTTTAAAAAAATTATTTATCTCTCTTCCTTAGCTCTTTCTCTCTCCTTAGTTAAGAAATGAACTGAAATGAAATGAAATGAATACATATGTGTCTAACCCTCTCTTTTCGAGCAAAAACTATTATTATCATGTAAATGGAAAACTAAAAACATTAATAATGCTAGATCTTGGTTAATGCCTTTTCAATCATTTATCACTGATTTCATGCTCAAATGGTTTTTCAAGATGCAAGTAATATGATGAAATGACATGCTTTTGATTCATTTTATATTATTGTAGTTCACATATGTGAATGGAAAGAAATATTTATGTATTGTTATGTTATAGTAAAGACTTATGATTGAAATTTGGTAATATGAATGAGATGTTAGATTTAGGGGTGCTTTGGGAAATGTGCATTTAATTATAGGTGTTCTTTTGATTAAGATTTAGATATGGTAAACAAAGGGAGGATGGATATATATGTTAAGAGATACTATAAAGGATAAGCTCAAAAATTTCTAAGTATTTAATTTTTTTATGAATGAAGTGTTTTAATATTTTTAATATGCTAGTGTTTAAGGGAAACATTCATCTAAACATGGGTGTTATTTGACTCCGAAAAAAAATGTATTGTAAAAGTTTACTAAATGTGTTAAATGTAATTAAATTTAATAGTTTATAGTGAAATTCCACTGTCCAATTGATGATTAAATCATTAGTCTGCAGTTTTTCTTACTTTTAAAATGTAATAAAGAAATATAACCAAAATAGTTAGCCCTAGTATAAAATTCGTGTATAAATACCCTTCCTGTGTGTTTCCTTTTAGCATAGAAAACTAATACCTTAGAATGAACTTAATATTTACACTCAAGGAAACCTTCTATCTTAGATAAATAAAAGACCAAGTATGAGTTTTTCTCCATAGACTATATTCTTAACAACATCGTTGTGAACCCGATGGTTAGGATTTACATTGTCAAAATTTACCTTGAGTATGTGGTCCCTTTCTAGGATTTGTAATCGTGTGTGTAGTAAGGAGAATATGTTATATTAAGTAGTAATCCTTGGGAAACATACAGAAAACACAGTGTAAAATCATCTTGTACCTACATACATGTTGAGTGGAAAATATTTCCACCTAACCTTAAAAGTCACCTTAAGAGTTGGGATCATAAATGAATTTGATACCCAATCTCGTTTATCCTTGGGATTCTATGATTCAATTTGAAGAGTTAATTGCGAAAATTAAAAACATTTTAGGGTATGATTAAATTGTGAAAACATAATCATAAGATGATGTGTTTATAGAAAGGTGAAATTTAGGTTGTTATCTTATCCTAATTAAATCATCTTATAGTGAGAAATGAGACGTACTTTGTGTAAACTCTAATGCGAACCTTAACCCTTTTAAACAATGCAATACTCCATCTTTCTCTCCCACTAGTCCTATTAGGTAATGGATGTCTGATGGGAAACTATGTGATCATGTTCTTAGAGAAAAATCCCTTAAGACAGGGATTTGTAGTCTCGCGAGGTTAAAAATTCCCCTATTAACAATAGGTTATACAATTCAGTACAAGAGGTTTATGAACCTAGTTAGGGAGAAATTAAACATCTTAAGTCAGATGTAAAATGATACTATGGAAACCTAATATAGAAGCATAATAAGGAGGTATGTTGCCATGTTAAGAGCCTTCGAATCCTTAACTAACTATCAGATTATAAGTATAATAAAGATATAATTGATGCTTGTCCCTAAGAATTGTAATCGTGGGATGTTATTCCACATAAAATTGAAACATGATCTTCCTTGTAATGTGATTAAACCCTCTCACTATTGATAAAGAACCTATTTCCTATAATACGTAGTGGACTAACTCAATTATCAATTTATAAATGAATGAAAGAAACTTGACCCTAATACCTTGAGAAAAGATGCAGATATTCCCTCCGTTGGACTCACAATTTTTCTGTTACATAATTGCAGAATGATAGTAGATTAATATGTATGCCCTTAGGACTGAATCCTAGGGATATAAGTTGGTATCCTTTTGTTTAAATAAATAAGAGAATAACAAATGAGTGAATTAAATAAGTAATTACAATTATGTAGATAGTCCTTATTCAAGGAGATACTTTGAAAGTTAAATGTTAATCATTATAGAGGAAATCTAGAAAAAAAGAAGAAAAGAAAAAGGGAATGTATTCTTCACATATTATGAACCTTTCTAGGACTAATGTTAAATATTAAAACATGATTGTAATAAATGCATTCTCCTAAAATTTCGTGTCATGGCAAGAACCTATCTATAATTGTGTCATGTAGTTGAATGATTCTATTGTGCCTTGTCAAGAAATAAATGTGACCTTGTTGTGCATTACGTGGCTCATGTTATCTACACGGGTTAATGTTTGTGCAAACATATATTGAGTCCTATGTAGTTATAAGTGATATCCTGTAGTGTCATGTGTACTTCAATGTAAGTAAAAAAATTAAATAAAATTATTGCAGTATTTTTGTGTGTAAAATGTGGTCATTACACCCTCCCTCTCATAAACGTTCCATTATAAGTATGATATAATTAATGTGGCTAGCAAAGGTAAGAATAATTTCATTAGTGTAGCTATTAGAGGGAACTATGATATAATTAATTAAGTATTTAGTTTTATGTTGCTATGTTTTAGAGTGAAATGACAATTATTTTTTAATTGGCAAATTTTTATGTTTACAAAAATACCAATCTTCACAAAAACATGGGATGTACAGAACCATTTCTATTTCTTCACAAAAAAATGGTTCTTTGGTGAAGTTTCACTGTAATTACATACTTTATAATGGAAAATAGGAGTTATAAGCAATATTAGATATGAAATTAAATTTTTACATATTTTTAACCACTTATGATTAAATGTACCTTCTAATGGAACATTTCTCATCTTTTTGTGATAATTCTATAACATTTTTTAATAATTGTATTAAAGTTTCTTTAATGTGTTGATTTTTATTGCTCATAATACACACTTTTAAACACTGTAATTAAGGTATATTTTATTTATTTGCTTTATGGATTAAAATTATATACTAAAATTGTGGGAAGGGTTTCCTCTCTAATTATTTATTAGTGGACATATTGAAATGGTTACCCCCTTAATGAGGTAAAATAATACATGTAAAAGTATGCACCTCTTGAAATGCTTGCCCCCTTAATGAGGTTAAATAATACATGTATATCTATATGATTCCTTTTCTTAGTCAAGGAAGAGCTTGAAAGCCTCTTAGCAATTAGATTCATCAGACCAATTGATTATTTAGAATGGATATCAAATATAGTCTTGGTGCAGAAAAATCTCATTGGAATCAGAATTTGTACCAACTTTAGACACATAAACAAGGCATGTCAAGAAGATTAATTCCCTCTTCCCAACATTGACATGATTATCAATTAAATTGCTAGCTATGAAATGTTATCTCGTGTGGATGTATTTTCTGGCTATAATCAAATTAATATCATGGATGGGTACCAACATAGACTTCCTTCACAACCCTTTGGGGGAATTTCTGCTATCAGGTTATGCCCTTCATACATAAAAACACCGGCGCAACATATCAACGGGAAATGAAAATGATATTCAATGACATGCTCAATGAAATCTTGGAGGATTATTTTGATGATATACTGGGTCAATTAAAGATGAGATAAGATCGCCATATAGTCTTGAGACACATATTTGAATGTTTCAGAGAGTATAAAGTTAAGTAAAATATGAAGAAATGTTTCTTTGAGGTATTATTAAGTAAACTATTTAGTTTCATTGTATCCAAAAGAGGGATTCAAGTTGACCCTGCTATGATAGCTAAAATTACTTAAATGCCTCATCCCAAAAACCTGAAGTAGTTGTGTAGCTTATAGGGAAAAATTCAAGACATTTGTTGCTTTATATCACAACTCACAGAAAAATATCATCCTTTAAATCATTTACCAAATAAGGAAGTTGACTTCTTTTGGGGACTTGACTAACAAAAAGCCTTTGATTTTCTCAAGCATTATTTGGCCAATCCTCTAGTCCTAATGCCACCAAAAGATGGATAACTACTATTACTATATATATCTACTACCCAATTTACTACTGGCTCCTTGCTTGTTCAATTTATTATCTTAGTCATACTTTGATCACTTACAAGATCAACTACCGTTAGATTAAAAAATATTGCTTGACTTTCATTTTTACCTTTCAAAAATATCACAATTATCTATTGAAAAATATTACTAAGAGTATATCTAAATTTGACCATGTGAAACACTTCTTAGCAAATTTAGAACTTAGTGGTAGGATTGCTAATTGGATCATCCTACTCAGTGAGTTTCATATCGAATATGTTCATCAAAATTTAGATAGAAGACAAGTTCTTTCAGACCAGCTAGCTGAAGTAATTTTTCCTAGAACAGATCCAGTGTGTTTGTATCTTACAGATACAACAATAATGTATAGCAAATAATCTATTATGTGGTAAATACACTTTTAGGGATCATTCACTTTCCACAGTTTAGGAGTAGGATTAGTGCTACTCACTCCTTGAGGGGACTTTATACCATAGGATTTTTGCCTCATATTTCCATGTATGAACAACATAGAATAATATGAAGCACCCATTGCTAGGATGAAGCTAGCTATCAAACGGAACATACACTAACTTAAGGTCATTAAAGACTCGCAGTTGATCATCAAATATGTCAATGATGAATATAAGGTCAAGGATGAGAATCGCATCCCATATAAGAAGTTAGTGGAGAATCGTAAAGAGTATTTTGTGTGTATCACTTTTAAATAGATCCCAAGAGCACAAAATTGGTCTAAATGTGATATGGTGATAATGGGTTCCATGTTGTAGATTCCACCAGAAAATAAAGAAATGTCATTCTTTATTCGTAGAGTTTGAATTGATATATGAAAGACAATTCCGCACACTCAATAAATTGCTAGTGTATCATAATCAAGTTTCTTAGAGCTACAACAATTAGATTGTACCTCATTAGTTTGAGGTATGAGACTTGTTGCTGAAGGAAAACAATTTCAACACAGTGAAAGAAATAGAAAAGAAGGGTAATTTTGAACCTAATTGGTTGGGACCTTACATCATAGTGGAAAAATATGGGTCAGAAGCATACAAAATTTCCTATCTTGATGAAGATGAGTTGCGCGATCCTATGAACACCATACACCTCAATTCATTCTACACTTAATCATGGCACATTAATTAAAAAACAAATAAAAAAGTTTTGAAAATGTGAAAATAAAAAGAAAAAGAAAAAAAACAAGTAAAATTAAAGAGGAAATAAGTCCCCAAGTGTGAAAACCACACAATTGCAGCACTTTAGATAGGTCCTTGGTGAAAAATTGTTTTCATCACCTTGGGAGGTTTCATTGTTCACAAGAATCTCACATCTAGGCTTTATATTTTCTTTATCTAGAGCTATTTTTTCACCTGTGATTATCTTGTAAATCTGTGATGAGATTTCCTTTGTATATTCCCATATAATGCTAGTTGAATCTTAACTTTACTGTACATAACATGTGGTATATGCCCTTTTATATTCTCCTTTAACGCTGGGTGTATCCACATTTCTCTTTTTTTCTGTACAAAGCTTCATAAATTTTGTAGAAAATCACAAAAACATTCAAATATGTTCAGAAAATTAAAAAACATTAATTTTTTTTTTTATAATCCAAAAACATTAGAAAACCATCTTATAGAAAATACAAAAAAAAAAGAATATTGTTCCAAAAAATAGCATAAAATGCATAAAAAATTGTCTCACAAAAACATAGTAGTACTTTACTTTCTTGTTTGTTTGTTTGTTTGTTTCTTTTCTTTATTTTTGTACATTTTTTGTATATCTTTACTTATTTGCTTGTACATTTGGTATAGTTTTTTACTTAACATACTTCCTATGATTGATCTATTCTTTTCTTGATTAGATTCATTCTTGTTTATATTCAATGTGTTTTGCATGCTTGTATGTATTTGTACATAGTTGTGTTGTGCTTGTTTCTTACTTATACATTTTTTGTTATCACATCATCATCTATATCATCACATCTAACATCACATAAATAATATATAAAATCAATAACATCTAAGCTACATAATCATGAAAATAACATCCAACATGTATGTTAAGATACTATCATCCCACCATATCATCAATGGGGTAATATAGACCACCTCCTGTCCCCCCAAACTAATATCAATAATTAAAAATGTGTAAAATAATAATTTTGTCATGAAATAAAGATAATACGATGTTATCTAATGTTATCTCATAAATCAAGCAGATGTCATAAAATCATGCATCATAAACAAACTTTGTTATCATATTAGTGTAAATATTTAGAAATATCAATGTCCATATATAATGTGTCTCGGTACATAATCATCAAACAAAAATTATGCCATCACGGTCATCGATAAAACATGTGCATCCATATCGAGGAATAGCCAAAAATAGTACATATATATCATAAAAAATGTGCCTTCATAACAAGGTTTCCATAAAAATTAAATACATTTATGTATCTATCATCCATAACAGAGTAATATATGAATCTCACCCATGATAAGGCTTCCTAGGATTTGATCCTGTGGTGGCGGCATCAAATGTGAAATTTGAGGTGGTGACCCTTGATGAGCTAATGGTTACTCCACCAATCGAACTGATAGGGATAACCTATGTGATCTTGATGTACACCTGCTAATAGAAAATTGAATAAATAGAATCACTTACTACACCTCACGGATAACTACTTGATATAACACCGTGTAGTATGATGCCTCACCATTAACTGTAACTAAGTTAATAAACACATCTAGTGTACCCGATGCTATGGTGGCATGTCTTAGTGAAATGAGATCTATTGTAAGTCTTGCAATATCTACATGAGTTGGAGTGTAGTTTGGGTGTAGTATGTGGTAATCTGATGTATCGTAACCCGTGAAAGTAATGATTTTGTTATACCTTGCATATATACAATGCATAAGATGTTATGGTTAATGTGTGTAAATCACCATTGTGTTAGTAATGTAGTTATGTGTTATGTTGTGAACCATACACTAACCAATGCTAAGGGAAATTGGTAAAAGGTGTATGTTTTGAGTGAGGAAATGTTTACCGTTGACCAGTCACTCTAGCTGAATGTGAGATAGGAAGTAGATTCGTACATAGGTTTAAAAAAATTGTTTGTTTGGTATGTATGGAACTTTCTCAATGAATTTCATGTATATTGTGTTTTGAAGACATCTTAGGCTCAGTAGATGGTGACCTGGACTCCTTTCTTTCTCCCTATATGGTTATCGGATGGATTCAACCTAAGTGTAGTTACGACTATGCTAAGCCTTGTGGAATTGGTGGAGGGATGATTCAGATAGAGATGATGACAATTGTATTATTTGGTATATTATTTTACGAGATGAGGCTCAATTTCCAAGTCCCAATAACTCATTGAGTACCCATTTGATGGCCATAAAAGGCCATGTAGTTATTATGATGTGTTATTTCTGTTAGGAAATAATTAATTAGTGCTCCATTAGTAAATAATAATTACGTGAAGTAATTATTTTGTTATAAGTATGTGTTAATAAATTGTTATTAGTTGTTATATAAAACAACAATAACAATTATAATTGGTTAGTATGTTTTTTAGATATATTGTTATAAGAAATTTATAACAATATATAAGTACGGGTAGGTTATTGTTTTGAATACTTTCTATTTTATAGGAAGTTGTTCAACAACATTCTTGGCTATATAATAGCCATTGTATTAGCATGATGAATGTATTATTCCCTATGTAAATCTGTTGCTATACCAATATTTGGTATCAATGCGAATTGATGCTCTTCTAAATCTGTGAAGGGGTAATTCTACATATGCATTGCTTTCCCCGAGTCATTAGATTATGTGAGAAGTATTTATTTGTAGTTATAGGATATATAGGTGTGCGCAAAATCCTCTGACTAAAGTTTTAGAGTAATAACCCTGCAAGTAAAGGAAGCTGAGAGAGATCTTGGAGTTCACGTTTTATTATTTTTTTTCTATACATATAGATATCATTTTTTGCAATCATTCTCTTGTGCCAATTTATTTTATGCATTTCCTCATCCACATGGTTGCATATCACCAGTGAAGTCTTAATTTATTCTCAATGCTATCTATTTCTGACATCTTCTTGTAACTTGACTGGGTCTTGGAATCATTTGGAGATATATATAAGGAGACAACACAAATCTAGTTACCTTGACAGTCCAATGTTCCTCCATGAATAGTGAATTCAAAACTTCTCGACTTCAAAAAAAGACCTGGTTTTATATCTTGTAAATATCTTGATCGATTTACTTTCCCATTCTTATAGAGAGAGAACTATTTTTCAAACTCATTAATGTGCAACACAGCTACACTAGATCTCTGATACACCTAACCATACATGTGAACCCTACAGCTTTGGCCATTGTTCAAATTCTACATTGCATCCTTCACAGGCTCTTCCATTCTATTTCACAAAAAAATTCAAAGGCATAAAGGATCAAGTAGGTTGTGGTCGTGTTATTTCTCCTTAAGGGCACTGGCATTGGCGTTGTCCACTTAGAGTTTTCTTTTCCATGACATGATCAATTAAAAAAAGTTTTTGATCTTCACTAACTTTTGATATAATCTACAAGCCACATGTTCCATCTTGACGCCATATCATCTCTAATGACGTGGCTCTCCCAAAGCATAGGATGTGGACTACGTTATGAGTGCCACATTCAAAGGTGTTATACTACCCAATGATTTTATTCATAATTAGTTATGTTTAAATTACATGTCAAGTTTTAGTGTCATTTTAATTTTGTATTAGTCATGAATTCAATATCCTATGTCTATCTAGAGGGTCATTATGTTATTCAAAAGTTTGACAAGTCAAATAATTCCATATAGGTGATTTTAGGTTATCTGTCTAGTCATGCCTTTTTATCCATGTCAATAGTGTTATATGGTTAGTCAAACCATAAATTTTTGTTTTGTGAGTCAAATCTTGTAAAAATAAAAAATCATTGCCTCACGGATGCATTTTCGGTGGAATCCAACGTCATGGAAACCGTTGAGCTTCATCGTCATATTCCTCTGAGCTAGCAGCGTGATACTAGATACAGGAGGCATCAAAGGATGTAGGACGATCAATGCCTCTCATTAGTCACCAACAACGGGGCCACATAATAGATTTGGTGGGATATATAGTGTGGGTATTCAGTGTGCTTTACTTTTCTTGTGAGTTTCTTTGCAGTGTTCCTGTTGCATTTTGTATTGTGTACACTGGAAATTGGTTGTATAGGATGGTAGAGAACTACATTGATCCTCTGACTGTGGTGATCCTCTGACTGCCATACTTCACTGGAAGATGATCAGTCAATGAATATGTTCATTCGCAATGGTGATCATGTGCAGCAAGATCAAGACAACAAGATCTGGGCAATGAGATAAAACATGATATATTTTTCTTTTTTTTGTCTTCCTATTTGGAATTTCACATTGTGGGGGGGGGGGTGGAATAATAACTAATGTTCCATTCTCATTCTGTGCCAAAATGGCTAAATTCAAGGGCAACTTCAAGTGGCAGTGGTTGTTTCCTATGTTGTTTGAGATCGAGTGGCAGCGATCGACGACAGTGGCTGCAACTAAGAACATTTTGATTCTTAGAAGTGGAAATGTGAAATATTTCTAGTGTGTGTTTTATTGTTTAGTTTTGTGAGATGTGTTTTCTATGTTATTTCCTGCAGTGTGATATTGATGAGGGATAAAATAGTACTTGGCACATCGTGATGTGGTTCATGGTAAACCACTTGAAAACCACCAGTATCAGTTTGTGGTCATCTGGAGTAAAACCATCCGTCAGGTTTGTGATTTTCCTGTGAAAATAACTTATCATGAAAGCAGGTGCAAGTACAAAGCTAGGTTTTCCCCATGTTCACACTAAGGGGGGGAATGTTAGATAATATTTAGTTAGTGATCCATTAGTAAATAATAATTACGTGAAGTAATTATTATGTTATAAGTATGTGTTAATAAATTGTTTTTAGTTGTTATATAAAACAATAATTATAATTATAATTAGTTAGTATGTTTGTTGATATATTGTTATAACAAATGTATAACAATATATAAGTACAGGTAGGTTATTGTTTTGTATATTTCCTATTTTATAAGAAGTTGTTCAACAACATTTTTGGCTATATAATAGCCATTGTATTAGCATGATGAATGTATTATTGCCTGCGTAAATCTGTTGCTATACCAATAATTTCTCTATACATATTTTATTCATAAATTGAACATTTAATTTTTTTTGCTAGAACCAACAGTTTTCTTGATTAATGTGTTCTTATATTTTGGGCATTTTATTTGGTTGTTGCAAGAACATGCGGATTTTTTCTCTAACTATGGCTATTTGGCCATTTGTTTTACTCATTTTTAAATTTTCTTTTCATGTTTAAAGGTTCCATAGCCTAGCCCAAGGCTTGGGATTTTTTATGCTAGTTCTAATGTCTTAATTTGTGGAATAGGGTCACGAGATGCACCATGGAGTGGTTGAACCTATGGACCCGCTTCGTTGTTTGGGGGTACGCCCCAAGGAGTTATAGATAACTAGTGGTTTTTCGAACCACGATTTAATATATCACTTTCGGTTAGGGATGTCTTGAATATATTTTCCTAGGGCTATACATTGACTGATCTCTTTTATAGAGATAAAAGGAAACTTTATCTTTATGTTATTTCTTATTGATGTGAATCCAGTTGTAAGCGGTTGAAATACCTCCTAAACACACATAAAAAGATTTACAAATAAAAAACTAGGATTTTCAAAATAGCTTTCTTATCATTCTTTAATCCACCCTAATCTTTTACATCTGTACAATCCTCCTTTTATTTCACGTCTACTCTAAAAACCCTAAAATTCCAATAAACCCTAAAATGTCAAAAAAACCGTGAAATGCAATTAATAGCTACTAGCAAAACAACTCAGATGGGCCCCAAAATTTGCATGCCAAATATGCCTTCATAAATTAAGGCTCATGTGAATTTTTTACTTATTCTAATAAGTACAAACAAATTTAATAAAATTATAAGACCTATTCAAAAGTGAAAAAAACATTCGGAGACAATTTTAGGCCACTAGATGAAGGAATACGACCTCAAAAATGTGCCAAAATGGCCATAACCTTGCATCTAACAGTCGGATAAAAAGTTATGGTCAATACAAGTTATGCTCTAGCATCACTTAGAAGGAATATGAAGTTGTTTTGTGATGCTTCGGTAGGTATATGGATTTTTTTGTGATGCTTCTGGAGGTATAAGGACTTGTTTTCTGTTGTTTTTTGTGGTATATGATGTTTTTTTCATGCTTCGGGAGGTATATCGAGTTGTTTGTGATGCTTGGGGAGGTAAATGGAGTTGTTTTGTGCTACTTAGGGAGGTATATTGTGTTGTTTTATTTTGTTTCGGGAGGTATATAGAGTTATTTTGTGATGTTTTGGGAGGTCTATGGTGTTGGTACTTTGATTTATGTGTACTCATGTGAGTGTCCTCATGTTTTGTTATGTTGAGGATTGATTCTCCTCATTGAGGGTATACTCTGACCCCTTTTTTAAACTATGCCACTATAGTTATTGTACCAAGTTGCATGAAACCTATATATGTGTACCTATTGGCAAATACATGTTGTAGTGGTCTTCTTATCTAATGAGTATTGTTGTGCAAGGTGCATGTGTAATAAGAAATATTTTGTGTGGATTTTGAATGTTCCTTCCATTATTTGTTTGAGTTCTTTTGATGTGATACAATTGTAGAAGTATGTGGAGATATGTCTTGTGGACCATTTGTTTGTGTTTGGTTCTTATGTCACTTGTGATGTTAGGTTTCTGTTGGGAACCCACAAATGTAAATAGACTAGTATCTTTAAAAAATTAAATATTAAGAGCTTGAGATTTTAAAATTCTGTAAAGAAAAGATACTAAATAATAAAGTGAAAGATCACTATCTACCAACCTTCAAAAAACATTAAAATTTAAGATATTGCTTAAATTATCTTCCTTGTGGTCATGCTTTCGAAATAAGTATCTTTTTGCTGCTGACATGAGTCATTGATTATTTCCACTTTGCTGATGAGTACATGTTATCCAATTTTGCCCCTTGGGAAAAATTGATCAAACATGACCTTACACACAGAAGAAAATTGAGAAGGCAGAAGTTTTCAGTTTTTCCATTTTTTGGCACTTCAGAGAAAATAGGGCAAAAATGGATAGGCAATGTCTTAAACCTGAAACGCCGAAAGTCCCAAATTTTAGACTTTCAGGTTTCAAGGTTTCGAAACTATCAGACGCAAAGTTGGAAAAAATGGCCCCAAAGTTTGAAATCCTGAAGTCTGAAAGTCTAAAATTTTGAACTTTCAGGATTTCAGGAACCTCGGTAATCATGCCAGAAATAGAGTGGCAATGTTTGAAATCCTGAAGTCTAAATGTCTAAAAATTTGGACTTTTAGGGTTTCTGGATCTCATAGTTTATGGGAATTATGCCAAAAAGTAGTGAGAAAAATCCCTGAAATCCCAAAAATCTGAAGTCTAAAATTTCAAACTTTAGAGTTTTGGGGTTATCGATTTCAGAGTTTTGGAAGTCTCAAGCCCCAAAACATGAAAATCGCAACTCAATGTCTAAAATTAAAAATTTCGAATGTTCAGAATTTCAGACTTTCAGGTTTCAGACTTTTGGAAATCTCAAGTAAATTTTGCAGATGAATAGTGTTTCAACTTCTAAAACAAAAAATGTTTGAAATTATAAATTTCTAGATTTTAGAGGTTGCATGTATTTTAGACTGCGAAGCAAGAAGATCAACACTTGTAGAATGACACTCTGACCTTTAGATGGCCGTAAATTTTGACTAGGCTTCCCTTCTTTCCCAAAAAGGAACAACACATGGAGGCATGGGTTTTACAATAGAACCCATCATTGTTGCAGGTGAATTCAATGCATTTCTTACGTGGTTGGGATAATGTTTTTAAATTCTTCTATCTCCTTCTCTCATTCTTCCTATATATTATAAGGAGGGGCATTTTTCTAAAGGTTAGACATTTTTGGATTTGCACCCTCCCTTCTTCTCTATCTGTCATTGATCTTGTGGATTTCAAACCTCCCGTGAAAATTGTAATGCAAGTTCATACCTCTTGGCCATTGTAATGGACTGTCAAAAATTTGTGGAGAAATAAAAATAATTCTATGGATGATTCCAACACTCTCTTATATTCATTACATCTTCCTGATCTCTCATTACAACCCTGGTTACTTGTGCATGGTAATTATATCACATTTTAATGGTTTGTGTTTAATGGAAAAGCAGGTGTTTAGCATTCCTTTAATAGTACATCACCACTATTAGTTTATATTTAATTTCTTAAATCTTCTTAACCCTATATCCTTGGCAAGTTAGAGTAGATTTTACAGTAGATACTCTATAATTTGAATGTGTGCATCTAAAGAGAAGAATAGGAACTAGCCTTCATCTGAAGATATTTCCTGATTTCAAAGTACCACACTTTGGAAAAAGCTCCATGTTATGCGATCACACTGAGATTTTCAACCCATCGAGTTGCAGACATTCATGGGTGCTATGAGTATGCATCAACAGTACCATTTATAGCTTAGACATGGTGTTGTATTGAGGATGATGCTCTTATAAGGGGAGGTGTTAGTACACAAATTGATTCTCCCTCAGAAGTTGAGCAACATCATAGGTTTCGTAGGAAGCTTAGAGACAAATAGAGCATGTAGTGTGTCGTTTTATAGTCAGGGATGAAATGAAGCTTTCTCTTCGTCACTCAAATGTGGAGAAATGGGTAGTACCCTCGAGAGGATTTGACCTATCCTTACTACTTTATGGTTGTTCCTTTCAAAAAAGGTGAGAGGACCCTTTTTGTAGCATGTTGTTTGTGGAGGAGATGGAGATATCGTTCCTTGTGAAATTATTAAGAAGACCTTGAATAAAATATGATCAATGCAACAAAACCTAACTCTCATGAGTTGTCACTCTAGATAATTGAGATATTTTCTAGGTAAGGTTTAGGTCATTAAAGAAAATGAAAACATGATTATTTCTGTATGTTTTGGTAGTAAAAATTATGCACTTATATACACACATATAAAACAGGGGTAGTATGGGTATGATTAGTCATTTTTAAATGAATTTTTGTGGGAGGTGTGGAAGGATGAACTTGACTCACCAAATTCTTGAGAAATTTTATAAAAATGGAGAGCTTGAACAACAAAACGCTTCAAGAAGGATATGATGTTCCATTAACAAGAATATGTGCTTCAATGGAGGCCCAAATCAACATTTTTCACACAAAATTCAAGGATCCAAGATGAAAGCTCAATTTGGAAAAATTAACTAAACATTATCAACCTTTGTTTCATCACACCTAAGATACCCTCAAAGGCTAACAAACAATCTTATAGTCATGCCAGGAGTCACAATTATTTTAAATTTGTTTATTTCATTATCAAATGAAAGCTCTTTTGATAAATGAAATTTCAAATGCCACCAAATGATCACAAGGAAAAGATATTGTGTGATTCACAAAGATTATAATGTAATATTGCAACGGGAACAAGAAAACTACTTGCAAACATTTAGAAATGAAGCAAACACTAATTTTTCCCAAAAATAACACAGATTAACTCAAGTTTGATTAAATTTATAAGCAGGGGAAAGTTTCTAGAACAATCTCAGAGCTTCTCAATGGCTATACACTCACAACCACCTTGACATAATCAAATTTAACACAAAAGGAGATAAATAGGTTTCTTCAGATGATTTCTCAGAAAGACGAGTTCTATAAAGCTTTTCTATTATAAAAATTAGTCATGGCCTCTAACACTCCAACCATTTACTTGATAAATTCATGCAATTTATAATAATTCATTTACAAAGGAATTTTACCCCTAAATACCAGGGACATTCAAAGCACTATTATGTGTTGAGACTCCCAGAATCATATTTCCAAAAAATTTGTCAGGTGTTGCAGAGGGAAAATCTTTCCAAATATTGTTCAGCATTCAATTCTTCACCTGGTAGGTCATTCTTCATCTCTCACGCCAACTACTTCTCCTCCAATCTGTCAAATATGATTCTTTGTCGTGCCAAGGAAAGAAAAATTGACAATCAGATCGAATCCAATGATCAGATCACATCTTGATTGCAAAAGACGTCATAAAATTTTTCATACCCAACAAGGATACCAAATTAATGTTCCTCTTCATTTTACGTGAAGTGATACTACAATAAATGATAAAAAATCATAAAAATTTGTATCCCCGGGAGCTTTGGGGTAAAAATGGTGGTAAAGCAGATAGAGATGCACATTTTTTGTTAACCTCTCTTTTGAGTTTGGACCATCGACGTGGGAGATCCAAGATTAATACGAGCCTGGGGGTCCCTTTTTACCTTTTACACTTTTTTGAAAAAATGTAAAATTTCTCAGTTTGCTCCACCCCTTCGCCTTTGAAAAATGGACCTGACACGTGTCCTAATGTGCATCCCAAAGGAACCTGTGGCTAAATTTTTCTATTTCACCTCTTTTTTGAAAAAGGGAAAGTTTTCCATGTTTTTCGCCACATCTCCACCCTTCCACTTCTAGTCTCTGATGTGGGTCCAAACGGAACCATGCTTCCTTTTTCACTTTTAACTCCCTTTTTCAGCAAAAAGAAAATTTTCCAATTGACCGCCAAAATTATACATGTCCAATCATTAACTGAGAGCAAGTTTTGACTTCTCTCTATTGGGTTTGTGGGTCATTTTGATGATTTATAGTCTTTTGAATATTAAAGGGAAAAATAAATCCAAGTTTTCCCCCGATGACCCACCTCATGACATTTTCAAACCGCCATGTGTCTCAATGGGACATCTTGAGGTGGTCCCATAAATTAGAGACCCTAAACGAACATGGGCTTGCCACGTGTCTCTGGTCCTTTAGGAAGTTGCTGAAAACTATAACGAAAAGAAGACCCGATTGGAGACCTCCACATGTCGTTATGCCGCAACTTAAAGAACCTTATAAGGTTTCAAAATGATTTGGTGGGGGTGCGCTTCCATTTAAGAATTTTTACTCCATTTTTCCAAAATGGAAAACTATCCAAAATAATTCTGAAGGCCCGCATCTCCACTTTTATCTTTGCCACGCGTCCTTTTGCAGGGTCAAAGTAAGACTTTTTCCTTTCCACTTAAATTTTTCTTTAATCAAAGAATGGCAGGGCCATGGGGTGGGTCCAAAAACTTTTCCAAAGTATCCAAAAATAAAAAATTTCAAAAAAAAAACCCACCATGCCCCATCCAATTAGAAGAAGCCATGTTAGTACCAAAATAACTAATCAGAATTGAGCGGAGCTACGGGACCAAATTTGCATTTTTGTCAAAAAAGCAATAAGTGACAAGTTAAAACACTTTCCCATCATCCCCTGACAAAAAAAAAAGAATCCATGTGACCTTTGAATGTTGAGGAATAATTTTTATAGGAACAAGACACCCGCCAAACTGTCAAAAAACATAGAAACTCACAATTCTTGCCCAAAAACTGATTTTTCACTAAGGATGAATTTTTTTGAAACAAATCCAAGTGAAACATGGTTCCAAGCATCTTTCAACCATGGATTTGGATCTTCAAAGGCATAAAAATATAAATTGATCATTCTCAAGCTTCCATGCTCAGGGAAAAATAGGAAAAACGACAGAGCCCATGGATTTTGAAGAAATTAGGGAAAAAATAGGGAAAACTTGGAGACTCCTTCAGAAAGGGCATGACAATGGATTCTGCAAACAATTCGAGGTATTCAAATCGAGGTAAAATATTTTAGAACAACCACATCGAGAGATAAAATGTTTCATAACACGTAGATCAGAGGAAAATTAGGGAAAATTGTACGAGATCAAAACAAGCAGCAACATTGGCTCTAACTCGGGGATGGGCACTCCCTACGAGTGCCATAAGAACAACTAGTAGACCAAGTGCCAAGAATAGAGCATTGGGCAATGGATTCATAGAGAAAGCTAGCATAGAAGAACAACCACAACCATCCTCCAAAACCCAAACCGAGAAACCAGAAAAAAAATTCACCGAGTACAAGAACAATAGAAAACACAAAAGACTGAAAACAAACCAACAAACTATACACTGTATAGGCGATGCTCACTTTAATTCTGGGGAATCAATCTAGGAAATGCTTTAAGTGCCTACCATTAATAGACAATTGAAACAATTCACCATCCAAATATTTCCAAAAGAAGGTATGCTCCCCAATCCAAATGTCAATGGAGTAAGGGCCCATCCACAATGCATCAAATTTACCATGCTTGCCATTGTCTTCATGTCTACTATCCCACAATAGCACAAGATATCTAATGTTGAAATCTCTGGGAGTGACCTTCTTGTCAAATAACTTCATGAATTTTTCTCTAAACTTCACATGCCTTTGGTGAGATTCTCTCCTTTCTTCATCAAGTTCAACAATTTGGTTAATGCGAGCCTCATATGGACTAACTTCTTGGTCTTCCAGTTGTTGAATAAACTGATATGAGGATAGTTGCATATGCAGGGGCCGTAGAGCTTGAGTACCATACACCAATTTAAATGGACATTTTCCAGTGGATCTTTTAACAGTAATTCTTTCAGCTCAAACAATGAACTTGAGTTGTCCACCCCATTTTCTTTTGTTCAACTCCAAGGTTATTTTGATAATTTTTAGGAAATTTTTATTACTGGACTCAACTTGTCCATTTCCTTGGGGATTGTAATTAGAGGCATATGTCAAATTGATCCCATATTCTTTGCACATTGCCATAAAAGGTTTAGCTCTGAAGCTCATGGCATTTTTCAACAACAATTTTAACTAGCACCCGAATCCTATATATGATATGGTTCAACATAAAATTCCATGACAATTTGGTGGTTAGTTGCTCTTTTTCTGGGGATTGCCTACACCCACTTGGTGAAGTAAGGAATGGCTACAAGAATCCACTTATGGCCGAGTATCTTGAAGGGTCTAAAATCTCATAAATGAAATCCATTCCCCATTCCTTGAATGTGGATTTAATTGATAGAAGCTATAAAGGAAAGGAGCTTAGAGATTTCAGTCTTCCAGAGAAGTTCTTGGAACTCTCACATCTTCTATCCAAAAGAGTTGTATCCTTGAATATAGTTTGGACACCAATAACCAGCCCTCAATATCTTGTGTTTTGTGACTCTTCCAAAAAAATTCCCCCCATAAAATCCTCCATGGAGATCAGAAATTATCTTTAGGGATTCATCTTTATTAATGCACCATAAGAGAAATCCCTCAGGGTCCTTCCAAGCTAACCCATAATCAGTAATAACATATTTCTGGGAAGCCAACTTAAGGGCTTTATTCTAGTTCTTACTCAAATACTTAGGGAAATATAGATGTCTAAGATAAAAAGTTAGATCTTTGTACCACTCAGAATTCATGAATTTTTCAAAAACATCTACCCTTCCTTCTTCTACCTCATTTACCTCAATAGTTTTCACGTTGCTCTCAGCTATAAGCTTAGCCAATCCCAAACCTCTCACCAACTTCATGGCTTGGATATCCATGTCATATTATTATAACTTGTTCACCCATATTCATCTTTTTCTTGAAACTTCCATCTCTGATAGGATGTCTTTCACCATAGTGTGGGGAACATAGGCAACAATTTTAGAGCTCAAATTCTAAGGCCTAAAAACCTTTTTTGTTTTTACTAAGGAAAATGCTTGTTTCTCCATAATAGTATATTTCAGCTCAGCCCCCTACAATGCCTTACTAAAAAAGGAAATTGGCCTCTCAACCCCTTCGTCATCTTTCTACAACAAGACAGATGCAATAGTGTTCTCTGAAGAAAAATAAAACGGTTAGAAAGGCTTCTTATAATAAGGAGCTGCAAAAACAGGGGCATGCATTAACGCCTCCTTGATCCCATTGAAATCTTGAATGGCATCCTCCTCCCATTTGATTTCCTAGTCCTTTTTCAGCATGCCAGTGATTGGAATGGTAAACTATGCAATGTTTGATTTGAATCTCCTAATAAATTTTATTTTTTCCAAAGAAACACTCAATCCCCTTCTTAGTTATTTGAATTGGGACCTTGTTGATGGCCTCTACCCTTTCTGGACCAATCATTACCCCTTCTTGTGACACAATGTGACCAAGCAATTTTTCCTTCTGTACTCTGAAATGGCACTTCTTTGAATTGAGTGAAATGCCATATTCTCTACATCTTATCAGTATTTTCTCCAAGTGCTGCAAATGATCAACTCTCTTTCTGGAGAACATAGTTACATCATCTTGGTAGACAGTAATTAAATCATTGATGTAACCAACAAAAGAAACATCCATTTCTCTTTGAAATGTTGATCCAACAGTCATCAGTCCAAAGGGCATCCTGATATATACATATGTTCCCCAAGGGGTGGTAGAGGTTGTCTTAATTCTTTCTGATTCCTTTACAACAACTTGGTTACTACCAAAGAAACCATCTAGGGTAGATAGCATCTCAGAACTGGTCACTAACTACAACATGTTTTCCATGTTTGGTAAAGGATAATTATCCTTCATTGATGCTCTATTCAGATTTCTGAAGTCCACACATAGTCTGATGTCACCATTCTTCTTTCTAACTGGTACTAGGTTTGCAACCCAATAAGAATAACTTGTAGGCTAAATAGTCCCTCCATCCCTCAGTTTCTTCAATTCCTCTTGCATTCTAAGAGATAGAAGTGGATTGATTTGCATCTATTTCTATTTGAATGGTTTTTCATTAGATTCCAAGGGAATCTCTAGTTGAAACAAATCCTCTCTATATGCCTTTAATTCAGAATAAGTCCAAGCCATGCAATCTATATATTTTTTCAGCAATTGGACATAAGACTATTTTTCCTCCTTGCTGAGATTGCTTCCCAACCTAATCTTCCTTTGTTTCTCCTTTGTGCCAAGGTCAAGCTCCTCAATATCCCTTAAGGATATTATGAATATGTTAATAATGTGATAATCATTATCAAATTTGGATTCAAGAGAAACCAACCCTCTAGGAATGATATTAGTCTTTAGTTGGATGATGCCTTTACCAAACAAGGTTTCTATACCCTCTTCTATACACGCCATTGGGTTTGAATCAATATTTTGATCAGAAAACTCACCTTTGGTTCTACATAAATCTTATAACCTAAGCATCATCATCAAAAACTTGCCAATGTTTAATGTTGTTAGGTACATATGGCCTAGTTAACACCTCAACATCGTATTCAAAATATGGGGATAGTATACAATTATCAGACCGAGATCCCAATAGTGTAAGTTTTTATGCCAAATCATTGAACCTCCTATCATGATTCACAATATTGAATGAATCAAACATCTCAATGAGATCCCAAACTACATGCTTGTATTTTTTCATTCCCTGATTTTTTGTGGCATAAATTTTCTCACTTTCTTTACAATTAATTTTGAATCCCCTTTGACAATGATGTCTTTAACACCATATTTCCAAGCAATCCTTAGACTTAATAATAATTCCTCATACTCAGTAATGTTATAAATGCAATCAAAGTTCATTTTGAAAGAAAAGACAAACTCTTCCTATCCTGGAGAGAACAGAACAACACATGCACCATTTTCAAACTTGGAGCAAGCTCCATCAAAAAATAAAGTCCAAGGAGAGCCTTCCTATTCAAGACACTTGCATTCTTCAATCTTGTGCTCTTTTCCATCATCAAATCCTACCAATTTATCAGCATCAACACTTGTGTACAATACTTCATAAGATGCATTGTTGGGATCTTCAATAAGGTGAAACATCTTCTTTTCTCCATACAACCTGACAAGGTTTCCCTCAATTGGGATGGTAACATAGGAAATGTTCATTTGAACACTCCCACTAACACTTGTAGCCCATTTTATAGATCACAACATACCCCACTTAGTTGGGAAATCAATAATAACAACATCAAGCATCAGGTTTTTACCTGGGTAAGCTACAAGCTGCACCACCAGACCTTTCACACATCCCGCCACTAGTACTTCTCTAGATTCCATAGTAGTACACGTCACATATGCTGTTGTTACTTTGATATCCAGCTCATTCATGACTTCTAGAGGCATAACATTACGTGATGCCCCTGAGTCAAACATATAGATGTGTAACAATATGCCTTTAATGATCAGAGTGGTGAAGAATGGATCCACATTTAGCTGAGACTCCACCAAGGTTATCCCCAGATAAACCTCAGGTGGTTCACCTAGTTCCTCCAATATGGGTGGTGTCTCTAACTCTTCAATGACTGGTGAAGTCTCCACAATGTTTATATTTCTACCTAGGGAATTCTTCTCCTCTTTCATCCCCAAATACTCAAAATCCCTTTCCTTGTGCTCAGGAATCCTAAGCAACTCAACAATTGGAACTGAGATCTTGATCTGACTCAAGACTTGGGCAATATCATAAGGGACAGACTTTGGAAAGAAAGCATTGGAAGTAAGGTTGACACACTCATTAGATGGCACAAGATTTTTGACAGCTTGGGCATGAGGAGGGGTATGATTTTTTTCTGGGACAACAAGGCCCTTGGTAGATGCTTCTATTTTAGGAGCCTCTTTAGGAATATTTGAAAGCAACAGATTTTTTGGCTTGGCTTGAGGCCCTGTACCTTTAACAACCCTAATTCTTGCATTGTATTCATTTTCTTGAGCCACAACAACATTCATCAATAACTACCTATCCTCCTCAGATGGGATTCCTCCATCATACTTCTTTATGATTAAAGCTCTTAAATATTCAAATTCATTATTGGGAAATTATAAATCTTGTACAATATCTACTTCTAAAGTATGAGATTGAGGAAGAATAGGTACCCAATTGATGCAATCCCAAAACTCAGCAGTAGTTCTAGCAATTATTACCTCAGTTGAAGTTTCCCCTTGTTGTGAGCTTGTGGAACAACACATCATGCAAACATCATCATCATTATCATCATAAGCTTCTTCTTCTTCTTTCTGATCTTCCTCACATGGAGCATGGGGCATGAAACATATGTCACACAAATCAATGACATTTTTCTCCTCCACAAAAACAACTCTTGTAGCCAAAGGATTAGTTACCATTCTATTTTCCATGGCCTAGGACTATTTATTTCCAAATCCAATAGGTTCCTTGCCTCTATCATCAAATCTCTGATAATTTCTATGATGATTTGTAAACCCATCTTGGCCTTGTTGCTTGTGCTGACCTTGTGAAATATGCCCAATCCCTTTTTCATCTCGGGCTAATTTGTATGATATTTCTTTGACAACCCGTACCAAACTTTTCAAAACTTCCTCTAAATCAAAAACCTTACTTGTTTGAGGATTTTTTGGGTTAATTAGTTTTACACCCTCCATTTTTGGAGGCTTTCCAATTTCCATGATTTTATTCTCAATTTACAAAGCCATGGTGATGGCCTGCCTCAAATTAGTAGGGATTTTATCCCTCAAGTAGTAAGAAACCTTTTTATCAAATGTATCTTAATATTTGATCAAACATGATTCATCACAAGGCCTTAAGCTAACAGGTAATCTCCTCAAGGTCTTGTTAAACTTTGTGTTGAAATCATGTACTGACTCATTAGGATTCTTGATCATGTTTTCAAATTATGATAGGAGAAACCTAGGGTTAGTTCTATCACCATACTGAAATCTAAATGCACATTTCATCTTTGTCCAAGAATCAATGGAATCATCTAGCAAAGCTTTATACCAGTCCCTTGCATCATCTTCCAAAGTATGGATAAAAAATTTGATATATACATCTTCATGTTTAATCTCAAAGTCTTCCATCATATTGATAAAAATCTTTAAATTTTGATCACCACTTATAGTGTTGTTTCCTTGAAACTTTGGTAATCTATTTCTTACATCCTGGAGAACTGCATTTGGATAACCAACCATCCCTATAAAACTTATAGGACCAAAGGTGCTTAAAACAAAAGGAGGTCTGGGTGGGTGTTGGGCCATGTTGTTTTGAGGAGGTGACCTTGGAGGGGAGACAAATTGATAAGGGGTAGAGAGTCTTTGAAATAAAGGAGTATAACTTTCAAAACAAATATCCCCTAATGGCCTTGTTTCTTGGAAAACCCTATCAAATTTTGAAAAGACACGGGAAAAATGAGAAGAAAAATTTTCAAAATCAAATGAATGCCCCTCTCTAGTTGGGGAATTCAATTCCAAAAAGAAGCTACTTAATTCAGAAGCACTTGAATAAGAATATTCAATGATAGGCTGATCACTTTCATCAATAGAGATCCCTTTTCTTGTCTGTTGATCTCCAAAAACTCTCCAAGATTTTCTTCCTTCTGACTTTGTTTTACCTATCTCTAGAAATAATGTCCTAGTAGGACCTCTAGCGAAGAAAGATATTCTTCCTTCAAGATTTGTAAATATTAGTAACAAAACTCACTTAACAAAAGTTAAGACACTAGTACTCATCAAGAATTAGATCAAAAATAATTCGTCACTAAGGATTTCCACCTTAGTTGTGCAAATGCACTAAAATATGATCTTTCAACTTTCTGTCAATACTAGAAACTTGAAATGGGATGATCTTACTTTTCTTTACCCAAATTTATCAATGAAATCTAGTGCACTAGGAGTGGAAACTGAAATAATTGCACACAACACTTTCAAATTTGAATACTTTTTATAGGCTTGAACACAAGATGATGTTCAAACCAATGTATTAGCACTTAGAGCATATAAGAAGTGTTTACTGGGGTCTGAGTATGAACAATAACCCTTATGTCCCCAGAAACTGCACAAATTGAGTGCTGGTACCCAAATTGATTCTCCCTCAGAAGATGAGAAGCCTCACATGTTGACAGGAAGCTTAGAGACAAATAGAGCATGTAGTGTGTTCTTTTGTAGCCAATGATGAAATGTAGCTTTCTCTTTGTCACTTAGATGTGGAGAAATGGATGGCAACCTCAAGAGGATTTGACCTATCCTCGCTACTTTATGGTTGAGTCTTTCAACAAGGGTGAGAGGACCCTGTTGTCTATGGAGGAGATGTATATATACTTCCTTGTGAAATTATTAAGAAAATATTGAAGAAAATATAATCAGTGCAATAAAACTTGACTCTCACGAGTTGTCACTCTAAATAATGGAGATATTTTCTAGGAAAGGTTCAGGCCACTAAAGACAATTAAAACTTGATTGTTTCTACATGTTTTGGTAGAAAACATTATGCACTTGTATACACACATGAAAAACAAGGGTATTATGGGTATGATTGGTTGTTTTTAAATGATTTTTTTTGGGATGTGAGGTACGATGAACTTGATTCACCAGATTCTTGAGAAATTTTACAAAAATGGAGAGCTTGAAAAACATAATACTTTAGGATAGCTTGGATGTTCCTTTAACCAGAATGTGTGCTTCAATGGAGGCCCAAATCAAAAAATTTCATATACACTTTAAGGATCCAAGATGAAAGATCAAATTGAAAAAATTAACTAAACATTATCAACCTCTATTTCATCATGCCTAAGATACCCTCAAAGGTTATAAAACAATCTTATAGTCATGCTAGGAATCACAGTGATTTTAAATTGCTTTATTTCACTATCAAATGAAAGATCTTCTAATAAATGAAATAAAAAATTCCACCAAACTATCACAAGGATAAGATCTTGTGTTATTCACAAATATTTCAATGTAAGATGGCAACGGGAATAAGAAAACTACTTGTAAACATTCAGAACTGAAGAAAACACAAATTTTGTCCAAAAATAATGTAGATTAACTCAAGTTTGATTAAATTTATCAGCGGGGTAAAGTTTCTAGAACAATCTCAAAGCTTCTCAATGGATTTACACTCACAACCACCTTGACATAATCAAATTTAACACAAAAGGAGATAAACAGGTGTCTTCAGATGATTTCTCAGAAATATGGGTTCTATCAAGATTTTCTCTTAGAAAAATCTATCCCAACCTCTAACACTCCATCCATTTACACAAAAAATTCATGCAATTTATAATACTTCATTTACAATAGAATTTTCCCCCAAAAGTAGAGACATTCAAAGCACCATTGCGTGTTGAGACTCTCAGAATCAGATTTGTGAAAACGTTGTCAGGTGTGCAGAGGAAAAATCTTTCCAAATATTTTCATCATTCAATTCTTCACCTAATAGGTCATTCTTCATCTCGTGCACTAACTACTTCCTCCTCCAATCTGTCAAATATGGTTCTTTCCGTGCCACGGAAAGAAAAATTGAAAATCAAATTGAAGCTGATGATCAGATAACATCTTGATTGCAAAAGACATGTTCATATTTTTCCCACCCAACCAGGATACCAAATTAATGTTCCTCTTCATTTTACATATAGGATACTTCAAGAAATGATAAAAAAACCATAAAAATTTACATCCCCAGGATCTTTGGAGCAGAAATTATGGAAACAAAGATACAAATGCAAAGCTATCATCGATCTCTCTTTTCAATCTGGACCATCCACGTGGGAGATCCAATTCAAGACGCGCTTGGGGGTTCCTTTTTACCTTTTACACTTTTTGGGAAAAATGAAAATTTTCTCAATTTGCTCCACCCCTCTACCTTTGACAAATGGTCCTAACAGATGTCCCAATGTGTGTCCTAAACAAACCACAGCTAAATTTTTCTATTTCACCTCTTTTTTTGAAAAGGGAAAATTTTCCATGTTTTCCCTACATCTCTGCCCTTCCACTTCTAGTCTTTGATGTGGGTCCCATCGGAACCACACTTCCTTTTTCATTTTTAACTCCCTTTTCAACAAAAATAAAATTTTCCAATTTACGACCAAAATTCTACACCTCCCCCATTGACTGGAGCAAGTTTTTACTTCTCTCTATTGGTCTTGCGGGTCATTTTGATTATTTAAATCTTTTGAATATCAAGAGGAAGAAAAAATCCAAGTTGCCTCGGATGACATCCCTCCATGACATTTTCAAACTACCACATGTCTTAATGGTGCATCTTGAAGTGGTCCCTAAAAGTAGAGACCCTAAATGAGTGTAGGCTCGCCACATGTCTCAGGCCGTTTAGTAATTTGCTGAAAAATCTAAAGAAAGAAGACCAAACAGAGACCTCCACATGTCGTTATGGCACAACTTCAAGAACCTTATAAGGTTTCAAAATTATTTGGTGAGGGCGTGCTTCCATTTTAGAATTTTAATCCATTTTACCAAAAGGAAAAAATATCCAAAATACTTCTGAATGCCCTTATCTCCGCTTTTAACTTTTCCAGGTGTCCTTCTGCGGGGTCAAAGTAAGACTTTTTCCCTACCACTTAAAGTTTTCTTTAGTCAAAGCATGGTGGGGCAACGGGGTGGGTTCAAATTTTTTTCCAAATTAGCCAAAAAGAAAAATATTCAAGAAAAAAACCCACCATGCCCCATCCTATCATAAGAAGCCACATAAGTACAAAAAGAACCAATCATAATTGAGTGGAGCTACGGGACCAAATTTGCCTTTTTTCCAAAAAATCAAAAAGCAACAAGTTAAGACATTTTCTCATCATCCCCTAACTAACAAAGAGAATCCACATGACCACCGAATGGATAGGAATAACTTTCACAAGAAAAACACACCCACACAACCCTAAAAAAACACAGAAATTCACCATTCATGTCCAGAAACTGATTTTTCTCTAAGGATGAAATTTTTTGAAAAAAAAACCAAGTTAAACATGGTTCCAAGTATCTTTCGACCATGGATTTGGATTTTCAAAGGAATATAAATATAAATTGATCATTCTTGAGCTTCCATGGTCAGGGTAAAATAGGAAAAATGGCAGAGACCACATATTTTGAAGAAATTAGAGAAAAAACAAAGCAAGCTTGGAGACTCCTTCAAAAAGGGCATGACAGTGGATTCTGTAAACAATTTAAGGCATTCAAATGGAGGTAAAAGATTTAGAACATCCACATCGAGAGATATAATGTTTCATAACATGCAGATCAGAGGAAAATTAGGGAAAATGATTCAAAATAAAAATGAGCACTAACATGAGGGAAATGTAGTGCCCAGCTAATTGAAAAAAATTAAAATAATAAAAATAATAATAATAAAATGGGGTGATATGGATTTGGACAGTGAATTGTAAAAGATGAATCTAGCAGGTGAATAGGGTAGATGGATATGTGAGAGTGTCATTTGGAAGGAGCTTTAATAGGTATGGGTGTTCATAAAGACCATTTAGACCTATCATTTTTCCTTGCATAATAGTACTCGCATTATATTTTGAGATCCAAAACATTTAAGCATGCTGAAACCCAGTCAATGTTGTAACTTTAGAAGTAATTAGATAGTGGTAGCGAGGGTAACATGAAGTAGGAGTTATATTGGAGTGGGTGTAAATGTCTTGAGGAAACTCTACAATTCATTCTCGGCATGCCAAGTAAACCTGTGGTGGTGGTGTGGAACAAATTTCTTGATGTGTGGATTGCAGAAGACACGGGAACCTACAAGAGACAATCACATTGTTTCACCTAAGCAAAAAATTGGTCTCCAACTAGATCAATTACATTTTCCCATGTACGCCCAGCTTGTGCAAAACATGAGCTCTTCAATAAGGTATAAACATCCATATAAACATAAAAGTTAGAGGAATTTAATCAGATTTTGTAGTGGCTAGTGCTCCAGTACATATGTATGCAACTATGGAAGTGTGCACTTAGCATGTGAAATTTTTGACTGAATGCCTAAAAGAAATGTGGCCTCACTTACTACAAAGGTTGCAGGATATGCATAAAAAAGGTTTTGTTGAAAGGACTTATATACTTTAAACAAAATGCTAGTGGAAGGTGTAAATCTAGCTTCCATGGCCTTTACCAACATTTTTCCCTACATACTAATAATAGAGAACTTTCTCAACTTGTTGAAAAATCCATTCTAGAGAGACTAGCCACTGATTCATACAAAATGGCTCAAATTTGGAAATGAATGCCTTTGAAAATGGTCCAATATATTTTCTATTTGAGTTTCGAACTTTGGAAGCTTTCCTTCAAGCTTCATATGTCTGCCTTGAATATGAGACTAGATTTTTGGAATAAGAGGCATATCCAACACTGGATGAGTTGACATCTAAAATTAGTACTCTCAATCTTGAAAGAGTCAGACAGATCAAAATCCATTTGGTTACAATATTTGGTTGTGTTCAAAAGGTTAGAGATGAACTAGAGAACTTGCTTGATGATGATGAGGATATAGTTGATATGTATTTAATAGATAGGTTTATGCAACAACATCTAGAGGGAATTATCTCTCTTCCTTTTATTTGGAAAAAGGTGCAACGAAGAATGAGCTGACTTATTCTAATGGAGATGAGGAAAGTTGTTTTGAATCCCTGAGTGGAACATTAAATACTATAGCTAGAGGCAAGGACAATTTCATAGGTAGTAGCACACATAGTAGTCTCAGGGTCTTGATGTGGAGGAGATGGAAATGGTTTTAGAGACTTATTTCATCCAGATTGATGGAACACTTAACAAACTATAAAGAATTACATTATGAAGATCACACCATTTTTTTGAGCCTTTCTATTGGTGAAATTATTTTTAAAAATTATAATGACCTAGTGCTTGTTCAAGATGCAATAAGTGTGAAGGATTTAAAGGTTTCCAATAGTTACAAAACATGAAAAAAACACCACACGAGAAGTTCTATTTTATGGGAAGTTCGGAGGTGTTGAGGAGCTCTTCATGCTTAAAGGGTTAGCATATATATGGCCTTGGACAGTTTCTTGAATGGCACAAATGGATTGGTTGTGGGTGCACATGAATTGTTTGAAAGAGTGCCAAAAGAGAGATAGAGCCTTCTAGAATGCAGATAAACCCACCTGGAGCACCACTTGCGCTGCAAACACTAATATGTTCTAGGAAAGGTCTCGTTACCTAAATATTTTATACTTTTCGTACAATTGGTTCTTCATTTGAAATAAAATAATAATATTAAACTATTGGATACTCAAAGAATTGGATATTTTAAGCAAACAACGATTTTAATTAATAAAACAACACCTCGTGATTTTTCTACTGACTTGTAATTTTACCCTCAAGTGTGTCGTGACCACAACCTTATGCATTAATTAACCAAGGGTGTCAAAAACTGGTACTAGTGTCCATTTTTTTTGGCAAGAGCTAGATGAGTTAACTAAAATAACAATTTCTATCTACCTTGTAAAGTTAGAAAAATGTAATTTCCAGAGACTTGTAAAATAACATTTGAGCCTCGTAAAAGAGTTTTCAAACATCATATATGTTCCTTGTTATGTAGAGAGTCACATCAAGTAATAACTCAACCTCATTTGACCATTTACACTCTCTTCTCCGCTCCTCTAGGAGCCATATTACTCTGTTTTGCACTTGTAGGAAGCTAATAAAAATGAAAATTTGGGTTTCATTTCTGCTTTTTGTTTGATCCGTGTGCAATGAAATTCTTATCTTTTTTTTCAAACCTCTAGAATTTTAACTGGACATTTTCTTGGAACCTTCATTTTGGGAAAAATGATTCCTCGACACTTTGGCAAGGGGGTTTTGTAGGCACTTAGTCATTTTTGACTAAGTTAAATTAGACTGATTACGATTGGCGGCTCTAGAAACCTAGCCTCTGATTGAAATACGTTAACCATTTTTGAATTCCGTAAGTTCTTGTATATTTTTTGTAAATAGGTGGACACTTAGGAAATCACCCGTCATGAATTTTCTTATTGGAAGACATTTTTTGAACGAACTTTCTTAGTCTCCGAGTTAATATTTGATGTTTCACAACTAGGAAAGAAAATGTAAAAGAAGACCAAAAAAATATAACCAAGTTAGCAAATAGGTATGAAAGCATCTTAAAAATTATAGATAATTGTATGAAACTCTATCTTTTGGCTTATTGAATGAAATTTAACTTTTAGAAAAAATTTGTTTCTCTCTCTTCCCTATCTCTTTCTCTCTCCTTATTTTATAAATGATGTGAAATGAAACAAAATGAATATATTTATCTCTAACCCTCTCTTTTCGAGTGAAAACTATTATTATCATGTAAATGGAAAACTAAAAATGTTAATTATGTTAGATCTTGGTTGATGTCATGTCAATCATTTAACAGTTATTTCACACTCACATGGTTTTGCAGGATGCAAGTAATACGGTGAAACGACATGGTTGTGATTCATTGTATATTATTGTAATACATGTATGTTAATGGAAAGGATTTTTTTATGTATTTATATTTTAAAGTAAAGACTTATCATTTACATTTTGTAATATGAATGAGATGTTAGATTTATTGGTGCTTTGGGAAAGCTGCATTTAACTATAGGTGTTCTTTTGATTCAGATTTAGATATGGTAAAAAAGGGGAGTTTGATATATATGTTAAGATATATTGTAAAGGATAAGCTCAAAATTTGATAAGTATTAAAGTTTTATGAACGAAGTTTTGTAATATTTTTAACATGCTAGTGTTTAAGGGAAACATTCATCTAAACATGGGTATTATTTTATTCCAAAAAAAATGTATTGTAAAAGTTTTCAAAATATGTTAACTGAAATTGAATTTAATAGTTTATAGTGAAATTCCATTGTGTAATTGATGATTAAATAATTAGTGTGTGGTTTTTCTTGCTTTGAAAATTTAATAAATAAATCTAACCAAAATAGTTAGCCCTAGTATAAAATTCATGCATAAATACCCTTCTTGTGTATTTCCTTTTAGCATAGAAAACTAAGACCTTAGAATGAACTTAAACTTTCCACTCAGGGACACCTTCTATATTAGGTAAATAAGAGCCCAAGTATTAGTTTTTCTCTATAGCCTATATGCTTAACAACGTCATTGTGAACCTGAAAGTTAGGAATTACATGGTCAAAATTTATCTTGAGTATGTGGTCCCTTTCTAGGATTTGTAATCATTTGTGTAGTAAGGAGAATATGTTCTCTTAAGTAGTCATCCTTGGGAAACTTACATAAAACATAGTGTAAAATCCTCTTGTACCAACATACATGTTGAGTGGAAAATATTTCCACCTAACCTTTAAAGTCACCTTAAGAGTTGGGATCATAAACGAATTTGATACCCAATCTTGTTTATCGTTTTGATTCTATGATACAATTCAAAGAGTTAATTGTGAAGTTTAACAACATTTTAGTGCATGATTAAATTTTGAAAAAATAATCATAAGATGATGTGCTTGGAGAAAGGTAAAATTTAGGTCAGTCTCTTATCATGTTTAAACCATCTTATGGTGAGAAACGGGACCCACTTTTTATAAACTCTAATGCAAACCTTAACCTTTTTAAATAATGGACTACTCCATCTTTCTTTCCCACTAGTCCTATTAGGTAATAGATGTCTAATGGGAAACTATGTGATCATATTATTAAAGAGAAACCCCCTTAAGACATGGAATAGTAGTCTCAAGAGGATAAAAATTCCCCTATTAAAATTAGGTTACACAATTTATTACAAGAGGTATATGAACCTATTAAGGGAGAAATAAAACCTCTTAAGTCAGATGTAAAATGATACTCTTCAAACCTAATCTAGAAGCATAATAAGGAAGTATGTTGCCATGTTAAAATCCTTTGAATCCTAAACTAACTATCATAACATAAGTATAATAAAGTTATAATTGATGCATGGCCCTGAGAAGTGTAATTTTCGGATGTTATTGTTGATGTGTAATCACATCACCCATGAATGTCTTCAACTCGATGGGTTGTGTTGGTATCTAAATTGATTCTCCCTTGGAAATCAAGTAGCATCATAGATTTCGCAAGACACTGAGAGATAGACAAATCAAATTATGAGTCATTTCGTAGCCATGGAGGGGATTCATCTAACTCTTAGTCACTCAGGCATCAGAGAAATTGATAGCACCTTCATTAAGGATTTGATCTATCCTCACTGCTTTAGGCCATGCCTTTCGACCAGGGTGACAGGACCGGTTTTGTAACCTCTTTCGGTGAAGGAGAATGAATATTTCCTTATTTGGAAAAATTTGAAAGGGGACCCTGAGAAAATATGATCAATGCACCACAATTTAACTCTCACGAGTTGTCACTTTTAAAGAATGGTGATATTTTTAAACATGGCTAAGGTTACTAAAGACATTATGGAATCCTAATTTCTTTTGCATATTTAGGTATAATGATTTATTCATTTGTTGACATAAAAGGAAAATAGGGGTAGTTTAGGTGGGATTCTTTGTTTTTGAATAATTTTGGTGGGAGATTAATCAGGATAAAATTGATTATGTCAAATCTTTGATAACCTTCACAATAATTAGAAAACTAAATGACAAAAAGATTCAGAATATCAAAAATATTCCTTCAACTAGAAGGTGTGCATCAATGGAGGCCTATATTTTCATGGTTTTCAACAATCTCAAAGAATTTAACACGAAGGCTTGAGGTAAAGAATCAATTAAACATCAAAGACCCATGGTTTTGCATGCCTAAGATACGCTTAGAGGCTTATAGACAATGTTTATCAACAAAATGACAGTAAAGTGATTTTAAATTTATTTATCTGACTATAGTATGAAGGATCTTTTCATATGAAATTGAAAATGCCACTAAACTATCATAAGGATGAGATCATGCGTGATTCGGAGGGATTTTAACACAAGATTGTAATAGCAACAAAAAAAACTACTTGCAGACATTCTAAAATAAAGCAAACACAGATTTGTCCAAGATTGACACAAATTAATTCAAAGTTGATTAGATTCATTAGTAGGGGAATGTTTCTTTGAATATTCTTATATCTTGTCAATGGTTGTACACTCGTAGCCAACTTGACGTGATTAAAGTCTAAAACATAGGAAATTAACATGTTTCTCAGATGGTCTCTATGGAAAATTGGCTTTCTCAAATTTTATCATAAAAAATGACTCCGACCTTTTGCAAGAGTATTCTCATTGCATTTATACATTTCATTCACTCACTCATCCAAAAATTTCCTTCCAAAAAAGAAGAATATTCGAGGAATATTTTCTTGTTGCCAAATTTTCCTCAAAAAGTGATGTTTAACAAATTTGTACCCGAAATATTCTAGGTGGAAAAATCATGAATTTATCATGTTTCTTAGACCCGTGACTAATTACTGGGATGTCATGCCACAACGTTTTTACAATCCTTCTAATCATTCTTATTCTATCATGTGAAAAATCATTATTTTGATCATTTTCTGGTGGCTCTGTATAGCTAGATCTGAGAGGCAATCCTTTTCACCCTCGAGCCAACACATTTTTCATCCCTTTGTGACTGCAACCTCCATCATTTCACGCTTTTTACATTCCTTGCTCTGTAACTTTTCTCTATATCCAGCTTATTTGGTAATTTACAATTTTTCAAGTACCTGAGAAATTCCAAATTCAAAATATCAACCGTTACATCCCTTGGACTAACAAATTAACCTCTAAATCCACTCAATTACACTTTGTAGAAAAAAATGACATGGAATTTAATTAAAAAATGATTAAAAACAATGTGTAGTCGCATCCCAAGGATTCTTGGAGAAAAATGGCTATAAAATTAGATACAATGCACAACAACCGTTGATTCTGCCCCTTCTCAACTTTAGATTAGATTCGTCCACGTGTTTCCTTGGCACAACTGCAAAGGTGAAGTATAGAGACAATTTTCCAAACAAGCGCGGGCTTTTACCTATTAGCCTTTAAAAAGTCTCAATATAAAAGGAGCTAGTGGAAGCCCCCACATGTCTCTTTGGCACACCTTTGGTATGGTGCCCAAAAGTGGAGACCCAAAACAAGTGCGGCTCATGACATGTCTTAGTCTGGTAGAGTTTTTGATAAATTTCAAGGACCAGTGGAAAGTGCCACATGCCTCTATGACGCTCTTTCAAAAATAAAATTTAGGGGCAGGTCCAAAAATAGGCGCGGGCCCCTCCACATGTCCCAGACATTAGAAAGTTGCTTGAAAAATTTAATTATAGAGAGGATCTAGTGGAATCCTCCATGTTTCTCCCTTGCACAACTTTGAGATGGTGCCCAAAAGTGGAGACCCTAAACAACTGCGGGTTCACCACGTGTCTCCTTGGCGTAACTGCTAAGCTAGGACCCAGAGGTGGATCGTCAAATGAGTTCCATCCCTCCACATGTCCATATTTTAAAAAAATCTACACCGGTAGTATAAAAAAAAATTCTAAGTCTCGTCATGGCCAGCGAAAGCCTCCATGTGTCTCCCTAACGCAACTCCAAAGGTCAAACCAAGAGGTGAATTTTAAGATGAGTGTAGGACCTCCACGTGGACAAGATTTGAGTCAAAGCGGGTTTTTATATTTTCAAAATACCTCACCAAGTTACATCCAATCAGAAAGGGCCACGTTTACATAGATGCTGAGATATAAATTGATGGGGAAAACATACCCGTCACACCGTAAAATGTAAGGAAATCACCATTTGCGCTCGGAAATGAATATTTCTTTAACGAAAAAGAATTTGGATATGATATAAGGCCAAAATTTTATCCATGACTATGGAGAATGATCTTTCAACAGCATACAAATGAAGAAAACTTTTCAACCATCCATTTGGGGAAACAGAAAATATGACAGAGACAATAGATTGAAGACTTTTAGAGAAAATGGGGCGAGATCAAATTGAGCACCAACATCGTCTCTAACTCCTGGGATGGGCACTCCCTGCGATTTTTGCAAGAATATCAGAGTAGACCATGTGCCAAAAATCCATTGGGAAATGGATTCACAAGCCAACCCCCTGGAACAAACTGAGAAACCAACAAAAACAACTACCAAGGACCAAGATGAATCAAAACACAAAAACACAAAAGAAGAAACAAACCAAAATACTATACACTATACAATGGTGCATAACTCGATTTTGAGAAATCAATCAAGGAAATGTTTCAAATTCCTACTATTAATAGATAATTCAAGCAACTCCCCATCTAGGTCTTTTAAGAAGAAGGTATGTTCGGCAATTTTAATGTCAATTGAATAAGGCCCCATCCACAATGCATCAAACTTTCCATGTTTTCCCTTATCCTCGTGCTTGCTATCCCATAATAGCACAATATCTCCCACACTAAAATCTCTTGGATTCACCTTCTTATCGAACAATTCCTTCAATTTCTCTCTAAATTTTAGATTCCTCTGATGGGATGCCCTTCTTTCTTCATCCAACTCAATAATCTGAGTGGCAAGCATCATAGGGACTAACCTATTGATCTTTCTGTAGTTGAAGAAATTGAAATGAATATAATTTCATATGCAGAGGCAGTAGGGCTTGAGTTCCATACCCCAACTCAAATGGGATTTTTCCAGTGGCTCGTTTAAAAGTGATTCGATCAACCCAAACTAAAAACTTCAACTGCCCACCCCACTTCCTTTTTTTCAACTCCAAATTTGTTCTAATCATCTTCAATAGATTTTTATTTATGGACTCTTCTTTTCCATTTCCTTGGGGATTATAATTGGAGACATATGTCAAATTTATCCCATATTCATGACACATAGCCACCAATGTTTTAGCTCGAAAGCTTATGGTATTATCAGAAACTATTTTTATAGGTACCCCAAATCTCCAAATGATATAATTCAGGATCAAATCCATGACAATTTGGTGAGTTTCCTTCTTGGTGGGGATTTTCTCCACCCACTTGGTGAAGTAATTTGTGGCCATTAATATCAACTCATGGCCTGCACTTGATGGATCATAAATCTCCCCAATGAATTTCATTCCCCTTTGCCTAAACAGGGCTTCAACTAATACAGGCTATAAAGGAAGGGATCCTGAAGCTTTTAATCTTCCAAAAAAGCATTGGCAACTTTCACATTATCTTACCAACAACGTTGTATCTTTAAAAAGAGTTGGCCACCAATAACTGACCCTTAAGATCTTATGAGTTGTGAATTTTCTAGAAAAATGTCCCAAAAAAAATCCTCCATGGAGACTGACAATTATTTTAGGGGGTTCATCTTCAGTAATACATCTTAAGAGAACTCCCTCAGGGTTCTTCCAAGCTAACCCAAAATCAGTAATGAAATATTTTTGGGAAGCTAACTTAAGTTCTCTTTTTTGATTCTTTCTCAAATGTTTAGGGCACTGTAGATGTTTTAGATAAAAAGGATTTTCTTGTACCATTAATAATTTATCATATTTTCAAGGAAATTCAACCTTTCTTCTTCAACTTCATTTACCTCAATTGTCTATAGATTTATCTTTACCATAATTTTTTCTAGGCCCAAACCTCTGACAAATTTTCTTATTAAGATATCCATATCATACTCCTACAATTTGTTTACCCATCGGTATCTTTTGCTTGAGACCTCCATTTCTGATAGGATATATTTCACCATGGTGTGGGGAACATAAGAAATGACTTTGGAATTCGGAATATATGGTCTGACGACCTTTATTTCTTTTACCAGAGAAAATGCCTAATTATCCATCATAGTATACTTTAGCTCAACTCCTTGTCATACCTTCCTAAAAAGGAAATTGGTCTTTCAGCTCCCTCATCATCCTTCTATAACAACATAGATGTAATATTACTCTCTGAATCAAAATAAAACATTTGGAAAGCATTTTTATAATCTGGCTAAAACATTGGAACTTTTAATGCTTCTTTGATCCCAGAAAAATCTTGAATAGATTCTTCTTCCCATTTGATACTTTGGTATTTCTTCAGCATGTTAGTGATTGGGATAGTTAGTTCATCAAAGTTGGAGATAAATTTCCTAATAAAATTAATCTGCCCAAAAAAGCAATGAATTCCCTTCTTGGTTCTTGGAATAGGGAATTTGTTGATGGCTTCTACCCTTTCAGGATCAATCATGCCCCTTCCTTTGACACAATGTGAGTGACACTTCTTGGGATTTAGTGAAATACCATACTCTGTGCATCTTAACAACATTTTTTCTAAGTGTTGTAGGTGGTCACTCCTTTTACTAGAGAAAATAGTAACCTCATCTTGATATACAACAATGAAATCATTAATATAGCAAGAGAAAGCTACATCCATAGCTCTTTGTAAAGTGGCTCCAACATTCATTAGGCAATAAGGCATTCTGACATATACATATGTTCCCCAGGGAGTGGTAAAGGAAGTATTGATTCACTCTAATTCCTTCACAACTACCTGATTATATATGGAAAAACCATCCAAAGTGGATAACAACTCTTAACCAATAACCAATTGTAACATATTTTCCATATTTGGTAGAGAGTAGTTATCCTTCATTGATGCTCTATTCAAGTTTCTAAAGTCCACACATATCTTTATATCTTTGTTCTTCTTTCTGATAGGTACCAAGTTTGCAACCCATTATGAGTACCTTGTGGGTTTTATGATTCCTCCATCCCTCAACTTTTTCAATTCTTCTTACATCCTCAGGGAAAGGAGTGGATTGATTGGCCTTTGTTTCTACCTAAACAGCTTGGCAGAAGATTTCAAGGGAATTTCATGCTAGAAAATATCCTCTCTGTATGATTTCAATTTAGAATAAGATCATGCTAAGTAGTCCTAGTATTTATTCAATAAGTAGACATACGAATGCTTTTCTTCCTTGCTTAGATTGCTACCTAGCCAGATCTTACGTGGTTTATCCTTCGTGCCCAGATCCTGCTCTTCAACATCCCTCGAGGATGGCATGTGTCTATTGACAATACAATAAACATTATCAAATTTTGATTCAAGTGATACCAAACCTTTGGGGATAGTATTATTCTTTAACTAAATGATGTCTTCACCAATTAAAGTCTCCTTTCCATCAGCTGCACAAACCATTGGCTCCTAATCTATACGTTGATAAGAAAATTCTCCTTGGTTGTATAAAAACCTTTATACTTGGGTGTCGTCTTCGAACACTTTCCAGTGTTTAACTTTGTCAGGAATAGATGGCTTGGTAAATACCTCAATATTATACTCACAATAAGGGGATATAACACAATTTTCAAACCTAGACCCCAATACAACCAATTTGCCTGCTAGAGTATTATCCTTTCTATGGTGATGGATTATGTTGAAGGAGTCAAACATCTCATTGAAATCCCAGACTGCATGCTTATACTGCTTCATTCTCTTATTTTTTCTTGCATACAGTTTTCTAATCTGCTTGAAAATTATCTTTGAATCTCCTTTAACAATTTTGTCTCAAATACCATATTTCCATGCAATCATTAGACCGAATAACAATGCTTCATATTCAAAAATATTGTTAGTGCACTCAAAACTAAGTTTAAAAGATAAAAAAAACTCTTCCTGACCTGGAGATATCCAAATAATAATAGCACCATTTCCAAATTTAGAGCAAGCCCCATCAAACAACAAATTCCAAGGAGAACCTACTTGATTAAAAGACTTGTGTTGATCAATTTTGTGCTCTTTACAATTAGAAAATCCAACAAAGTTATCAACATCAATGTCATTGTATAATACTTCATAGGAAGAATTATTTGGATTCTCGATGAGATATAGCATCTTCTCTTCACCATACAACTTTACAAGGCTTCCCTCAATAGGTATAGTGGAAAAAGACATATCCATTTACATACTCCCACTAACACTAGCAACCCATTTTCTTGATAGCAACATTCCCCATTTGGTAGGGCAATCAAAAATAACAACATCTAGTATTAATTTCTTGCCTGGGTAAGATGCAACTTGCACTATCAAACCCTTGACACATCCAACCACTGGAACCTCTCTAGAATCCATGGTAGTGCACTTCCCATAAGCTGTTGTCACTTTGATATCTAATTCATTCATGACCTCAAGAGGCATAACATTACATGATGCTCTAGAATAAAACATACAATTGTGTAACCACCTATCCCTAATAATCAGAATAGTGAAAAATGGATCTACATTCATCTGGGACTCAACCAAAGATGTTCCCAAATACACTTCAGGTGGCTCACCTAGTTCTTCCAGCACTTGAAGTTTTTCCAACTCTAAAATGGTAGGAGGAGTCTCAATATTGTTTACATTTCTACCTTAAGTAATCTATTCTTCCTTCAATCCCAAATACTCAAAGGCCCTTTTCTTGTGCTCAGGAATCCTGCACAGCTCAACAATTGGAACAAAAATCTTGATCTGACTCAAGACTTTGAAAATCTCATGAGTAACGTATTTGGGCAAGGAAACATTTTGAGGAAGAATGAAAAACTCATCTAACAGCAAAGGATTTTTCACAGTCTGAGCATGGGCAGGGATACCAGTTTTGTTTGGGGATACAAGGATTTTTCCATGATGTATCATTCTTAGGAGTTTATTTTGAGATATTGGTAAGAATTGGAGTATTTGGTTTGGCCTAATGACATACCCCTTTGAAAAATTTACACCTAGTGTTATACTCTTTTTCATGGTAAAGTACAACAGTCATTAATAAATGTATATCCTCCATAGAATGGACTCCTCCATCATACTTTTTAATCATTTATGCCCTTAAGTATTCAAAATAATTACTAGGAAATTCAAAATATTGTACCATATCTATTTCAAAAGTATGAGAGGGAGGAAGCGGTAATACGCGGTGGATTCAATCGCAGAAATCTATAGATTTTTGGCATTGATTAATTTAGTAGAAGTTACTCCTTTCTGTGAGCTTGTAGAGCACCCCATATTGCACACATCATCATCAGTGTCATCATCAGTTTGCTACACTTCTTTTCCTTCATCACAAGGGGAATGTGCCAAGAAACATCTATCGTACCATTCAATTTCATTGGCTTCTTCCACAACAGCAACTCTTCCATTCAAAGGATCAAGCACCAATTTGTTTTCCCTGGGTTGGGGCTGTGTATTTCCTAATCCTATGGGTCCTTTGCCTCTACCATCAAATATCAGATCACCCTTGGGATTATTTTCAAATATTTCTTGATCTTGTGCTTTATTATGACCTTGGGAACCTTGTCCAATCCCCTTCTCTACTATGGATAGTTTGTAGGATATTTTCTTAATAGCTCTGCAAAAAGTGTCTAGAACCTCCTCTAAATCCACAACTTTACTTGACTGAGGATTCTCTAGATTGATCAGCTTGATGTCTTCTCTCTTAGGAGGTTTACCAATTGTTTTGATATTGTTTTCAATCTGCAAAGCCATGGTGAAGGCCTACCTCATTGTTAGTGGGTTCTTATCCCTCAAATAATAGGAATCCTTCTTATCAAAAGCATCAAAGTATTTTATTAAACAAGAAACATCACTTGGCCTCAAGATCAGATGTAGCCTATTCAGGGTCTTATTGAACCTTGTATTGAATTCATGAACATACTCATTAGGATTATTTTTTATATTTGGGTAAGTGCACCAAGTTGGGGGACAATTAAGTGGACATCAAATCCTGAATTTTACATTAAAAAACAACAAAACATCAAATTTAGTCTTCCGCGGACTTGAACCATGCCGAAAAGTAAAAACTATGTCATAAAAATGGTACCATTGCGTAGGGGAGACTATTAGCTTTGTAGAAATACTGATTTTAAAGTGAATAGAAGAGGATAAATATCATTTTGTAATTTTTTACTAATAGTAGGTCTTTAAGACACTTTTTCCTGTGAATGTTTATGTCTACGTTTAAGACTACAAAATTTGTTTCACTTATCAGAATGTGATAAAACTTATACCATCGTAACCATGGTGAAATTATATATGTTCAAAAAAAAATTTATTTGATTTGAATATTTTTTGATGAAGTTATGGTGGGCAAACGGAAAGTGCTCTATTTTCTTTATGTTTTCATACCACTTTCACGGAAAAAATCATAAAAAATAAAATATTACTCAAAAAAATACAAAGTAAAATCCATCCCAAGATAGATAGTGGCATATAACTTCTCACTAAAGGAAAAAAATATATATCAATTTTTGGTCATCCAAATTGTGGGCAAACGGACTATAATCTTATCGGCGTTTTTAAAAAAAAAAACCAAGTCATTGAATTTTGAGTGTTTAATATATAGCTAATCTTGTCCATTTTTTACAAAAATTAGTATTTTAGAAACTAGATTCCGGATGCTACGATTCATAGTAATATAATTTTGTCTAATTTTGAGTGTATGTATTGCTAATAATCCATACAAGTTGATATTATGTTGTTATTTGCAATATGATGTCCACGGATGACCCTATATTTGTCCATCAACTTCCTGCACTTACCCATTTTCAAATTCTAATAAAAGAAACCTAGGGTCTGTTTTATCTCCATACTGTAATATAAAAGAAATTTTCATTTATGTCCATGAATATATGGATTTGTTTGGAACTAATTTATACCATTCCCGTGCATCCTCCTCTAGAGTATGAATAAAAAAATTTATGTACACATCCTCAAATTCAATCTCATAGTCTTCCATCATATTGACTAAAATATTTAAGTGCTTCTCACTAGTAATAACATTATTTCCTTTAAATTTAGGCAATCTACTTCTAACATCTTGGGGCACAACATTTGGATATCTATCCATAAATCTGAAATCTATAGGACCAAAAGTGTTAAAAAAAAATGGAGGTTTGTGTGGTGGCTGGGCCATATTTTTTTGGGGAGGTGATCTTACAAGAGAAACAAAAAAATGGGGAGTGAGGTGTCTATGGGGCATAGGAATGCAATTCTAAGAATGGATGTTCTCTAAAAACACTATTTCTTGGAAGATCCTATCAAATTTGGAGAACATAGGGACATAATGAGTTGTACAATTTTGAAATAAAAATGAAGGCCCCTCTCAAGATGGAGAATTAAGATCTATAATTAAAATATTTTATTTAGAGGCACTTGAGGCAATATGGAAATCTTCAAGACAGGATGATCAATTTTCACAATTGATAACTCCTTTCTTGATTTTTGATCTCCAATAACTTTCCAGATTCTTGTAACTTTAGAATTTGTGTTTTCCAATTCTGGAAACAACCTTTTAGTAGGGTCTTCAATGAAGAGATATCTTCTTCCATCCATCTTTGTAGATATTAGTTATAAATTTCTATTGATAGAGGTTAAGATACTGGCATTTATCAAAAGTTAATTCAAAACAGAGTCACCACTAAGGATTTTCACCTTAGTTGTGAAAACGCACTAAAATTGGTCTATCAAATGTCTGACAACACTAAATTCATGCAAAGATTCACATATCTAACATTCCTTTACCCGTATTTAACATTGGTGATGTAAAATTAGTGCAAAAACCAACAGAAACTTGAAATATTGCATGCAAAAACTGCAACTTTGGTCAATTCTTACAAATCGGGACACAAGATGACATTTCAACAATCTATTTGCACTTTAAAATTTGTAAGAATCATTTTACATGGTCTATATGCATTTTTAATGGTGTTAAAACTTTGCACATACCTTCGTGTCCCCCGGAAACAACACCATTCTGGTATTGGTATCCAAATTGATTCTCCCTTAGAGACCGAGCAACATCATAGATTTAATAAGAAACTGAGAGAAAAACATATCATATTATGAGTAATTTTGTAGCTTGGGAGAGGATTCATCTGACTCTTTATCACTCAGGATTTGGAGAAATAGATAACACCTTTATTAAGAATTTAATCTATCCTCACTGCTTTAGGCCGTGCCTTTCAACTAGGGTGAGAGGACTCATTTTATAACCTCTGTCAGTGAAGGAGAATGAAGATATCCTTATTTACAAAAAATTTAAAGGTTTCCTGAGAAAATATGATCAATGCACCACAATTTAACTCTCGCAAGTTGTCACTTTTAAAGAATGGGGATATTTTCTAAACATGGCTAAGGTTACTAAAGACATTATGGAATCTTCATTACTTCTACATATTTTGACAGTAGGATTTATTCATTTGTTGAAATACAGGGAAAACAAGGGTAGTTCAGGTGGGATTCATTGTTTTTGAATAATTTTTGTGCGAGATTAAGCAAGATAAAATTGATTATATCAAATCTTTGAGAAACTTCACAACAATTGGAAAAATAAATGACAGAAAGCTTCATAATAGCTTAAATATTCCTTCAACCAGAAAGTGTACATCAATGGAGGCCAAAATTTTCATGGTTTCACACAATCTTCAAGAATTTAACATGAAGGCTAGAGGTCAGGACTCAATTAAACATCAAAGACCCCTTGTTCCTAACACCTAAGGTACACTTAGAGGCTTACAGACAATATTTATCCACAAAATGACAGTAAAGTGATTTCAAATTTGTTTATATCACTACAGGATGAAGGATCTTCTCAAAATGAAATTCCAAATGCCACTAAACTATCATTAGGACAAGATCCTATGTGATTTCAATGGATTTTAACACAATATTGCAATAGGAACAAGAAAAGCTACTTGCAGACATTCTGAAATAAAGCAGACAAAAATTTGTCCAAGATTGACACAGATTAATTTGAAGTTGATTAGATTCATTAGCAGGGGAAAATTTTATTTGAACAGTCTTAGAGCTTGTCAATGGCTTTACACTCATAACCAACTTCATGTGATTGAAATCTAAAACACAGGAAATTAACAGGTTTCTCATATGGTCTCTTAGGAAGATGGTATTTCTTAAACTTTCTCATAAAAATTAACTCTGACCTTTTGCAAGAGTATTCTCATTGCATTTATACATTTCACTCACTCACTCATCCCAAAGTTTCCCCCAAAAAAGAAGAATATTCGAGAAACTATTGCTTATTACCAATTTGCCTCAGAAAGTGACGTTTAACAAATTCATACCCGAAAGCTTCTAGGTGGACAAATCATGAATTAATCACATTTCTAAGACCCTTAACTAATGACTTGGATGCCATGCCACAAATTTTTGATAGTTCTTCTAATCATTTTTATTCTATCTTGCGAAAAATCACCATTTTAATCATTTTCTGGTGGCTTTGTATAGTTGGGTTTGAGAGGCAATCCTTTGCATCCTCGAGGCAACACATTTTTCATCCCTTTGTGCCTGTAACCTCCATAATTTCACCATTTTCCTATTCCTTCCTCTGAAACTTTTCTCTGAATCCAACTTCTCTAGTAATTCACATTGTTTCAAGTTCCTAAACAATTCCAACTTCAAAATATCGACTGTTACATCCATTCGACTCACAAATTAACCTCTAAATCCACTCAATTACACTTTGCAGACAAAAAAGACATGGAATTTCATCAAAAATAAATGAAAATTAATGTGTATTCATATCCCCAAAAGTCTTGGAGCAAAAATGGAAGTAAAATCAGATACAATGCACAATGACCATTGATTATACCCCTTCTCAACTTTAGATTAGAGCCATCCACGTGTTTCCTTGGTGCAACTGGAAAGACGATGTACAGAGGTAAGTTTCCAAATAAGTGTAGGCCTTCCACATTCCCTGGACCTAAGAAAATTACCTTTTGGCCATTGATAATTCTCAGTTTAAAAGGCTCTATCGGAAGCCTTCATGTGTCTCTTTGGTGTACCTTTGGTATGGTGTCCAAAAGTGGAGACCCCAAACAAGTGCGGGCTCACCATGTGTCTCATTCGGGGAGATTTATTGAGAAAGTTAAAAGACCAGTAGAATTTGCCATGTTCCTAGGGTCCAAGAAAGTTTCATCGGCTGTTGAAAAGTCCAAGCAAGGGTAGAGTGAGTGGAAAATTTCATGTGTCCCCATGGCACTCTTTCAAAAATAAAATTCAGGGGTAGGTCCCTGAATAGGCAAAGGCCCTCCACGTGTCCCAGGCCTTAGAAAGTTGCTTCAAAATTTTAAGTATAGATAAGAGGTTGCAGAATCCTCCACATGTCTCCCTGGCACATCTTTGAGATGGTGTCCAAAAGTGGAGACCCTAAACAAGCACGGGATCACCACATGTCTCCTTGGCACAACTGCTAAGCTAGGACCCTGAGGTGGATCCTCAAATGAGCGTTATCCCTCCATGTGTCCATGGTTTGATGAATCTATACTGGCCACATAAAAAAAATGTCTATGTTTGGGCAAGGCTAGTGGAAGCCTCCACATGTCTCCTTGGCACAACTCTAAAAGGTTGAACAAAGAGGAAAAATTTCAAATGAGCGCATGCCCTCCATGTGGAGAAGACTTGATTTGAAGTGGCCTTAGATTTTTAAAATGACCTGCCATGCTACATCTAATTAGAAATGGTCTTGTTTCAGGATGCTGAGATATAAATTGATGGGGAAAACACACCCGTCAAACTATAAAATACAGGGAAATCACCATTTTCCCCCGAAAAATGAATCTTTCTTTAGGGACAGAGAATTTGGAAATGATATAGTGCCCAAATTTGATCCATGACTATGGGGAATGATATTTTAACAACATACAAATGAAGAAAAAATTGCACACATCCATTCGGGGAAACAGAAAATACGATAGAGCCCACAGATTGAAGACTTTTTAGAGCAAAAGGGGTGAGTTCAAATTGAGCACCAACAAGTAAAAACTATCAATGTTATTTCATAACATGGAGCTTTTCCCAAAGTGTGGGAATTTTCGATCAGGAAATATCTCTAGATGAAGGTTGTGGTTCCTACTCATCTATCTAGATGTATACATTCATATTGTAAATGATCTACTCTAAACTCTAGTCTAACTTCCCAAAGAGACATGGTTAAGAAGATTGTAAGAAAATAAACCTAAACTAACAGAGGTTATGCACCAAAGGAATGTTTAACCCCTACTTTTCCATTGAACAAAAACCATAAAAAATGTAATAAAAATAGCATACAAAGATAACCAAGATTGCAATGAGAGATCAAAGAGGTGCAATGAACATAAGAGAGGGTTGAAAATCATCCATAGACATGTAAATTATTTCTCCATAAATTTGATACAATACACTACAATGGCCAAGAGGTAATATTTGCATTACATCTTGAATGGGATTTTTGAACTCCTTTCATCCAATTATAGACAAGAGAAGAAAAGAGGGTGTAAAGTAGAATCGTCCATCCCCTAGAAAAAATGCACCTCTGTACGATATATAGGAAGAATGAGAGAGGAGGGAGAGAAGAATTCAAATTATTGCTTCAACCACCCTATAATGTATTGAATTTTCCTGCAAGAATGATGGGTTATAATAAATAACCCATACCACCATGTACTCTTCCTTGTTGGGAAAGAAAGGAGCCCATACCTTCATTATTTTTGTAGGTGAGAAACCGTACACCCCTTAGAAATGGAAAACTATATTTTTCATTTTTGAATAACTTAGTATTACTAATTTTAAGATATCAAGTTGTATTTACATAGAGGATACTGTAAGTTTTCCAAAATTCTTTTCTTGTGAAAATCCGAGCTCCCAACCAAATGTTATGGCCATCCGAAGGTCGGGGTTGGGAGTTCCACATATGCTCTCATATATTTTAAAAGATTTGAGCATTTAAAATTATGGTGAGCATCATGATTCATCCTACATTGAATTGACCTATGAAAAATATTTTACAAACTACTTTGAGTTTGGAGTCTACCTGTGTAATATCCACGTGGAAGCCCTGCACATTGTTAAGATATTTTTTTGCCTTTTAGGGTCCTGGGAATGTGACATGCCAACACTTGGCATTGTTTGTGAACATGTTTCTTCATTCCTTTGGGTGAGTAAATGGCCCATTGTATATAATGTCAAAACCCCTTTCCAGGTGGGACATTAGTAGTTAGCCTCATGTGGAAACCTTGCAGGCTTCAAATAATTTACCCCCTCCTTTGACTCTTGAAGTTGTGATGGTTGGACACCTAGAATTGTCTGTAAGTCTACTATGATTTATTCATGTTTTGTCTAAATCCCCTCTATTTGGTGAGGATTGAACTTTTCCATGGGATTTTCTTTATTGAAACATCCCTTCGAATCTGATAAGCACTCAAGCTTATATTTTTTCTACTATGTCAAAAATTTATGCTTTTGTATGATGGGTTTTTGAGTCTGTAAATTCTCCAGTATATGTACTAAGATCCACGTGGAGGCCAAGCACATCCTTAAGGTCTCTATTTATATTGCACCTTTTGAAAGTGGGTTAAGATGACACGTGGTACCTTCCACAGATAAGTTGCTTTGCTTTGAGTTGACTTTCTCTCGACTTTATTGTGACTTGCCGAGTTATATTTCTTTCTTATTGTCAACCTATCATTTCCCGAGATCCTTGGAAATGTGAAGTATGAAAACTTTGAGCCTTTCTCCATTTTTTCACTTCATCTCTGATGTTCTCTTGTCCATTCATCTTCCCACCTTCCATTTCCATTTTTGAGCCTTCCTGTAACCTAATTGTTGGATTTGAAATGTGCGCTCGCATGACTGAACTGACCTCTTCATTTCTTTGGTGTGGAAGGTTGTGTTTGATCGATTTTTTCCTGAGGGGACAAAATTGGACAAAAAGTTGGAAACTCGCAGGATCACTTGCCCGCTAGGTGGAAGATCAGTTACCTTTAAGTATCCCTTGGGTACAGAGTTATGAATGATATCCTGATATTGATCTTGAACCTTAAATTTTTCCACCACCACTTGCAATTTGCTTATCATGAACCTGATTTGATGCTTGCACTCTTAATTTCTATAAGAAAATATTAAAAATAATATTTGTGAGAATAGGAAATTGTTTTGACATGGAGCTTCCATTTGCTTCTAGAATGGAATTTTACAACATTCATGTTTGGAAGCACACTAAACTGTACAATGATATAACTTGGGAGAAGCAAAACTTGTGCCAAAGGAACTTAGGGAAATTTTAAACCTAAACTACAACAAGAAAATGTGCATATGCGCTTAAGGGAATTATAATCCTAGGCTAATACTTACGAGGGTGAAACCTTTTCTCTTTTTAGTAGCAATGTTTAAGGTAGATCCCATTAACCAAAATCAGAAGTTCTTATCCATCTAATGTAGAGAATTTGAAGACATTGCTACTTTTACATTTTGTGACCATGTAGGGGAAACTCCAAATTGTATTAAACATGGAATAACTTCTTTATTTTTATCAATATCCATCCCACTTCAGAACTAAGTCCCCTTCTTGAAAGGTCCTTTTTCTTGCTTTCTTATCAAACTATTTTTTGACTAAGGCCTGATCTTTCTCCATCAATTAAACTATATGTTCTCTAATTTCTTCCAATTCTATCAACTCTACATACCTTGCCTCCATTGGTTCGAACTCAGAAAACTCCAACTACTTCATGAGCTACAATGCAGGTAGTTGTAATGATATAGGAAACACTGCCTCTTTTCAGTAGACTAAATTGTATGATGAATTTCATGTTGACCTCTTTGGTGTGTGTTGATGCGTAATCATAGCACCCCCAAATTTCTACAAATAGCTGGGTTGAGACTCTCAGTTTTATTCCATAACATGGAGCTTTTCCCAAAGTATGTGACTTTGTAATTAGGAAAGCTCTCTGGATGAAGGCCAGTTCTTATTCCTCTATTCAAATGCACAGATTCATATTACAGAGGATCTATTCTAAAATATAATCTAACTTGCCAAGGAGACAAGGCTAAGAAGCTGTAATAAATTAAATATATTCTAACAGTGGTGATGCACCAAAGGAATGTTGATCACCTGCTTTTGCAATTAAACAAAAATCAGTAAAAATGTAATACAACCACCATGCATGGATAACTAGGATTGCAGTGAGAGATCAGGAAGATACAATGAACACAAGAGAGGGTTTAAATCATCCACAGAATTATTTGTATTGCTCTGAGAATTTGATAATTCCATTACAATGGAAAAGAGGAAAGGTTGCATTTACATTTTAAATGGTAGTTTGAAATCCACAAATCCACTTACAAGCCAAAGAAGAAGGGAGGGTGCAAAGAAAAATTATCCAACCTTTCCAAAAATTCCCTTCCTTAAAATATATAGGAAGAATGATCAAAGAAGATAGAATAATTTTGAAAATCCTACTCCATCCACACAAGAAATGCATTGAATTCACCTATAACAATGATGGGTTCTACTGCAAAACCCATGCCTCCATATCTTGTTCCTTGTTGGGAAAGAAAGGAAGCCCATATTTCATTATTGTGGTCAGGTGAGAAACTTGGAACACCCTCTAAAAATTACAGACTGTATTTCCTAATTTTGAATAACTTAGTCTCAAATATTGAGATATTTCTAAAAAGTCTTTTCTTGTGCAAATCTGAGCTCCCAGTCAAAATTTATGGCCATCTCAAGGTCGAGGTGTCATTCTACAAAAATGGCGGGTTATTGATTGATATTTTTTTGGAGTTTGAAATGCATGTAACTTCTGAAATACCGAAATTAAGAATTTTTGACATTTCCATTATGAAGATTGAAACACTGTTCATTCACCAATTTTTATTGAGAGTTTCGAAAGTCCAAAAACCAAACCTCCAAAACCCTGAAACCTGAATGTCCAAAATTTATGATTTTTTGAATATTCCGACATTTTTCCTTTTAAAAACTTTTTCACTGTTCATTGTCAAAATTGCTTCGAGAGTTCGGAAACCCCAAAACCTAAATGTCTGAAATGCCAAAACCCAAAATTCCAAAATTTTAGACTTTCAGAGTTTCAGATTTCATGGTTTTTACTCAATTTTTTTGTTTTGTCCTATCGAGATCTTCAAAACTTCAAAACCCGAAAGTCCAAAATTTGGGACTTTCAAAGTTTCAGATTGCAGAAATATTCCTCCATTTTTCCAGCTTCGTGCTCTGAGATCTCCAAAACCCCAAAACCAGAAAGTCTAAAATTTCATACTTTTAAGGTTTTTGTTTTCAAAGATTTTTTTTTCCTTTTTTAGTCCCCAAAATCCTCCTTAGCCTACCTCCAAAACTATCCACCTCCTATCCATGGAATTTCAAATTTTTGACTTCTTCTTCTCCTGAAATCTCTGCAACTTTCTTGTGTGTACTTCAATCTTTTAGACCAACTCTAACATGCAAACTCTCTTGATGGATCAACTCCATTTTCTCTGCATGCAAGTTCTTGTTTTTTTCCAATTTTTCCCGGGGGGAAAATTTGATAATAGTGTGATAATGTCAGCCCATAATGCTTATTTTAGCTTGGCATGCCATGTCCTCTAGATTTATTCTAGATTCATTCTGATGATTCTAAGGAAATTCTTTTGTTTTTCCATTACCCTACGAGTAATAATTTGAAGAGGTGCTAAAGTAGATTCCATTCTTAGCAGCCCATTCATTGATATTGTAACCTAGGAACGCCAATGCATTGTGTGATATGATAGTGGCCGGTACTCCAAACCTAATCACTATTCCTTCATAAAAGTCTACTATGTTAGACTTGTTTTCTTCTTTGAGTGTTACTCGCCTCAATCCACTTGGTGAAATAATCTGTTGCTATGAGAATCCACTTGTTTGCTTGGCTTTATTTTTGATTGATGAACCCAATGAAGTCCAATCCCCATTGCATAAATGGCTGGTCAACTGAAATTGGGTGAAATGGAATTGTTGTTAGTCTTTCCTTTCCTGTGAAGAATGCACATTTTTGGCACCTTTTGATCCACATATAGCAGCCATTAAAATATTTGGGCCAATAAATACTTGCCTTCATTATCTTGAGAGCTATTACCCGTGAGGAAAAATTTCTTCAGGACTCTCCATCGTGAAACTCTTGCAACACGTTTTCGATTTGACTCGTTCCAATACACCTCAATAGAACACCATGGAAGCATTTTTTCAACAAAACACCATCAACAAGCACATATGGGATGGCTTGTAATCTGAAGTATCTTCTCTTTTATTTTCTCATTTCTGGAGGGCACAGGCATGTTTGTAGGAAGCGTACCATATTATGAGTCCAACAAGGAGTTGGCACATCATCATTTATCTTCTCTTGACCAACTTGTAGTACCAAAACAACTTCATTTTCATCACCTATCTTAACTTTTTTGCTCGACGCTAGCTATTCACATGGTCCCTTTCCATGGACTAGATTGGTGACATTAATTTCAATGTCATATTCCATGACACGAGTGATCCATTGTACATGCTTCTCATTTATATCCTTTTTTAGAAATAAGTCCTTCACTCCCACATGATAGACCAATAGTTTGATCTTGTTGTTTGAGACTAGGTGTTTGAATTTATTCATGCTCCTCATTACTACAAGAACATGCTTCTCGATGAAGGAGTGTCCCATTTTCAAGTCCTCCAAATTTTGGCTGAAGAAGGCAATCAACCATTTAGATACCTCTTTGTTCTATTAAACTAGGATTGTAGAAATTATGTCCCCACCACTAAAGGCATAGAGCATGAATTATTTATAGAAGTCTAGATTGACGAGAGTTGGAGCTTGAGAGATATCCTCTTTTATTGCTTCAAAACTTTTTTTTCCTTCAAATTTCCACTTAAAGGCCATGCTCTTCTTCAAAATCAGTGTTATTCGCTTCACAAGAGCGGTGAAATTTGGTACAAATCTATGGACAAAATTGATTCTTCCTAGAAATCTATGAAGATCCTTCTTATGACTCACCAATGGTAATGCTTGAATTGCTTCAAATCTCTCTGGGTCAATCATCAATCCGTCCTTTGACACGATATGGACTAGGATATTGCCTTTATGAGCCAGAAATATGTGTTTTATGGGATTTAATGAATACCCCAAATCTCCTACATCTTTGAAATACATGTCTCAGATGAAAGAGGTGATCTTCTTTATTTTTGGAGAACACAGATCAACCCCTTGAGCACAATGTCCATTTCCCTTTGAAGGTGGATCCAGCATTAGAACATCCAAATGGCATTTTTCTATGGGCATAGGTGCCCCACTTAATGGTGAAAGCCATTTTGAACTGGTCATTTTCTTTTACCACTGTCTGATTATACCCCGAGTAGCCATCTAAGAGAGAGAATATTTTTGATCTAGTTACTACATGTAGATTTTTTTCCATTGAAGGGATTGGGTAGTTTTCCTTAAGAGATTCCCTGCTAAAGTCTCGAAAGTCCACGCATAACCTATTTTCCATGTTCCTTTTCCTGACTTGTACCAAATTTGCAAGCCAACTTGAATTATTGATTGGGAATGTAATGTTTGCGTCTATTAGCTTGTTTAGCTCTTTATTCATGAGGCGTTCAATGTGAGTATTCACCACCCATTTCTTCTATCTTATAGGATTTGATTCTGGATCCAATTCAATAGTATGGTGTGCCAACTTTGGGTTTAAACCTCTCAAATATTTATAAGTCCAAGAAAAGACATCTGGGAATTATTGACAAAGCTGAAGAAATTTGGATTTCTCTTTTTGGGTACTTACTTTTCCAATTTGCAATGTCCTACCTCCGTCTATAGAAATGGGCTATGCATCTTCACCCCTTACCCAAATGTTTTCCTTTCCTTATGGAACTGATGATTTGGGATAAATATTGACTCCAAAGTTACAAGCCCCTTTTGTAATTTGTTAGTTCTCTACTGCAAACACTTGGTCATCATATTGTTGTTCTAACTTGTCTTGGTTTCTAGCGGAGAACTCATCTTCCTCTTGTAAAAAATTAACAATTTTCTGATCACTCTCAAAGACTTGCCATATTTTTTTTTCATCTAGAAAATTTGATCTTACAATAAATTTAAACATGAGGCTGAGATTGTTTACTTTTGAGACTTTCTACAACATCAAATGCAGCTCCAATTGTTTCCAGTATGTCTACTACTTCATTCTTCTTGAATCATGAGATGGAATTGATGTTAAAATCTTTGAATTCCTCAATGGGATCCCATACCTGATTCTTTTAGTTCTTCAACAGATCATTCTTGGTAGCATTTATTCCTCAGACTTGGTTCACAATCAACTCACTATCACCAAATACATACAAATTCTTAATGCCTCTCTTTCTTTCCTAATGTAATCCATGAATTAAGGCTTCATACTCAGCTATGTTTTTTGAATAGGAAAATTGGAAACAAAAAGCTGAATAATAGCCGACATTTTTTTGTGATACCAACATTACACATCCTCCTGCACCTTGTTTTCTTCTTGAACCATTGAAATATAATTACAGAACTTCATTTTCATCCTTATTTTCTGGCATTGTGATGTTAGGAATGGGCGAATTTTGTTTGTGTACACAATATACACCCAGTTCAGATTCTTCAATTTCCATGTATGGATCAAATGCATGCCTTTTATTTCCCATTCATCTAGAGTAAAATATGGAATTTTCTCAACCTCAGTGCCAGTTTCTAGATCATTTAACCACTTTTCTTGATCAAAGGATGAGTAATTTGCATTGATAGGACTTGGCACATTAGGCTTGATGTGGAAATTGGTAATTGGTTCTATCCTGATGGTTCACCTTAACTCCATACCTCATCCTGAAAATCATGTGTGACCAATTTGCTGATAGGTACCCCAAATTTTTTTTCCATGAAATACCTTAATAGGAATAACATAAAGAGTGGCGAAAGGTCAATTACAAACACATCCTGCAAGATTGTGACATTTGGACATGCATGCAATGTGAGGCTCAAATCTTTGATTACTCCAATTGTTGATAGTGTTGTCCCATCCAATTACACCACACCCTTAGAGATGACTTCATATTGAAGGCCCAACTGATCAGCTATCTGTTTTAGCATGACTGAGATACTTTCTCCCGAATAAATAATGCAATTATGCACTAACTTGTATCCAATAATCAATGAGATTTATAATGGTAGGGAATTCAAATTTTTACCTTGGTAATCTCCCTGATTTCCACCTTGTTGAGTTGCATTGTTAAGAATTTTTCCTTTATGATTGGGTGGCTGATTTAATACTAACAAATTTTCCATAACAAGTTACAATAGGTATCTTCGTCCTGGGATAGCCACTGACTCCCACATTATGATATTTATATTTGTTTTCTTCATTTTCTCAATGATGTCTAATGGAGATGAGCTATATCTCTGCTTCCCCTTTCCCTACACATTCTTCTCTTACACATGTGATGTTACAACCGAAACTTGGGTTTGTCTAGAAAGTAGCCTGGTCTAACGTTGTACATCAAGAGTTGCATTTTGATTGCTAACACCTTCTGGAGGAATGGAGGGATTTGGATCATTTTAATTTGATGACTATCCTTCTCCAATATTCCTTTTCTTGGATCGTGTATTGGCTGCTATACTTTGAGAAGGTGCTTTATTCATACCACAAAAAATATTCAGCCTACCAATTGATAAGGATGATCTCATTCAAAGGTGCCTCTTGAGTGACTTCATGTTGCTGATTTCCTTCTTGGTATATCTCTTGTTCTACACCAGTTTTTTTCACCATAAGAGCTTGATTTAAAGCACCATTGAAAAAAAATATACTAGTAATGAAGTTGATTAAATGGGAAACACTAGTCATATTCCTGAGCCATGTTATTTTGAGTGAGAACCAAGGCTCTTTATGTTGAAGCTGCATTTAGTCATATGGTCAGAATGACTTGACAACTTGAGGTTGTCCCTGGTTCAAACTTTGATTTGTAGTCTCATTTAGTGGTCCATTTTGTTGACATGGGAGCCTGGCTTGATAATGAGTTTGAGGCTAATACGACCTAGAACTCTAAACTTGTTTTCTATTGATAGTCACTAGCTCATTTCCTAGGTTCTTTGGTTGCTTCATGACTTCTCGTAACTCTTTTCAAGTGCTAGAAGATGAGGTAGAAGCTTCAGCCAAATTCTGATTTCTTGGAGCAGGAATGGGAGTTAATCGTAGTTATTTCACTAGTTCTTGGAGCTTCTACTTCTGTATAAAGAGGCATAGGTAGCCTAGGTGTACATTTACCAGCTTGAATTAAGTAATTTTTAGCTCTAATAGCAATGTTATAGGTTGTGGGTAAAGTTATACCCTCCCATTAGATTGAATCATCATGGAGATATCAAAATTTAAAGCTATAAGGAAGTATAGAAAAGCACCTTCAGTTGTTGGTCTCACAGCCAATGGAATCCTATCCCACGTCCTCTAGAATCTAAATTTGAAGTCAATCAACTATTCATTAGGGGCCCTCTTGATTGGTGTCAACTATTCCAATAAATACAGATTATCTCCATCTTCCCCAAATTGATTATGGAGAGTTTTGCACAAATGATCCCAATTATGAATAGATCCTATTGTTAGGCTTCTTCACCATTGTAGAGCTTTACCTTTAAAGGAGGATGCCAATAATTTGACAACAATGTCCATTTCAGTAATTTCATGAATTACACAGAACTTTGTAATGTCCTGAATGTGGTCAATTGGAGTTGTTTGGTTCTCTCAAGTTAAATATGGAATGTTCTTCAAAACTGTAACTGGAACCAGATTTTGTGCATTGAGAGCAAGTGCGCTATTGACAGTTAAGTTGACATAAGGATTGGGTTGTGCCATCCTTATTGGTTAGATAATTCTAGTTGATTGAATGAAAGGCCTTCGAGGTGGAGGTATTGACGAGGTTCTATTCAGTGGAGATGGAAACCTTTGAGCTCTTATTACCCTTCTTTCTCTATCTAGGGATAAGTATAGATAGACCCAATAGTCTCTCTTGTCTATTCCTTGATCTTTTTTGAATTCTTCTCATAAATCTACCAAATTTGGACTATTGAAACAAGAGGATCCTGCCTCTTAGGACTCACTAGATTTTCAATTCGAATCTTCTCAACAAAGATGAAAAACTTATAACAAGTGCACATCAATCTTGCTGCGATTAAAATGAAGACTTCTCTGTCCCACCGAGCATTCTATAACTATTGATGTTTAATCACAAAACCCCTTAATATCTTCAACTTGATGGGTTGAAAATATCAGTGTGAGTACATAAAATGGATATTTTCCCAAAGTGTGCGACTTTGCAATCAAGAAATCTCTCTAGACGAAGGTCAGTTCCTACTCCTCTGTCCATATGCATACGTTCATATTGTAGAGGATCTACTCTAAAATCTACTCTAACTTTCCAAGGATACATGGTTAAGAATATTAAAAGAAACGAAACCTAAACTAACAAAGGTAATGCACTAACGGATTATTGAATCCTTGCTTTGCCATTAAACAAAAACCATAAAAATGTAATAAAACTAGCATACATAGATAACCATGATTGCAATGAGAGATTAGAGAGGTGCAATGAACACAAGAGAGGGTTCAAAATATTCCACATACAGGTATTATTGCTTCATAAATTTGATACAGTACACTACAATGACCAAGAGGTAAGATTTACATTATAACTTTAATGGGAGGTTTGAACTCCACAAATCCACTTATAGGAAAGATAAGAAAAGAGGGTGCAAATAAGCATCATCCAACCCATAGAAAAATGCCCCTCCATAAAATATATAGGAAGAATGAGAGAGGAGGGAGAGAATAATTAAAATTCTTTCTTCGACCACCCTAGAATGTATTGAATTTTCCTACAACAATGATGGATTCTACTTCAAAACCCATACCTCCATGTACTCTTCCTTTTTGGGAAAGAAAGGATCCCATATCTTCATCATTGTGGTAGGTGAGAAACATAACACCCCTCATAAATGGAGGAATGTATTTATTATTTTTGAATAACTTAGTCTTACTATTTTTAAGATATCAAGTCATAGTTACGTAGAGGAGACTGTAAGTTTTCCTAAATTATTTTGATGTGCAAATCCAAGCTCCCAACCAAAATTTATCACCATATAGAGGTCGGGGTCGAGAGTTCCACATGGGTTCTCACAATCTTTTAAAATATCTGAGGATATTAAAACATTTATGGGATTCATAATTCATCCTACATTGAATTGAACTTCCACCAATATTTTGCAAACTCCTTTCGGTTTGGAGTCTATCTGTGCAAGATCCACATAGAAGCCCTACATATCCTTAAGATTTTTTTTTGGCCTTTTAAGGTCCTGGGAATGCGATCTGACAAAACTAGGAATCATTTACGAACATGTTGATTCATTCATTTGGGTGAGTAAAGGACCCTACTGTGTATATTGTCAAAACCCCTTTTTGAGTGAGACCTCAGTAGTTAGCTCCATGTGGAAACCTTTTGGGATTCAAAGAATTTTCCCCCCTCCTTTGACTCTAGAAGTTGTGATAGTTGGACACTCGACATTGACCATGAGCTTGCTATGTTTTATTTTTGTTTGTTCTAAGTCCCCTCTATTTGGAAAAAATTCTACTTTTCTATGGGATTTTCTTTCATTGAAGCATCCGTCCAAATCTGATAAGCACTCAAGATTATCTTCTTCCTCCTTAGTCAAAGCTTTATGATTTTGTATAATGTTTTTTTGAGTCTACAAATTCTTCATTATATGTTTCTAAGCTCCATGTGGGAACCAAGTGCATCCCTAGGGTCTCTAATTTTATTGTACCTTTTCAATGTGTGCTAGGATGACACATGGCACCTTATGTAGCTCTGTTGCTTTTCTTCAAGTTGACTCATTCTGGGCTCGATTTTGACTCGCCAAGTTAGATTTCTTTGTTTTTTTCAACCAGTTGTTTCCCGAGATCCCCAAAAATATGAAGTATGAAAACTATGAGCCTTTCTCCTTTTTTTTACTTGAGATCTAATCTTTTCCAATGTTCCCTTGGCCATTCATCTGCTTACCTTCCCTTGCCATTGTCGAGCCTACCTGTAACCTGTGTGTTGGATTTAAAATGTGGGCTCGCATGACTGAACTGATTTCTTCATCTCTCTTGAGTTAAAGGTCATGTTTAATCAAATTTTTCCCGAGGGGAAAAATTGGATAATAGTTATTCCACAAGAAAGTGAAACATGATCTTTCTTGTAATGTGATTAAACCCTCCCATGATTGATAAATTACCTATTTCCTTTAACACTTATTGTGTAGTAACTCATTTACCAATTTATAAATGAATGAAATAAACGTGACCCTAAATCCTTGAGAAAAGATGCAAACCTTCCCTCCTTTAGAATCACAGTTGTTATATTGCATAATTGTGGTATGATATATATCAATATGCATGTCCTTAGGATTGAATCCTAGGGATATTAGCTAGTATCCTTGTGTATAAATAAATAAATTAATAATAAACGAGTCAATTAAAGAAGTAATTACAATAATGTAGATAGTCCTTATTCAATGAGATACTCTGAAGTTAAATGTTAATCATTATAGAGGAAATCTAGAAAAAAAGAAAAAGGGAATGTATGATTCAGATATTAAGAACCTTTTTAGGACTAATGTTAAATATTTAAACATGATTGTAGTAAATTCGTTATCCTAAAATATCGCATTGATGGAAAACCATATTTATAATTGTGTCATGTATCTGAATCATTATGTTGTGCCTTGTCAAAAATAAATATGACCTTTTTGTGCATCACGTGGTTCATGTTATATATGTGGGTTAGTGTTTTTGTAAACATATATTGAGACCTACGTAGTTCTAAGTGATCTCCTGTAGTGTCTTGTGTACTTCAATGTAAGTCAAAAAAATTAAATCATATTATTTTGTTATTTTAGTGTTGTATTTTTGTGTGTAAAATGTGGGCGTTACACCCTCCCTCTCGTAAATGTTCCATTATAAGTATGATATAATTAATGTAGCTAGCAGAGGGAACTATGATATAATTAATAAAGTATTTAGTTTTATGTTACTATTTTTTAGAGGGAAATGTCAATTATTTTTGAATTGAGGATTTTTTATGCAAACAAAAATACCAATCTTCACAAACACATGGGATGTATAGAACCATTTCTATTTCTTCACAAGAAAATGGTTCTTTGGTAAGGTTTCACTGCAATTACATACTTTATATTGGAAAATAGGAGTTACAAGCAATATTGGATATGAAATTAATTTTTTTCATATTTATAACCACTTATGATTAATTGTACCTTCTAATGGAATATTGTTCTTCTTTTTGTGATAATTTTATAGCATATTTTAATATTTATATTAAATTTTCCTTAATGTGTTGATTTCTATTGTTCACGATACACATTTTTTAATACTATAATCACGGTATTTTTTTTTATTTAATTGATGGATTAAAATTATATACTAAAATTGTGAGAAGGGTTTCTTCTCTAATTATTTCTTAAGGGAATTTTATAAAATAATATTTCGCTAGATAAATGAAAATGCACACATATATAATGATTGAATTCACACACATAAGACCAATCATGCATACACAAAAAATTTATATGTGAAAACATACAACATATACCTATCTATTGAATAGAGTGTGATTTGAGAAAGATTATGGAGACAACGATTTGAAAATGATTAATATATGTCATACGGTTGTAATTCCTATAGAATTTTAATGGAAAAATGTCATAAGTATGATATATGAGTGTATTATGAGTTTTCTTGACTTTGTATTTTTCCCTTCATATTATTAGAAGATTGTTTCTTTCATGTTTTAGGCTATTCACAAGGTGTTTCATTGATGATATTTTAAATTAAATGTGTGTGTTGTATGATCCAAAAAATTCCTTCACTAGGAATCCTAATGGTGAGTTTATTACAACAATAACATTTCAAACTTTTTTATGTATATTAAATTTTTCATGTCTCTTCATAATAAGTAAATTTAAATACAACCACATTAATTTCCTTCATAGCTTAATAGATAATCTCAAAAATAAAAAGGGATAGTGTTATCCAAAAGTGGAATTTCATGTATATTTTTTGTAAGGACCATCAGAGCCGAATTAAAGGTAAGGAGCGCCATTAGAAATAGTATGAGTGGATACCCTCCTCACAAATTTAGTTAATATTTTTTATCTGTCAAGTAAATACAAAATATATATGTATATTCTTGTATTTTTAAATTTACATCATGGTCATAAAATAATAATAATAATAATAATAATGTCCTTTTAACTTATTAGAGAAGGATGCAAAATATTCCATGGATGGAAAAAATATATCATAAGAGATGCTCAAAATGATATAAATACAATATTTTCTACAAGGCTACTTACAAGTCTAATTTAGCCATATCAAGTAGGTGATGGGAACTTGATCTTGAAATAAAGCACCATTATTTTTTTCAAAGAAAAAAATACATTTATGTATCTCCCATGGTTTTGTAAAGAGCTGTATTTGGACAAGGCCTACAAATTCCTCCATACAAAATAATAGAAATTTTCTTCAAAAATTAAGAATAGAGAATTAAATACTCATTTCCTTCAATTATACTCACGTCTACTTGATACTCCAGTGACATTATAAAAAATACATTATATTTTTTCTGGAACAAATTACACGCTTACATAATCTGGATCTATGTTAGAGAATGTGTAAAAATACACACAAAAATTATATGAGCATATAAATATGTGATATTTTCTTTTACTTGTAAAAAAATTACAAAACATTTTTATGTGTATGCATGAAATTAATGTTACTATATAACAATTTCTATTGATAGATTAATCAATAGTAAATCTTCGAATAATTTTTTTTAAAGCTTTGTTCTAAAATTAAATGAAAACAAGTCCCCCCCCCAGCTGTTAGTGCTCTAGGCAACTTCCTAGTTTTCCAAGGGCTTGTAGTGCCCATTCCTCTTCAAAACTATTTCGTTATGGTGTTATTATTTTTTGATTGATACTTAGACATTTTGAGTATTATATTTTATCAATAGATGATGGACTAGGTAGATATTTGAACTATTGACATTATTTGATTTACATTATTATTATGATGCACTAGATGGTGATGATAGACAATTATATATGTTTATTTGCGATATTATTATTTTATACTAACATGTCATATTTTGGATGCATAGCCTATGTTAAATGTTTTAAGTAGAATTATGATTTTATGGATTCCAAAATCTAATTAAATATATGATGTTAGATGATAGAATTGCTAATTTCGGATGATGATTATTGTTTTTAATATGAATATTTGTCTCGATGTTGTTAATATGGCCTTATGTCCATAGAGGTATTTTGTTTATGTTACAGGAAATTTTATCACATACATCAAAAGGGGATATGGGACCAACCATAGAAGGATGTTGGGTGTTGTACAACATGGCCAAAATTTGATAACTTGTGTAATGTTATGTTGTGTTTTTTCATACCTAGTTAGGAGGTTTCCCATGCGGGTAATGTTCTCTTCTTTTAATTTTGTGTGTGTTTTTATTTTTTGGTAATATTTTTAATTGTTGAAAATTGTAGTCACTTTATTAGTAATTATTAATGTGTCTTAACTAATCTAATGCAGCTTAAATTGTTAACTAGAATAAGTATGTGACAATTGGATAGTTATGAGGGTAGATTGTCCTTGAAATATTGTGGGTGTAAGTTATATTTGTGTTGTTTTTTGTGTTATGTACCTTTCCCCAACTTCAAAATTCGGATTTTGACTTGGGAGGCCTTTTTGGAGGCTTGTGGGACAAGCTAAGCTTGTCCCATACCTCTTAAATTTACCCAACAACCATACCTATGGTATGGTGAGTTAATTTTTGAATTATTTATGCATTTTGGAGTGTAAAAGGGTGAAAATAATTGCACTTTATTACTTACCTCAATAAATGTGTCCTTAGTAGACTTGGTGAGCAAGTTTTATTTTCATGTGGGCTTGTCATAAGTCTTAGATATTCATTTATTATCTTGGGCATGGTGTTTAAATTATGTGTTGGAATGGATGGATGATGAAGTGGCATCCTAAATGGAACGACATAATCATCCTCACACCCCATTTCTATTTATTAATTGAATTTTTAGGATTAGGTGTTACTTGTTCATTTGACTTCTCTTGCACTTTTGGATTTGGGAGCTTGTTGGAGTTGCTTTTGGAGTGTGGTTGGCTTGAAGGTTTCAAAAGGTTGTGGATTGAAATCTCTTGGAAGTGTGATGGAAAGGTAGTCCCTCCACCTTTTGTTTTTATTATGCTTGTAGATGTAAAATGTTTGTTCTTGTTAAGCATTGTGTGAGTGTTGTGAATGTGTTGTTTTTGTGTCGTTGGGTAGTTGCCTTAAGTTGGGTGCGTGGATATGTATTTATGGGACCATTGGGGAGGGAAAAGGGAGATGTGAGGAATGAATTTTTGAGGGAGTGTGATTAGGAGTTTCACCTATGGGGAGTGAAAATGAAAAAATGGACATATTTTTGCATACTTGCAAGGGAGAGACAAGGTTGTTTTGTTGTTGTATTTTGCACATGGAGGATTTGGGTGAAGCTCCTACTTCACTTGGCAGGAGAAAGGAGGTGGTTCCCATATTCTATGCTCATTCTTGGTTTGATCTCAATCCTATTGTGTTGTTTGAGAATGTTGTAATTTTGTTGAGTATGTCCATGTAAATGTATTGAATGTTTTGGATTGCTTTTTATTTGTGGAAGCCATTCTTGTAAAAAGATGTCAAATGTTGCTCAAGATCCTTAATTTCTATTTCTTTTTTGGGCTCAGGGGACGATAACGAGATGAATTCTCCACTTATTGGATTATAGGTTTGGTGGAGAGAGTCACCTATAACCCTTTTTCCTTGTATTGTGATCCTATTTTTGAATGATTGATTAGTGCAAGATTGAAGCTACAAGTTGGGAGAAAACATGCCATCGAAATTATTCTTTTGGCCTTATTTAAAGTCCTTATGTTGTAATTTGTTTGTTTAATTATTCCCACTTTGAGTGGAAGATTGTAAAATTGGTATGCTTGAAATAAAGTTGTATTATTATGTGAACATCTCTTCAACTTGTAAATTCCTCTAAGATTGTTTGAATGAGAAATTTTCATTTTAAAATGTGTTTTTTTTGTGGAAATAAACTACCAAAATTTACATTGTTATGGTGAAGTAGAAAGTTTGAAATGTGTTGAAATGGAAATGTATTTTTGTCAATATAAGTTTTTTTCATTTCCTCCAAAGTGTGATTCTTGCCATTTTACAATCATTAAGAATCTTGTGAAATATCAGTTGTTGTTGGGAATGGATTGTCAACTAGTTATGGTCAATGAAAGTGTAGATCAAGAATTTTTGTGCTTTTTACCTATCAGAGTTAATGTACCAAACTAAACACAAAAACCCTGAAATACTCAGTTGAAACCGATACCTGATAGATAAGAAAAGATACAAAGTTGTAGATGGAAAAGAAAGCCGATGTAGACAAGATGGGCGCACACAAGAAGTCCTGTAAAGTAGATCCGAGAAACCTGCAAGACACAGATACTTGACAGAAAAAGACAACGTTAAAATATATTTGGGTGGGCTGCCCAAAAAGTGGGTCTAGGAAGCGATAAGCTCCCTCGGCGGATGTCACTCCACGTTTTCAATTAAAGGAAGAAGCATACATGATAATAGAATGTAAATAAATGTCTATATTTTTTAATTAAAAGTGACAGGAAGAATGTAAATAGTGGATAGAAAGCAACAAAAAAAGGAAACTGTGAAAATAATGTTGAATTTGTGTTACCTAAATTCTTTACCTGTTTGCAAGCCAATCAGCATTGATTGGGTGAATCGGCATCAACGAGGTAAAATTGGCGTCGACTGGGATAGGTTGGCATTGACTAGGGAAAATTTCCAAAAAGATTGAGAAACGAGCAATGAAATCTAGATCGTCGATGTCCACTGGATCTGCAATAGCCGTAGGGATACCGACAAAGCTCCACCTTCGCTAGATGCAGGATCACAGTCACCAATAGATCGATGGAGGCTCACAATGTTGATGTGGTAGGAGAAGAGTAACGATACTCCTCTCAAGGATTGATTTGGATAGAATTCTCTTTTGCTTGATAAATAATGCTCAGACTTGATGCTAAAAACTCTCTGTCGTTCTTTCTATCTCTAACCAGAACTAGATTTTGGCCTTGTATTTGTAATCGGTGCCGACTAGATATAATCAGTGCCGTTTCAGAAAATCAGTGTCGACTGAGTACTAGTCAGCGCTAATCAGGGAACAGACTCCAAAATTGCAAAAGAGGACTTTTTTTGGAAAGATCCAAGTGATCCCTCTAACTCAAATACAATAAATATCCCACTGCACGGTTTGGGGGGAGGAGAAATAGGGGGGATAGATGGATAGAATTGATATGGGAGGTTAGGAATTGATATAGGGTAGATAAGTGGTTGAGATACATGTAAAAAGTGTAATTAAATAGTTAATATTTAATTATCCATGGGTAAAAAATAATGTGGTATAATAAACTTAGAATATATGTTTTAAATCAAATATTTAAATAATACCCTAAGGGAGAAGTGGTGATATAAACATGCCCCAGGTTACCTGAGAAGATAAACGAACGTGGGGGACACTAAAGGAAGAAGCATACATGATAAAAGAATGTAAATAAATGTCTAGATTTTTTTTATTAAAAGTGACAGGAATAATGTAAATAGCGGACAGAAAGCAACAAAAAAAAGGAAACTATGAAAACAATGCTGAATTTGTGTTACCTAAATTCTTTACCTATCTGCAAGCCGATCGGCATTGATTGGGTGAATCGGCGTCGAGTGGGATAGGTCGGCATTGACTAGGGAAAATTTCCAAAAAGATTGAGAAACGAACAATGAAATCTAGATCGTCGATGTCCACTGGATCTGCAATAGCTGTAGGGATATTGAAAAAGCTCCACCTTCGCTAGATACAAGATCACAGTCACCAATAGATCGATGGAGGCTCACAATGTTGATGTGGTAGGAGAAGAGTAACGGTACTCCTCTCAAGGATTGATTTGGATAGAATTCTCTTTTGCTTGATAAATAATGCTCAGGCTTGATGCTCAAAAATCTCTGTCGTTCTTTCTGTCTCTAACTAGAACTAAATTTTGGCCTTGTATTTGTAATCGGTGCCAACCAGATATAATCAGTGTCATTTTAGAAAATCAGCGTCGACCGAGTACCAGTTGGTGCCAATTAGGGAACAAACTCCAAAATTGCAAAAGAGGACTTTTTTTGGAAAGATCCAAGTGATCCCTCCGACGCAAATACAATAAATATCCCACTGTACGGTTTGGGGGAAGGAGAAATAGCGGGGATAGATGGATAGAATTGATATGGGAGGTTAGGAATTTATATGGGGTAGATAAGCGGTTGAGATACATGTAAAAAGTGTAATTAAATAGTTAATATTTAATTATCCATGGGTAAAACATAATGCGGTATAAGAAACTTAGAATATATGTTTCAAATCAAATATTTAAATAATACCCTAAGGGAGAAGTGGTGATATAAACATGCCCTAGGTTACTTGAGAAGATAAATGAATGTGGAGGACACTAAATTGGGTAACCAATTTTAGGTGTCTACAAAAAGAAGAGAGGTGTTTGTTTTATTGAAAGGAAGGCACTTGAAATTTGCAAAATTTATATCTAATCTTATTTTATTGCATGGAGGGTATAATGAATCATTTAATTTGTAGTTGCATTCTATTCATGTTGAAAGATAGAAAGTAGCGTGTTAACATTTTTATTTACAAATACTGAAAATCTCCCTTTTACCGAGTGTATAGAGTTGTGTAAGAAATATTATTACTCTCTCAACTTAGTTTGAGATAGAATTAATATAAATACATTTATTTATATAAGAGAATAAATGTGTATATACATTACTACTTAAATGTAACTATGGTTAAGTTAATTTTATAGGAATGTTTGAAATTTTTATTTTATATATAAAACTAATTATTGTTTTTCATTTATCAAAACATAAAAAAAAGGATTGAATAATTATGATTATTTAATATTATTAATAAATTAATATCATTCTAATAACAATGATAGTGATATTAAAATTTTGATAGTAATATTAATATTATTATATATATTTGTTATTATTAATAAAACTAATTGTATATAAAATAAACATTATAAAAAAGAAAAAATCTTGATATGGTTTTGTGTGTAGGCCAATATGACCGTAGGTATGTTCAAGATGTTTTTAATGTCAGGGAATGGGGTGAGGGTCTTAGTGGAGGAAATGATGGAGAAAAAATAGGGATTAGATATTTCTTATTCATTTACTGAATATCATAATCATGCTACATATTTATAGGGACGTGTAAAAATAATACTCCTCATAATGGATGGAGTTGTTACTAATAATAAGAGTGAATAATGGAATAAACAATAACAACTACTAATGTTAACATCCCCCCCATTATTACATTATTCTTGCAAATGTGATCCCTGAAAAGTTCAAATTTCACTTTTCCAATATATTTTATGAGAATCTTAGCAACTTGTGCTTCTGTAAGATAGTACTGGAGCTGAATGTGATGGTTCAAAAAATTATTTCAAATGAAATGAAGATCAATCTTAATATTCTTTATTCGTTCATAAAAAATGGATTATGCACGAGCTTCAACAAACTATGACTATCATAATGGAGAATAGGTAATTATTTTTTAGGAATTCCCATGTCATCCAAAATGTGACGTAACTATATGGCTTCACACACAACTCCTTATGCAACGCGATATTCTGCCTATGTGGAAGAGATAGAAACAAAATTTTGCTTCTTGCTTATCCACGAGATAGGTCCAAATTTGAGATGAAATATGTATCCTTTGGTTGAATTCATATCATCAATAAATCTGATGTGCTTCGAGTCGACGTATCCGTCTAAGAAGAATTGATGATTCTTCTTATATTCCATAGCATAATCAATTGTACCTTAGACATACCTCAAAACATGTTTTGTTGCAGTCCAGTGACATTTATTTGGCTCTTGCATGAACCTAGAAAGATAACTGACAACATAGCATGATTCTGGTATGGTATATGTCAAGTAGATGAGTCCTAAAACAAATTTACTCTAGAGAGTAACATCTACTTGAGGTGAACCCTGGAATTGTGAGAATTTGAAAGCTTTTTCCATGGGAGTGGATATAGGTTTGCAGTTAGAAATTTTGTACTTTTCCTAGAGTGTCTTGGCATACTTTATCTAGGAGAAAAAAAATATGATCCTTTGTTTTCCATAACTCCAAGCCAAGACAGTAATGTAGCCCTAAATATGTCATGTCGAAGGTTCTTTTGAGATCATTCTTCACAAAATCAACCTAATCTTTTGAACTACCAGTGATCACAAGATAATCCACATATACACCAAGAATAAAAAAATATTTTTCTACCTTCGTTATACACAAATTATAATTTGAGTTGGTACGATTGAACCCATACTATAGAGGGTGATCATCTATCTTGATATACCATGTTCTTAGAGCATGTTTCAATCCATATGGTCATTTGATGAAATGACATACCTTATTAGGATTCTCTTCATAGAAAAATCCTTTATGTTGGGTCATGTAAACTTCTTCTTTTAGATCGCTATTTAGGAAATCACTCTTGAAATCCATCTACTGAAGTTTCAATCCTTTATGTGCTGCTAGTGTGTAAACAACTTTGATGGTCTTGTTCTTTGTAGTGGGTGCAAAGGTTTCTTTATATTCAATGCCCTCTTTCAAATCATACCCTTTTGCTACAAGTCATGCCTTATTTTTGTCGATGGATCCATCTGCCTTATATTTTGTCTTGAAAACCCATTTGTAGCCTACGTGTTTCTTTATTGTAGGTAAATCGAAAAGTTCCCATGTATAATTTTTCTTGAGTGAGTCAATTTCTATATCCATGGCTTCCTTCCATTGAGGTTTACTAAGTGCTTCAAGAACATTATCTAGCTCAGATATATTAATTAGTGAACTTATGATTGTAAAGTTTACCTCATTTCATGTTTGACTCCTTGTTTTGACTCTGTATGATGTATCTGGGAGTCATTGCAAATGTGAGTCCTTGATCGTCTTCATCTTCATACCAAGCTTCTATTTCTTCTCAAACTCACTTTTCTTGATAGCTGACATCAAAAAGGAAATACTAAAAGATTTATTTGCAAACCAGTTCATCTAAGACAAGGATGCAAGTGTTGTGTAGCTTATTGAGCAATGCAAAGTAGAACCCGAAGCCTTCAGGAACTCCAATATTGTGTTCTGTAGCTTGCGATTTTATGTTACGGCTTTCAACACTCTTGATCATGTCATTCACACTTTTCATTCATCATGGATTTGAGAGATTCTATGTTACCTTGGTAGAAGATTTGTCTCTAGGGAACTAATGGTACTTTTTTCTTAAATATGTAGGTGAATTTAAAGCTTCATACAGCCAACTCTCCTCTTCACATGCAGGTGTGCTCTGAGAATGAGAATTATTTCCAGGTATGTTGGTCACTTTTATTTCTCCCATGCTGATTAAAGAATGCTTCTCCCATAGTAACAATCTCCATGTGTTGGATTTTCCACGTACCTTTCTTAAGCAATTTCCACCTAGTGAGTTCAACGTCCCATGTCTAGGAAAGAAAAAAATACAAGTCTCTTTGAGAATGATCTTCACGTTCAAGGTATTCACCTACAGCCAAAAATTTGTAGGAGTTTGTCCCTTATCCACGTAGATTGAAGATTTTTTTATTTCTTCACGTGGGAAATTGATCTGGAAGCACGTGCTTCTCTAACTCTTCACGCGGGCTCAACAAAACTTCTACACGTAGGTATGAATGGTCTTCATGCAACAATGAATGTAATTCACATAGCAATTAATTGTCGTCATGCAACAAAAAATGGTTGTCATGTAGGAAAAAAAATTCATAACATAGGAAAGAATGCTCTTCATGTAGCAGTTTCTTTAGCCAATCCCATGTCTAGACATGAATGATGGTCAAATAAATGCATGTACGCCATTGTCCAAGTTCTACACACTAATTTTTGTATATTTTTCTCTTTTCCCAAATTTCCATCTCTCTTCAACGCAGGAATATAGTGCCACATATAAGAAGACTTCAAACAGATTTCTCTAGTTAGAATTTAATTACACCCATATTTTTGTTCCTCGGATCACTTCTCCTTTACCTGCATAGGCTAGAGACGTACGTGCTCTGATACCAAATTGAGAGGAGGAAATGATGGAGATAAATAGAGATTAGATATCTCTTACTCATTTACTAAATATCAAAAGCACAATACATATTTATAGGGATGTGTACAATTAATACTCCCTGGAATGAATGGAGTTACTCCCCGGAAAGGATGGAGTTGTTACTAGAAATAAGAGAGAATAATGGAATAAAAAATTACTAGTCTAATAATAAAATACTACATAGACTATGCTAATATGGTCACTGAACCCACCCCCCACCCCATTGTTAAATAGGATGGGGGATTGGGTCAGTGACCCACCCGCTTTTAAATGTATATATTTGCGACCTTAATATACTTGGTTATGTGTGTGTGTGTGTCTATATATATATATATATATATATATATATATATATATATATATATATATATATATATATATATATATATATATATATATATATATATTATTCATGCGTAATTTTTAAATAAATAAAATCTGGGGTGTATTTTAAGTTGAGAACACCAATATATTTATATATATACAATTATATATAAATATATATGTATATGTATGTGTGTGTGTGTATATATATATATATATATACACCTATAAATTGTGGTATGCATATTTAAACCATTTGTAAATATACTCTTTTGCAATGGATAAAATGGGGCGAATTCCCATATACCCAATTGGGTATATACATTGAAATAGATTAATAAAAAATAAGAAATTACAATCAAACCCTAAGAGGGTAAAATGTAAATAGTGTAACAAAAAAAAGAAGCATCGACCCCAGGCTCCATCTTCTTCCATGGCTTCTTTCTCCTTCTCCTCCCATAAACCTACAGATACAAAAATGAGGAAATAAGTCAAGTGAAAGAATAAAATATTTCCATAGAGATGATTAGGGTTAGTTTGGATCCCTAAGATCCAAAGGCCCATATTCAATTCATCCAATGTCCAAAATTCATCCCTACACAAGTAAGGTGAGGGTTAGGTGAGAATGCCTTTAAATGAAATGTATGTGTCAAATTTGAATGGGGCCACTTAAGTGGTGTAGAAGTTAAATTTATTCTATAACTTATTTGATTATGATATAATTTTGCTCAGATTATAACCGTGAAACAGACAGAACAGTGAACATAGACACAATTATTTCAATTCATTCGGGATATCTTATTCACAGGTAAAGGTTACATTATATAGGAGTGTGTACTCCTCTTTTCATGCAATCATCCATTATCTCACATCCCTACATAATCTCAAGCTCATCTCACAATATCCTCCACTTATCTCTCACAATCCTATTCTTACTCAACAAACCTTATCTACGTGAGTTACAACTCACTTACATCAATATATATATCACACACACAAATATATAAATATCTAATGTTCACAATATTATTCCTAACATTCACTCCCCTATTGTTAACATTTGATATTTCCACACATACACTCCCCTAATGTGAACAATGTAGAGAAAAACATTCACACGTCTTCTACAGCTTGCCTGCCTCTGCATGCTCATGATCTTGGTACGTTGAACCTCTGTTCAACAAATACGAACCCCTGTTCGACAATAACGGACCTCTGTCCTAGGTACGAGCCCCTGCTCATGAACCTCTGTTCATCCTCTTCAAGAAAAACATGATGCTGCTTTTTCTTGTGCTTTTATCTTTCTACTATCACATATTTACATCAGGAGGTTATAAAAGGAAATACAACTCTGAACAGGAATGTGACATCTGTTCTTATTACAAACAATGAAACACACAACTAAAATACTTGGCCACCAAATCAATACCGCGGCCTCGTCGATGGTGCCTGACGAGAGGTCGCTGATCAACCTCCTTCCTCCGTTACCTCCAGCCTCCATCAGAATGCTGCTAACTCAGCTGGATTTGATCATGGAGCTCAAAAATACCTTCAATAATTTGGACGTCGCGTACAAGCGAAAATTCGTCCAAAAATTGAAATGCGGGCAAATTTTTTTTATTTTTCGAACTTAATACAATGACACAATGACTAATGCAAAAATTCCTAAAATCACCTATTTGACATTGACTACCTATATTCACCTAACACAATTTTAACAATGTTGACAATACAACTTTTTTTTCTTTTTTTTTTGACTAAGACTAGAGGACTTGACTGGAAATACAATATATAAACTTGACAATAAATTTGACTATAAATTTTTAACTTAACACACAAAACAAAAAATTCTATTGACGAATAATGGTCCACCATATAGTAAAACTTCACCGTGGTACAAATATAAAAAAAGACTGCAAGACTTTGAACTTGAGAAAGACCTAACAAATTTAGACTTTGTTTTCTTGACACGACTAGATTGGACTGACAACGGTGATTGAGCTAATAACTCACAAACTCATATATGCAAATAAACCTTGTCTTGATTGGCATAAATATATAGCTGACGCACTTGAAGGCAGAATCAAAGAAGGAATACCACAATCCACGTAACTATACGAGTCTATCAAAGACTCTTATCCCCTCCAATAACATGTCTCCACACGGCCATGGCAGAATAATGGAGGATCCGTGTCTGGCAGGATTAGCGAGATTTGAGAGGATTGAGCAATCTCTCTATCAACACATGATATGCCTCTGATGCAGAGGAGATCACAATTGATCAGAACGATGGTGCACAGATCAGGACTGTACCAAAATCAAGGAAGAACTTGGGACGTGTTGATACAAAGAATATCGCCTCCAAAATCATGCATGGATCAGATAACGGTTTTGAGAAGTGGCAAAGGAATTGATCACGTACAGTTCGCAGGTGTTGAATCAGATCTGCCACAAACCGATCACCAGACAATTCAATAATAGAAATACAGTCAGCAAAGGTGATTCCAATCAAAAAAATGCTTCACGCTGCTGTCTAAAATTTCATTTTATACAGACTGCGCTTCTCTGTTGAGCATAGGCGTTTTCAATATATAAAAATATATATAATGATACACGTCCTTGGGTCGATCAAGTTCTCTCTCCCACAAAAAACAATTTTTTTTTTTAATCTGCAAGTTTAAAAAGATCATTCACTGGCCGATTTGAACGATGCAATGTTGACAGATCCCAATCATCCAAAAAATCAAACCGAACCAATTCTTCAATCTAGATGCAGAAACTTAGAATGATAATCTTCTTTGGTCGAGCTACATAAATATCTCCATCGTGGCATAGGTGTATGGATGGATGTGGAATAACGAGTTGGACTCATAGAACTCTTCTGCTGTAAAATTCTTGAATCACGGTGATGGCGATTGGAGATCACTATTCGCAGGAATAATCCAATCCATTGTCACCATTGAAGAACTAGCACACGACTCACATCATGGCTAATGGTTGACCTGCTCTGATACCAATGATATAATTTTGCTCAGATTATAACCGTGAAACAGACAGAACAGTGAACATAGACACAATTATTTCAATTCATTCGGGATATCTTATTCACAGGTAAAGGTTACATTATATAGGATTGTGTACTCCTCTTTTCATGCAATCATCCATTATCTCACATCCCTACATAATCTCAACCTCATCTCACAATATCCTCCACTTATCTCTCACAATCCTATTCTTACTCAACAAACCTTATCTACGTGAGTTACAACTCACTTACATCAATATATATATCACACACACAAATATATAAATATCTAATGTTCACAATATTATTCCTAACAGATTATTGATGACCTTTTAATAAAATCTCAAGACCCTTGTAATTGATTAAGTCAAATTTACCCTTAGCATTTAGACACTATTTATAATTATGGATTAAATTTAATGGTATTTGTTTAATAGGGAGGCAAAAATTAGATCTATTCGTATAATAATAAATTATTAAATGATTTTTGAACTGTGTTATTAAATTAATTAAGAATTTATATGAATGGAATTTTAAACCTAACTGGAGAATAAATAATATAAATTAATTTATTTTTGATAACAATATATCATTAACTAATAAATAAACTAAACATTGAAACCAATTTTACCAAAATAAAATTATTCACTAAATTCTCCAATTTAACTCTTGGGTTGTGTTGGGTTTTGTGCGGGAAATTTGTGGGTGTTAAAGGGTTTAATTCCCCTCTATGGAACACGATAAATGACTTGGGTTAAAAATATGAAAATAAACAAAAAAACATCGTGGACATCATGATAATTAGAGACATATGTGTTTGACTATATCATGTATCTATCACCATTTAGCTTGGGTGAACTAAAACATAAAAAAAATCCATAAAAATGAAATGGTAACATTTTCGATTCATTTGTAGGCCTAGCACCATAAAAACAATTGTATAGGAGTGTGTGTGTGTGTGTGTGTGTGTGTGTGTGTGTGTGTGTGTGTGTGTGTGTGTGTGTGTGTGTGTGTGTGTGTGCGTGCGTGTACAGGTGCTTGAAAGATAAGCACAAAATGTCCAAGAAAATATATTTTTTTTAAAAAATAAAATTTCGAAAAAAACATAAGATTACTTCTTGTGGACGATTTCCTTTAATTAATTTAATATATGTCCCAATTTTATATGTTTTGATGTTCAAGTATGTATAGTATTTCTTACTATATGTTTTTACCTTTGGGCCCATAGACTACATGGTCAAATACTATGCTAGTGACACTTGACATCATATTTCATCACATAAGTGAATTAATGGAAGATTTCGAGGAAAATAACAAACATAATATGTATTAGTTTTTTGAAATGATATCACACCATGTGGAAAAATATTGTTGGATAGAGATAACTAAGAAGTGAGGGAAGGAAATTTCCTTGAGTTGAGTATAAAAGGAACAAAGATGAAAAAATTAACTTTCTATCTCACTAACGTAATTACGAACACATACACTCGATGGTATTTTGAACATAAATAACAATTTTAAACTATATCAAATATTTGTTCATATTGATCTTATTGCTTTTTTATATTTCACGTAAATTTAATCATTTATTAAGTTTTTATTGGTGGGTGTTTAAAATTATTAAAAAGAAATCTATTCTAAGGATTACGCACAAAATGATTCAATTATATGCTTTTGAGTTTGACCTCTAAATTATATTTGCTAAAAAGTTTTATTGTGAAAGGTATACTTACATATTACTTAGGATTTATTCTACAATAGGTGACATGATTACTTTTTTGGACTTAATCACTACAAGAAACTAGGGATTTTGAAACAATTTTTCAACAACATTTATGTGGTTAACAAGTATTTAAAAGATTTAAAATGTGGTATTTTAATTCTATAACATCCAATTTTTGGTATGCTATCCTAGTTCCTTAAAAATTAATTATTCCATCGATAGTTCAAGATTTATAATATTTATAGCTCACCCACATTTTTTATTATATATCATCCAAAAATTTCATGCTTGTAACATTCTTACAAATTTATTTATTACTAGTATCCCGAAACATAACAAAAATAAACTTTTATTAGATATTTTATTTTTGTAAAAAATACAAGTTTATAATTTTGTATCTCTCATCAATATTAAATTTATGCCAAGTTAAACAATTTCTTTACAATCATCATTTTCATCCAAACCTTGTAACAGGATGATATAATTTAATTTCTATAATAATCAATCGGTAAATTATCTATTATAAAAACAAAGAACTGTTGTTATTAAAATCCCATTTCAAAATCCTTTACATATTTCTTTATATAGATCATCTATATTTGCAAGAAGCTAATATTTTTTATATATTGAATGTGAACAAGTTTTTATATTTATGCGGAGCGAACTGCAACCTTATCATTCTGTCATCCATGTGAAATCAGATGGTCATGGTTATTAGAGAGAGTACATTGAGAGCCAACGTTCCTAATTGCTTCGACAATCATGTTGCCAAGGTTACATTGCACATGGCGCAGGTGTTAGGTTAGTGTACAGCTAGGGACAAGTGGCATGGTTTTGAGTCTCAATAACCTCGTTGCCGTGTTGTTGTACGCAAAATGCATTTTGTTTGGTGTGGTGCAGGAAGAAGAAGAAGACATGGTTCCCTGCTCTCCCAGCTTTAACGAGGCCTACAGATAAGGATTCACTGACGGCTCGCAAACATTTATAGTGCCGAATGAATTTAAGTGCACGATTTCGTTAGATTGATAAAAGATCAGGTAATTCTCGCGATGGGGTAGAATTATGATAGGAATTCTATTATCAAGTGGCTAGATTCAGGGAACTGTACATACCCTAACAGCATGCAGAAGTTGCTTCATCACCGTCCCATTCCTAACTTCTCATTGCGCAGGCTCATTGCATAATGGTGTGAGGAAAAACTAATTCTCTTCGAGTTAAACCCTGAAAAAGAAGTAAGAAAACTAGGGAAAGATCACATTTCCAGCAGCTAGGTGTCCATAGAAGCCATCATAATGACGAAAACTTTTTTGATTGTGAAGTTGGGAACGGGGTCGCCGGACATACAAAGATACGAGGCATTTTAGTTTAGATTTTTTGCGGGGTTGGTGAAGGACCCCATTATGTCATTTTCTACGCAATGCAATCGTATGTGCAATAGAACCGATGCGCTGCTGAAACCCCTAACCACAACTATCCGGGAGCTTTATTTATCTAATTTTAATCCTCCCAAAGACCAACAAAATTCCATCTTTGACTAGTTCGACAAAACTCTCATCAGAGGTGCTGAATTGGTAAAGAAATGTAAGAATAATGACTTTTTTTAATGTAGTGCCTACTTATCTTCGACACCTTTTTACTTGATTTTGATACTCTCAATTACACCTATGGATATATTATAGATTTTTGATTTAGCATGATAGTATATGTTAGAGATACTAGAGTGTTGTTTATTCGATTCATATATGATGCATGTGGACTATTAGAGACATTTTATATTGATGCGGATATACTCTTGACAAGGTTATTTATATATATTTTTGACATGTGATATATTTCGTCATATTGAGTAGACCTTTGATAATTGGAAGAATGTTGTGATCATTTTGACATGGATGAAATGTGGAATAGAAATGTTCCTAGAAAGTGTAAATGATATAGTATTTCCTTAGATGATATTTGATTCATATTTAAATGATTTTGGATTTTCATTATAGATTTTATCATAGATGTTTTAATGCGGTCAAGAGGAAGAAGAGGGTATTTATGTGTTTTGAAAATAAAATTATTCACAAAAAACATCAGGGGGATTGAAGACCAACGACATTGGAATTCTAGATGAATTCAACTAGGGTCACCATGGCAACATGTAATTGTGTGTGTGTTATAATTAGTTGGTTAAGGGAAAATTGTGACCAAGGGGTCATGTGTTGTCTTTTAATTTTAGTTTCCCTTTTTGTTAAAGTTAGTATGTGTTTCTTTTAGTAATGTAACTTACTTGTCTTAATTATTTAGATTGTGATGTATGTTTAACCCCCTTTATTGTTAATGGATTGTAGTGTCTTATTAAGCTAATTTAACTTTGTCCTAAAATAATAATATATGTGATGAAAAAGAGTTTATTTATTAGACTTTATTTTCTCTTGGAATTTGTGTTGTGTGTTGAATGCTTGAGATATTGGGTGTTGTACTCTCTACCCTTCATGGGAAACTCGAATTTGGCCTTAGAGGCCAAATTCGGAAGCTTGTGGGATAATTCAAACTTGTCTCACAACTCTTAAATTACTATGTCAACCCTACCTATGTGCTGGGGGGTAAACATTAGACCCTATTAGGTGTTTTGGGAAGATAAAAAGGTGAAATGTTTATTGCACTTCCTTTCTTATAATTAATTTTATCCTTACGGGGTGTGGGATTAGATACTGTGTGTAAGTAACTTGTCATTCCTTCAGCCACTTATTAATGGTGCTTTGGAATATGAAGTTGGCTAGGGTGATGTGGAATGGAGAGGAAATGAGCTGGCATCCTACTTTGAGCTATATCATCCTCCTCTCCCCTTTTTCTATTTACTGAAAATAGTTTTGTTGTTTGGGGGTTACTGCATTATTTTGTGCTCTTGCATTTTTTGAGAGAGTTAGAGAATTTTTTAGAGTTCTTCTGGATTGTGGGAGCTTGTGAATGCTTTCTTGGCTTTAAGGATATTACAGACTTACTCTTGGAACAAGCTCTACTATGGAAAGGTATGAGCTTTCCCTTGTTTATGTTATGTTTTATTTTATGTTTATATGCTTGTGTTGAGTATTTTTTTCTTTTGAATGCTTGTTAGGTGTGGGTAGATTTCCTAAGTTTGGAGGAGGAGGAGACTATGTGGAGATTTCATGTAAGGAGGCATAAGAGTTTACCCTTTTATGGAGGGAGTTTGGGTTAGATGCCCTACCTTGTACAAGAAATACTTACATTTATTTCTTCTTTCTTTTATGGGGGAGGCAAAAGAGTACGTGGGAGGTATAAGTGGTACTTGAGGGATGCATAAAATTATGTAGGGGATTTGAGATATGCATTAGAGGGTTTAAGGTGGGCATCCATTCCCATTGGGAGGCATAAGTGGCCTCCCCATAGGTCTTGTTCTTTTTGCTTTCTTTCTAAGCCTTATTTCTTTTTTATTTTGTTGTTCTTTGTAATGCCCTATTCTACATTACACCTATTCATCCTATGGTTATCAAGGTGCTAAGCATGGAGTGGTCGTTGTGCCTTTGTCGACCTCGATTGCTTACCATTATGACTATAATTGATAATTATTTTACAAGCTGTAAATTGATAATAATGATAATGATAACAATAATGACATTATGATTGTATTATCGATCAAACGATTGTATTTTAGTATTACCTTCTCTATATCGATTGTTATCGATATCATCCTCTGTTATCGTTAAACTATCCTTTTGATTTGTTTATCGCTCCCGCTGATCGAGCCTCATTGTGCAAGTGAGGAAGAGTAGGTTTTGTGGTGGCGCCATGGTTCGGGAGTGGCGTTCGCATAAATATTTCTTTTTATCGCTCAACCTACCCACTTTTTCAGGAGATACAACATGGTCACGAGCCGACGCATGGCTAGTTAGCTTGACTGGGCGTATTAGGCTTCAAGGCTACTCAAGCAGTATTAATGCTCGTGTAACCATTTGCTTATTGTGGTGCCCCCCTTCCTTTTACTGTTGGGGCATAACTGAGATCTAAAAAAATAATTAATAAAAATAAAATAGAATAACGATATAAATAGAATGAGTTTTAGAATAAAATTAATAAAAATAGAATAACAATAATAATGAAAGTAAAAATTTTTGAAACAAATAAATTTAAAAAAATGGAAATGAAGTGGAGGGGCGTGGCAAGGCACATGTTTTCTTGGCAAGGCGCAGAATGTTTGGTGAATGTAATCAAGCACTTGACCAAATGAAAGAAAGGGGACAATTTTTTAGAGAGAAATTGAAGGCAAGTGGGTGAGAGTTCGGTCAGTTTGGTAGGGGGCGCCCTCAATAGCTATCACAGTCTCACCGAATGCATTAAACAATTTCCCAAAATCACTCAATGCTCGACCGGCACACTCCTAGCCTATGCCTATACCAAACATGGAGCGTAGAACTGAAATTCTCCTAGGAAAGTGCCTTGAGGAAGTGTTTGGCGTTATGCAGCAGCTATAGGGTAGAGAAGTAAACTTATCTCAGAAAATTAGTGGCCTCCAGAGAGAGATAAGTGCGACAGCTGCCGCAGGGTGATCCCAAGGAACCGTCGGTGTTGATCTTGATGTTCTGGTTACACGCGACCATAGTCGTGATCAGTTGTTGCAAAGATATTGCAGCTGTAGTAGAAGCCTTTTTGAGCACTCCAACAAGCAGGTTGTCCAACTATGTTGTTTTCTGTGCAGTGGTCAATGTATCCTCTAGTTCGGGATTCTCCTTCAAGATATGTTTCTGTAAAATTGACTAAGTGACAGTGAGAGTGTTGGCAAGGAGACTCATGTTCAGACCATATTTTCCTTTTTTTTTCTATGTTCATTCTATGATGCTTCATGAATTTCTCCACTGCAGATGCGTATAATTCTTGAAATTGAACCTGTATATTTTGTTGCAGAAAGGAATGATGCGGAGCTCTAAATTGCAGAAAATTATAGTGCCCAAGTGTAAGAGGAGTGTGAGGGTGAAGCGGCGCAGCCAATATGTGGGCTTCAATTGGATAAACCTTGGCTTTGATCCACTTCGACAAGGTGGCATGGCTCATTGTTCAAGTAACAAGGAAAAATCACCTAGTATTTTTGACAGAAAAATGGATCTGTTTTATGAAATGCCAATTTCAAAGGATCAAAGGAGAGGGCATGATGTTTCCCAAAATGAGACTTTGATGTTTCTGGAGAGAGAGAATAAGGAAAACCTTTATAAAATATTAGAGAGGCCTTGTACAGAATTAGAATCAGCCACTCAGAGTATAATTTCAGATTCCACAGAGAATGGGTGTGTGGGGGCAATGGAATATGATGCCTTTGATCAATATCGATTTGTAGAAATACCCCAGTAGTGGTACTGGCTCTGATTGCAGCTGATAGTTATAGTTTGACTGAGAAGAAGATAGGTTCTAGCTGTTTATCAGCCAAAACTGTGCACTATTCATGGTGGCGTATAGAGAGGTTCAGGGAGAAAAGCTATACCCCGAGAATGGATTTTTCATGATGCTCTGGAAGAGGCTTTAAATAAAAGATGCTTGAATCATCACGAACACTACAATGGAATCTATCAAAGTCATATTCTATCTCAATATAATCCATCTTCTGAGTGCTTCTATCTTCCCGGAGTTTCTCCTGAGGATTCTAAGAAGGCATGTTTCAATCACCCCCTTTCCTATGCCAAGCATGGCTGTTAATAGGATATGGATCTTCAGCTGGCAGAGGAAGAGAAGTTGTGCAGGTTGTGTTGTTGTTGCCCGAGCCCTGGTCGACGTGGTTGTTGGTTGGAAGAATTCTAATCAGGCATGTTAAATCTACTCCTTGTAATAGTTTTCTACCTTCTTTCAGTATCTTGAAATGAATTTTCTCTCCTATTGAATAGCGCCTAGACAAATGTTTTCAGTGGTTGTTTATATCGCTGCTTGATTGTGTTGGTTGTCCCTTTAAATCTCGATCCAATTTCACTGATTTTGCTTGAATGTTCTTTCCTCTCTTATAGCTTACTCTGTTTTTCATATTGTCTAAATGGGCTACTGCAATATTGAGTGGTGCAATCTAGTTCGTAGGGAAGGAAACATTATAGGGTTTCGTTTGCTTATATGACTCTCTTTTAAAGAACTCTGTGATGGTAATTATAATTGAAGGCTTACTATATGAAAGGTTAAGCCTTCATATCTCTATTTGGGTTGAATATATACGTATTTTCCTGTTTAGGGCTCTCCTATTTTGCTAAATGGTACATTAATAGTGACGTTGTGTTCTAAAACTTGTTTAAGCCTGTGGGCATTCCTTACTTTTTGTTTAATTAGAAAATGGCATTAGGGTTTTGTTTTAGAACTGTACATGGTTGAATTTTGTACCCAGCTCTAGGGGATGAATAACCTGACATCTAATTTTGGCCTCTACGTGTTGATTAAATTACTATACCTACTACCTGGTTAAAACTCTTGTTTGATTAAAGTAAGGGGGAAACATTGTAAGTTTTATTGAATGAAATCTATACAAATTTTATTAAGGGTCGCAAGCAAGCTATTAATAGCTGGACCGAAACAAAAGTTGTAGGTAAATCCATGGTATTGGACTCGTGAACTCATTTCTTGTTAGATGACAGCTGATTACAGTGATAATATAATAGGTGATTATTATATTCATTTGTTTGATATTTGCTAGACATGTCCTTGATAAGCCCACATGGATCGGGTAAAATTTCCATCTTCTATACCATTGGTAAGGAGCTTGTAGAACTTCTAGGCCTGACTACACTGCGTAACCTTCCTGATGGATATGTGTGTTGCTTCTTATTTTTTTGGTGGTTGCACTTGTGGTAGGGTCTTTTGAGTCTGGGGCATCGTTGGTGTTTTACCCCTCTACGTATCGAATCCCTTTGTTTTTGAACTTGAATATCTTATACATAAAACTTGGTTAATAAAAGGTCCCATTTTGTGGCCTTGTTAAGGAAATTAATTTTTTTTATTTTAATACTTATTGACATTGTCGGAAATATTTAAAAATTATTAACGACTTTTGGGTTTAGCCTCCCCTTATATTATGTAGAGAAGTTGACATTTAGGATAAGGTTTTTTGGTAGAATAATGACCCTTTTTGTGTCTCCTTTGTACGCTTTTGGAAGAGTGGTTTTGTTTTGTTAACTAGTCCTATATTTAAGAAATCCTATAAGAAGGTAGTGGTAAAAACTCCTTGGTTAAAACTGAAACTATAGTTGTTTTTCTTTTAAGAGCGTCGAACCTTTATTGCTATGAAGCCTCCCCCTGGGAGATTTGTATAACGTCGTTTTGTTTCGCGCCTACGATCATAATTAGTATATTTTGTCTTCTCTTGGACCTCTTTAGATGGATGGACTGGGTATTGGATTCCAATCACATAATCTATAGGACTACATGAAGGAAATATATCAACACTCTTGACTTTCTTGTTCCTAACCCATAGGTTCTTGCCTTGATTTATGTGATTTTGTTCTTACTGGTATTTTGACTTTCTCCTTGTTGGATGGTTTAGATTTCTTTCTCATGCGAATATTTTTGGATTTTTGGGTTGTGTTTTAAATCCATTTCTGAATTAGAACATTCCTTTCTTGATATTGTTAAATGTTAGATTACTGTTGCAATGTGTAGCCTTAACATGCTCAGTTCTTGTGAACTGATTCTAGCTAGTATTTATGCAGATGGATTATGCGAGTAGATTAAAGGAAAGAGTTGTAAAGGTTTCATCAGTGAAATTTATGAAGTTCCTTGTAAAAATGTCCAATGTGAGGTAAATTTTGTAATAGTGCTTGCAAAGGAGTTTAGAAGACCTCTTGCCTTGGATTGTTCGGAAAATTCGTGAGGAAGTTGTTTTGTCTTTTTTTGTAATTTGGCTGGTAACTCTTCTTAGTGAGAAATAATATTCAATCTTTTCATTGGCATAAGCATTGTAAAACTTTGATATTAAGAATTAAGTTGGTTAATTTAAATCTTTCTAAGACTGAGTGACAATATATTATAAGTAAAGTAAAATGGGTCGGTTCACCCTTAAAGAAGCTAAACAAAAATAATAATTTTATATTGCAAATAAATTTGTGTAGAGGTGACCAACTTGAGAGCATGTAATTCCCTAAGCATGATCAAAGATGAAATTATCCTTTGTTAAGTAGCATTATATAACCTTATATTCCTTGCGACACTAATGAACACTATCCCTTTTATGGTGAAATTCTTAAACGAACTTAAGGGAAATCTATGGTTAGATCTAGAAGATAATATGATTTAATAAGCTAGGAGAAAACAATTTTGAAACCACGCAATCTATCTCTTAGCCATTGGATGGTAAATTGTTTTATTTTTTTTATAAAACTCATTTCGTAAAACCCTAAGTAAAATCTTTAATAATTTTGGTTAAGTTCCCAAGTTTCAATTAAATCTTGGTTATAAGGAATGAGATCTTGAAGATGATTTCAACTCAACCTTCTTCCTCTAAGCTTTTTCCAAGGTGCCTTGTCTTTCTTCTCTTAAGTATGTTAAACGCAAACTCATGTTGTCATATGGGCATGAACAAGCTCTAGTAGCATAAGCGCTAATAGATGGCCTTATGAAATTAAATTACCCCTTTCTCTAATTAAACAAATTAAGCAAATAAATGTCATAATAGAGAAGATTAAAGATGATTACTCAGTGAAAAATGAATAAACTTAGCTTGGTAAGATGAATTGTATAAATCATATCTTGAGTCTCCTTGAAAACATAAGCTAAGAATTGCAAGATGTCTTATTAAATTAAATAACCCTCAAGAATATCTCATTGTGATTGGCCCTAACTGTAAGTGTGTTTTGTGGTTGGACTTCTATGTTGTCATGTCTAAAAGAAAAGTAAATTTTCCTTGAAAGGTGTGAACGTTTCTGTGCTGCCTTTAGGGCCATCCTTGTATCATGTTGTTCACAGTGTTAGTTGTATCCTTGGTGACGACATGTTGCGTCATGTTATGAGTCAAACAAGTCAAATTTTGTTTTATCCTGTGTTGTTTGTGTGTGAATATTTGGGTAGTTACATTTTGCGTTAAGCAACCCTTTAACTAAGAATTATTTTAAAGAAGTAGTTACCAAGGGTAACTGATTTGTAAACTATATAATAGCCTCTCCTCGCCATTTTTGAGGAGGAAAAACTTGCCTTATTTATGAAAGTGTAGGAAATAATACATCAATCAATACAAAAGGATTCTCTTTCTTTGTTCATCTGATTCCTTTATTTCACAGACTATCTGTTAAATATTATTAGATCATTTGTCTGCATAATACCAAGAAGCTTTGTATTCTTGTAAATGTTATTTATGGAACTGTGTGTCCCTCCAAATAGCATCTTAGTAACTCAAATATAAATGGTCCAATTCCAATTCATTGTATTCTGGCACGCATAAGGAATTATTTTGTCAGCTATAATTCTGGAAAATACTTTTTTGCTCATTTCCTTGTCTTCATTCTTCTATGCTTTTGTGATTGATAATCTATTTCATTTCACAAAGCTTTCATGATACCCAAGTTCCTTCTCAAAGTTATGTGTTGTAAATTTGTAAATAAGTTTTTCTTTTAAATAAGGGAACCTCTCCCATTAAAGAGGAGGGACTTCTTGTCCCCTGACTATTGCTCTCATTAGGATCCTCTTTTGACGACCAACACTCATCGAGGAAAATTATCTTATAAGGGGAGGGAGATGTAAGCCATTCTAGACTTCCCCCTCTTCCATTAATTATGGTTTGCATTTCAAACCATATTATAAAAACTAAAAAAAAGAAAAGGCAATAAATTAGATCCTCATAATGAGGAAAGGGATTCCGGAGTGTGTTAGGTCCTAGAGGCATGCTTTAGGCATGGGTCTCTTCGTAGGACAACTAAAACCTTTCACCATATTAAAAAAAATAGGTCTCAAATATGAATAGTTCACTATATCTAGTGTACTTCCATCTTGTGCCAAAAATAGATGTTGTAGTTTGGGTGTGGACGTCTTTTAAAGCAATAAAAAGAAGGGATTTTGGCATATTTGTTTACAGATGTGAATTCTTGATAGCAATAAATGCAAATCAAAATTCTTAATAGGTGTTGGTACCCAAATTTGTTCTCCTTTTCTGTCTGAGTAGCATCGGAAGTATGGCATGAAGTTTGAAGTCAAATAGATCATGATGTGTGTCATTTTATATTCAGGGATGTGATCTAGCTGGCACTCAGATTGGTGGAGAGCATGGATAGCACCTTGAAAGGATCTGATCTGACCCTCACTATTCTTGGTTGTGCCTTTCAACGAAGGTAAGAGAACCTATATTGTAACCCCCAAATGGTGAAGGAGATGAAGATATCCCTTAATTTATGCAAGTAGTATGAAAAGGCCTTGGGAAAATATGATCAACACTCCAAATATGACTTTCACAAGTTGTCACTCCCAGATTATGGAGATATTTGCAATGCAAGGCAAGGGTTACTGAAGACATTGTATAATCTTGATTTTCCTTCTCCATTTTTGTGAATGGATTGTATTCTTTTGTTGAAACACAATGCAGATTGCATGGGGTAGTATGGGTAGGATTAGTTTGTTTGAATGAAATTTTTGGTGGGGTATTAATGAGACAAACTGAGATATATTAGATCTTTGACAACCTTTTCTACAATACTCGAAACAACTATCAGATAAAATGCTTCAAATAAGTCAGGACATTCTTTCATCTAGAAGAGGCATAAATGGAAGCCCAAGCAGTACTCTTCACACAATCTTTGAGAAATTCACCACAAGAATCTTGAAGTAATAGAACTTGAAATAAACACAAAAATTGTATGATCAAACCATGCCTAAGGTACCCTCAAAGGCTTACAAGCAATCTCTATAGTTAAGGAAGGTCAAGTGATTTTGAATTTGTTTATCTCTGTTATCAGATGAAGGCTCTTCTGAACATGAGATTGCAAATGCCACTAAACTATCAACAAGTAAAATGGAGATTCTATGTGATTTCTTTGCTCATAATTTCAATGTAAGATTGCGAACAAGATACAATGAAAACTATTTGCAGTAGCATTGTTTAATGGATAACAAACACTTTCAAAATGCCTAGAAATCTAACACAAATTAACTCAAAAGCTTGTTAGATTCATTAAACTAGGGGAGAGTTTCATGAACATAAAATCATAGCTGTGTGATGGCTATACACTTGTAGGACCAACTCACATACATGAAGATCCAACACAAAAGAAATTATCCCGTTTCTTTGGTTCTATTTATCAGAAACAGGACAAGCCTTTTCTTAGAATTTAGTCTCGTGATTTTCAAATATTTCCCGACCCTTTACAATGGTTCTCCAAAATGCATTATATACCTCATGCCACATTGGAGCCTTCTTTCCCAAGAAAAGAATATTCCATGGGATCAAGTTTGTTACAACAATCCTCATGATTCAATGAAAATGACATCAAACAGAAAAACACTCGCAAGTTGCCAGGTGTGCCAAAAATATTAAATCATTAGAAATATTTGGATCATTATCCATCATGGAGGCACATTTTTCATCATTGAGGCATGCAAACACCCTAATCCTCATGATCATTTCACCTTTTAAAACTACCTCTGCAAATGTTTGATTAAAAGTTGTCATTTCATGTGTTTAACAATCGGGCTGGGGCAAAAACTATTTCAAAAACACCTCAAATCAAATAATTAAGCCATGGAAAGTGATGCCAATGATCCTGGTGGAGGCCAAGATGACACAAAATCACTTGAATTAAATATTTGATGAATTTTTATGCAAAATTTGTGATTCCATGGCTTCTTCCTGGAGAACAAAATGGTGGCCACATGGCATATGGTGGGTCCCATTGAAATCGCACTTTAATTCTGCGCATTTTGAAAAAGTTTAATGGAAATTCATAAGGAAAATTTAGGGCTAGTTTGACCTCGCGGGATCTAGCACCTCTAATTTTTCTGATCTACCACGTGTCTCCTTGTGATTCGCTAGCTTTTGTCAGCGCAGAAAATATTTTAAATGATTTTTGAGTCCTTTTCGAAATAAATTGGGGAAAAAATCCACCAATTTCCCTCCACGGCTACCCGCGGTTACCCGCCTCTTAGCAAGCCTTGTGAAGTCACAAAAGTGTCCTCTAAGTTATTGGCCACGGGATTTCGGGCCAAAAATTTACTTTAACCTTTAGGATGTGAAAAAGGGAAAAGAAAATATTTAAGTAAGTAAATTAGTCTTTGCCGTACCCACTCTGCGCCACTGTGATGCCAATGTCCACTCTCAATTGGACCTGTGGGGTAAATTTGGGCCAAGTATGTTGACCTTTTAAGGCCTTTCTTAATCGTAAAGTAAAGTCTAAAAATTCAAAGTGAATCCAACCACCCACCAACCCACCTCGGCCAATGAAAACCTGCCACGTTGCCAATAGCTCCTGAGGATGAATTTGATGGGAAAATGACGCCCCATATGACCGTCAAAACACAAAAAATTCAAAGGATAATTGCTAGAATTCAATTTTTTCTCCAAGGATGGAAAATTTTTGATGGGCTTTAAATCAACTGAAGCATAATTTCCAAACATTCTTCGACCTTGGGATAAGGATTTTCAAATAAAAACAAGTATGAATTGATCAATTTCAATTTTTCCACAATGTGGAAAAGGGAAAAAAACGACACAGCCCTCAAAATTGGAAGAACTAGGGCGCAGAAAAGGGCAAACTTGGAATATTCCTATCAAATTGGGGAAAATACAATTTTAAGCAATGATCCCCAAGTACTTAAATGCTTCTCTTCTTATGCTCAAGAATTCTAATCAACTCAAATGACTAAGAACACTCACTTTAATTTGGCTCAATACCTGTGGCTATGTCATAGGGAACACTTTTTGGTAGGAGGAACATTGGAAGGGAGACAACAAGATTCATTAGATGGCAAGGGATTCTTGGTAGCTTGGGCATGAGGAGGACTGTAATTTTTGCTTGGGATAGTATAGCTTTTAGCAAGTGTTTCTTTCCTGAGAGCCTCTTTTGGAAATGCTTGTGAGCAAGGGTATTTTTAGGTTTGGGTCGAGGCCCAAATCCCTTAACAACTTTGTTTCTAGTATTATACTCTTTCTCTTGACCCACAACAACATTCATTAACAACTGTCTATCTTCCTCCGATGGGATAAAATTACCATCAATGTTATTTCTTAATCATCAATGCTATGGTAGTTTATGGTTTGCAAAGTCATTGTTAGGAATTTTTAAAATGATTATGAACTACATTACATCATTGAGTATGAGAAAGAGAAAGAAGTGGTACCTGCTTTATGCAATCCCAAAAGGTTGCACCAGTCCTTGCACTTATTACCTCCGTAGATGTTTCTCCTCCTTGTGAGCTTGAAGAACAGTCCACCATGTAAATATCATCATCAATACCATCATCATTATTAACTTATTCTATTTCTTGCTGGTTCTGTTTCACATGGAGGATGTTTTGTTTTGAAACCACCTATCACACACTATTCAATATCAACAACTTCTTCAACAACAGCAACCCTAGCAGTTAAGGGATCAGGAAACATCTCTTCCTTCACATGCTCGAGGATATCTATTTGTAGATCCAATAGGCCCTTTACCTTTAGTCACAAAACCTCTGCTCATTCCTATGGTGATTGCCAAATCTATCTCGTGCTTGTTGCCTAGGCTGACCTTGGGATGAAGTCTATCCCAATTCCCTTCTCAGCTCTTGCCAACTTGTATGATATTTCTTTTGACAGCACCTGCCAAATTTTTCACAACCTCTTCTAAATCAACACCTTTTCTAGTTTGAGGTTTTTCAGGGTTTATCAATTTTACACAATCTCTCTTGATTGAGGTTTAACAAACAACCTTGATATTGTTTTCAATTTGAAGTGCCATGGTGAAAGCATTGTATTAAGATTGGTTGGGTTCCCTTGTCTCGGGTCAATAGAAACCCAACAAGTAGGCAGCCTTCTTATAGAATGCATCTGCATATTTGATTAAACAAGATTCATCACAAGGCCTCAAACCAACTATGAAACTATGTTATCACCAAATCACAACACCCTTGTGTTTATACAAATGCATATACTTGAACTGATGGTGTGATTGGATAACATGGGTACTATCTCCAAGTTATGGGACTTGCTACTTGAGACAGACCTCCAGAGAAAGCTAGTTCTTGCTCCTAAACTACCTGCCACAATCTACTCTAATGCAGGGGAAACTAACTATTCTAATATGAACTTCCAAGTGACCAGGGAAAGAGAATGCATAAAATGAAAGCCTACACTAAAGCGGTGATACACCAGAACAGGAGGGTGTGAGAGTATTCTCCAAATGCATGAAATACAGAAGTAAAGTGCACACTAGAAGGGGTGATGACAGTTCTCCACAATCTAGCAAAATACATTCACAAAAATATGTCAAACATGCACAATGATAATGGATCCCTGCATGAACATAATAATAGACACAATATTCTTGTAAATAAGGTTAAAGGGGCAAGGAGAATGCAAGAAAACACAGCAGGGGAAGATACATCCACAAACTTGTATTTTATTACTTCCTGGTATGCACAGTTCAATCTATTACAAGATAAGGGCCTGGGACACCACGTAAGGAGTCCACAACAAGGGCTTGCAGCACATTGGCTTCACAAAGCAATTTTGACAGAGCTTTACTATCTGAAAAACTCCCCCTTTACAATGAGCCCAACACTCCAATTTATAGAAAAAATGAGAAGGGAAAGAGAAGGGAAAATGGAAATCCTGAAATCTGTCCTTCAACCACCTGTAAGAGGCATTAAATGGAGTGAAAATGATTATCCAATTACTTGCAAAAGGCTCCCCATACTGTCCCATGTGCTGCAACAGAGAAAGAATGATGACCATGCCTCTTAATTGCACTCCCAACCTACCAAATGAAACACTGTTGTGAACCCAGCCACGTTTTCTAAAAAATCTCAATTAATTTCTAATTAAATCCAGAATTTCTTGATTTTTGTGCATTGGGCTTGGAGCCAGGATTCCAACGGTACCAATTTTGTGTGATTTTGTTGAGAAATGCAAAATTTATGGCCTTCTGAGTGCGAGCAGCTATTTGGGGTCTGACAGGCATTTTCTGTCATTTGACAGGAATGAGCATTAACTGACTGGAGCCGAATATGTTTGCTCTTAATTAAATATATCTACCCTGCATTAAATATAAGAAATCCAGTTTCTGTGGCAAATAGAGGACGTCTTGCTCATTCCAGAAAGTCCAATTTTGTGAAAATCAGAGCTCGGAGTCAAAAGTTATGGCCGTTTGAAGTTCGCAGGTCAAATGTTGACTTTTCCTCTTCTGTCTTCGCCTATTTCACACTTTCGCATCCACATGCGTCCCCTCGCATACTTTTGGCCCGGCTGTCCCAAATGATTTGTGCTCATTGTGCTGATTTCACATGAACCGGCTAGTTTCGCGTCCTTGCGTCCCACTTGTCCCCCTTCGCTTTGGACTGTCTGTGCTCATTTCGCGCGAACCGGGCGAATTCGCGCCTTTGTGTCCCATTCATCGCCAAACTGTCCCAGTTAAGCAGTTAGTCGATTTTCTCTCGATTGAACTGGAATTTTGCGCCCGCCGCGTACTTTTGTCCCAGATGTCCCTTTTTGCTAGCGGGCTGTTTGTGCTGATTTCTTGCGAACCGGGTGGTTCGCGCCCTTTGTGTTCCAGATGTCCCAAATACTTTCTTTGAGCAGGACTTAGCCAATTTTCACGATTTTTCCTAATGGATCAACCTACTTGGCTTCCTGTAACTTTTTCACATTTTTTTAGAGCTTGCTCTTTCTTTCTTGGCTAGGGGAGTTAGAAAAATATCTGAGAGAACCTCCGAAACATGATGTTTGCTCTGAATCAATCAATATGCCTGGGACTTGAATTTTCTGAGCATGTTATCAAATTTACCCTGGGGGGTGAATTTTGGATAACAACACCTCCATGAAAGTTAAGTGAAAAAAATGAATTGTAAAATATGGGGAAAACACACACAAATAGAAATATTAGCTTCCATTAGTAATAGGAAAACGCTATCAACACTAGAAACCACTTTCGACCGTCAATAAAACTAAAAGAGCTTTTCAAAAAAGAGGGAAGCATAAACCCAATGTCAAGTAAACTATTATACATTATTGGATTAGAAAGCTATCAAATTCAATATTTAAAATTATGAATCTATTGAAATATTTCTTTTCATGCTAATTATAGTAGAAATCCATTCAATATTTAAAATATTGTGAAATCCATCTATCTATCATGCCCCTAGATCATTCTACCCACTTATCATTAGTTGTTGATGGGGAAGCAAACTAAGGATGTACACGTTAATATGTGCAATAATTCCTTCATATGGCACAATCCAAATATACTGATGATTCAGTAGACTATTTGATATTTTGTATGTAATTATCATAGGTATGCTTTTGTTTAGATCTCACATTATGTGATGAAATATATAATTGGAAAACCATGGAGTATTGTGTTGCAACCTTTGGAGAGTGCGTCAAGCTTAATTGTACAGATGTTATCATAGTGCAAATAGTACATTCATACTATGTAGTTCTTTAAAACCTTTCTATTAGACTACGGAGTCCACATACCAACTAATATTGGAGGTATCATTGTTTTTAAGGGTAGATGTTTCATAAAGACAACTTGAAGATGGTCACCCAATAGTACAAGTGTATGAAATTCATATGGATTGTGGGCTCATACATGAAAGTTTATGTGGAAGCCACATAGTATTAGGGTAATCCCCGGGAGAATTTGAATTTTTGATATTTTTGGAAAGGAGGACTTAAGTTCATGATATTGGGTCCGTTAGTTTGTAATCAGAGTCATTTGGACCAGTACTTTTATATGTACGTATCAATTATATGGCTATATATATAACTCTCAATTTCCATTATAGAGTTAGTGTTTTGGTGCAAAGGCATGGAGTAAATCATAAAGTTGAGTGTGATGTGAGCTTAAGGATCTCTAACTATAGTGTTTTACTAGGGAGCGTTAGCAACCACATTTTAGCTAATGCAACTTTCCATGTGATAGTGGTAAAAGGAACCCCACAAAAATGTTAATTATATGGATTTAGTGTTTTGTTTTGTGATTTTATAAATTCTATGGATGTAATTGTGTGTTGCTAGGGTTATCAGTATGGGTGATGTAATATTCATTGCAATTATTATATTATTGAATCACTATTTCCATTATTAGTTGAAAACAACCCTTATTTAATGTTTTTAAAGGAGTTTTCTAACCCATTTGCATTGTATCAGGATCATGTTATACAATGTATTGATTACTGTAAAATTATTTTTTATAAACATAATACTTATTATTGAATGAAATATTTTAGTTTTTCCACAAGATCATGCAATTTACACGAATAAAAAGTAGAAACTGAAAACTATAGTCGGAGGATATCAACTTTAAAAGTTAGAATGTTTTATTAAGATTTTTAATGTAGTAATTTTTTATTATGAAATTTGATTAGAAATTTTTTGGATGTTTTAAATCTAATCTCTTAAAATACTTTCAAATTCTAATCACTACCCCATCCGAATGCCCCATTGTTGATTCTCACACATGTAAAATCTAGATGAAAGAGATTTAAATTTGAAGGCGTGCATTGAAATCTAATGGCTATAAACACATGTGACACTTACACAATATACTAGCAATTGTGGAGGTCTGATTTAACCCAAACTGGTGATCATTTTAGGATGACTAATAGTGAGAGCTTAGTTTCACATAGTTCCCCATAATGCTTGTTACAGATTGTGGTGTCATATGTTTATAGTGGAAGATCAATTTATGTTAATAGTACATGGTTGGATAGACCACCACTTTAGTGCCCATTTCCCTTCGACACTTATTAAATTTTGATTTCGATTATTGTTGGTTATATACATGGATATTACTGTATCATTTTGGTTTAACATGATGATTCGATAATAAAGATACTTTGATTATTGATGGATTTCGATTCATAGTATGATCATGTGGATTTATTAGAGAGACATTTTATATTTATGATTATGTGTTGTTGACATTTATATCTATTTTTTCATTTGACATTTTTTTCATATTGAGTAGGATTTAACAGTGAACTAATCTTGTGATCTTATTGGTATTGATGAAATATAGAATTGAGATGTTGTTGGAATTTTAAAATAGTAACATTGTTTTCCTAGATGATGATTTAATCTATGTATGGATTATTGTGTATTTATATGCATATATTTTACCTTGGATGTTTCGATGTGGCCATGAGGCCGAAGGAGGTATTGTGTGTTTTGCAAGTGTTTATTTCACAAAAATCAAAGGGGGATTGAAGTCCAACCACATCAAAATGCTAGATGGATCCAACAATGGTCACCATGGAACATGTGTTATGTTGTGTGTGTTTGATTTTTTGTTATGGTGTCCCCGTGGGGGGGAATTACTTCCGATTTTGAGCAAGGGTTTATGTTTATTCCTTTGTTTTCTTTTATTTAATTTTTGGTATATGTGATTTAAATGGTGATGTAATTCCCTTTTATCATTTATTTAATTATTTGTCTAGATTCGTAAATTAATCATGTTACTAAACTAATTATGGATGGGACAAATAGGATTCATTTATTATATTAGATGTTTCTCTGGTTTATGTGATGTAAGTGGAGTGTATGTGATCTTGAGTGTTGTACACTCTACCCCTTCTTGGAATTTTGGATTTGGCCTTAAGGGACAATTTTGGAGGCTTGTGGGACAATTTGAACTTTTCCCAAACCTTTTAAATTATAATACCAACCCTATCTATGGGTTGGGGAGTCAAAAATAGACCCCATTATGTTATTTGGAAGTCAAAAGATGAGTTTTAATAACACTTTCTTACATGTGTTTATTTATTTGTGTAGGAGGTTTTTCATACCTATCAACCACTCATTTATTTTTCCTTGGAGTATGGGTTTGACTTGGTTTATTTAGAATGGAGAAGAAATGATGTGGCATCCTATATGGAACCAGATCATCTTCCTCCTTCTCATTTATATTTATTGAAATTTTGGGAAGTAAATGGGGTTACTTGCTTGGTTTTGGCTTTTGGGATTTTTGGAGTGCTTACTTGTTGGAGTAGAAGGGCGCTTAGAGTTTCTTGAGTTTGAAATATTTTTGTCTTGATTTAAAGGTGGAGCTTTACCATGGCAAGGTAGGACCTTGCACTCTTATTTTATTCTTTCTTTCTTGTATGCATGTGTTGTATGGATTTGTGTTCTTTCTTGAAGTGTTGGGTAGTAAATTCACCTTAGATTTTTGTAATATTTGGAAATGGGGATGAAATATGTTGGGAGCCATAAGAGATTATTTGTGTGTTTAGGAGGGAGTGGGTTTTGAATGCCCCACCTTATATTATTTTGTTATTTAATATTTTGTGGGAGCTGCAAGAGAGATGGAGGCATAAGAGAGAGGGAGGCATAAGAGAAATAAATATTTTGTGATGGGGAGGCATAAGGGATATTCGGATTATTTTTTGTGGAGGATTTTATAGGTTGGCATCCAAATCCTTTGGAGGAAAAAGGGCACCCCCATGTTCCTATCTCTACTTGGCTTAGTTTAGAGCCATTGTTTTGGGAAGTTGTTGTGTTTTAAAATGAATATTTTTGTGTGGTTATCCTTCTTGTGTATTTTTTTCTTGCAAGTAAATGTGGAAGCATTGTAGAGTTTCCATGTGTTGGATTTATGCCTTACTGCCTTGTCGTTGGGGCTTGGGGGCCAGTGAGAAGAATTTCTTCTTCTTATTATTGGAGTTTTGGTTGGGTGGAGAGTGTTTCCTCTCCCCCATTTTCGGTTTTTGTGATCAAGTGAAGAGAATATTCAGCTTGGTTGGAGATTTGATTCTTGGAGCAATAATATAAGACAAGATGTATTTCATTATAGTTTCAATCTTGTAAAAAAAAAGAATTCTCACTTTAAGTGGAAGATTATTATATTTTTCTCTTGGAAGAAATATTGTATTGATAATAATTATTAAGATTGTATTGTATGTTGTGAAGGAAAGAAAGACATTTTAGTTAAGCTAGTCTTCTTATAATAAAAAAGTGATTAGAAGGGAAAGAACAACTTGTTCATATTTTAGTCAACTTATTATCTCATTAAGTGTATAGATTTTATTGGAAAGTTAGTAGTTGTTATTTGAAACTTATTGGAAATATTGTAAAATTTTGTTGTGAGAATGGTTGCAAATTTGTATTTTGTAAAATGAAATAAAGAGTTACTCCCATTGTATTACATGAAATTTATAAAGTAGTGAAATAAGTTATATTCGTTCATTTCCTTGTATACTTAGATAGAAAGAACTTAAATTTTATTTGTCTTTCTTGGTTAATGAAAATAGATTAATTCCTAGTACTAGGGGAGAAAGGAAATTACTTATTTGCAACTTAGGCCTTACCCTCATTGGAATGTGAAAATTCATTATTAAGTTATAGTAAAATTCCATATAACCCAATGTAACTTGATGCAACAACAAGTGAAGTTTAGCTTGGTTTTAAACCTCTTACCCCAAAATATTATCAAATTTTAAAGGAAAATTTAAGTGTAAGATTAAGTTACTAAATATATATATATATAACTATCCTTACTCCTTAATAATAGGGCTATTAGTAAAATATTATTAATGATGTTTGATAGTAATCATATGGGAAACGAACCCCAAAAAATTATATTTTATTTTAACAAAAAAAGAAAGATGCGATGGCAACCCTATGGTCACAGCTTGTGTATAGGGGTTTTTTAGTACAGGATGGTGTCGTACCCTATGTGCAAGGAGTAAGGACGTTAGAGGGGAGTGGGGTCGGTGACCCCCCAGCCCACCCCCCCCCCCCCCCTCTATATCTTCTATCTTGACGGGGAGGCCCTTCTATCTAGATAGGCCCACCCCTTGACAGGTCAGGTCCCCACCTCCCTCTATCATATATGGCTGTTGTTCCACCCCCTATATCCTACAAAACCCAATGGGGGTATACATGTATACAGTATGGAGTACACTTTTCACACAGTAGTTATGGATTTCGAGTCTAGCATAGGCCAAACTCTATGAAATTTCGACCTTGCATATATATATATATATACGAAATTTTATTTATTTTGGGTTTATAATAGATTAAAATTTAATTATAAACACACACACACATTCTTCCAGCCAAAATGAAAACATATTCTAAATTTAATTAACTCACCAATGGGGCAAAACCCATGTGCTCATTTGGGAAAACCTAAATAATGAAACAAATAAAATAAATAACTACATTGAAACCCTACGTAGGGGAATAAAAAAAACAAGAAAATAGAAGAATCATGTATATCCATCCAAAATCTTGGGATGTCATATAATAGATTTCTCCTCCTCCACCAATCTGCAAAACAAAAGAGAAATAATAAGGCAAAAGAAAAGATAAAGAAACCTTTCATAAGCAAAGTTAGGGTTAGTGAAATCTTTTTTTCAAATTCAAATTTTAAAATTTAAATACATGGGTTGAATTTTTAAAAGGACCACTTTATTTGTGTAAGGGGTGGGTTTATTCTTCTAACGCTTGTGCTAAGTTAGGGACCTTGTTAATTGTTTTTAAACCTAGTCACCTTGTGGGATTAATATGACTTTAGTAATTAATTAAATAGACATATTTTATCCATGGGATTAATTTGTTCTAGTTGACTATTGTGGAAATCTAATATTTTTATCAATAAGAAATTTAGGGGAAACTAAACCAAGCCCTAGACTAACCTGGTTCATTCTTAGGTATTGAGAGCATTATTATTTTATATTAATGGTGATTAAATAAGAAAATTTATATTATTAATTTAAAGTAACTTAGAAACATGAATATGACAACTATTAATTCAAAACTTTCTGAAGGCACGTTTTCCAAAAAAAATTCCCTAATTTTTTAATCTTTCCCTAGGTTGTTCTTGGGATTCGTGTGGGTAAATTTAGCGGGCGTTATAACCATGTAGACATATTCAAGTTTTTGTTTTTGAAGCCAAACCATACTTGTTGGTATGTTTTTGTTGAAGTCTAACCATATAATGGTGTGAATGTTACATTAAAATTACTGTCAATATTCAATCAAATTAATTTCTTTCCAATTAATCAAATAATAAATAGTAAAGATAAATATATGCACAAAAAATTGTATCTAGTTGTAGGTAGCGAACATGAATTTCCTGATGTGATTTTCCATGAGGTAGTCAAGTAAAACATGAAAGAAAATAAATCCGTTACTTAGATTGGGAATTTTCTTTCAAGTGGAAACTCACTTAGGAGAAACTAATTGATGGGAAGATAGGATTTTTTAGTATGTTTAATGAAAGAGGTTTTCTTTCAGATGGGCGGGGCACTGATTGGTTGGTCATTTAGGATTATATATCTATGGGGGCATACCTAATTATATGAATTTTTTTTTATGCATGACTTTTTATTTACACTATAGAAGAACAATTATAGTATTTTCCATGTGAAAAATACATTCATATTTATAATAATTGTAGATTATTGGGGTCTATATGAGCAAGGTATAAGTAATGAAAATCTAAAGGTGGTATGCTCTAAATGTAAAAAAGAAGAATCTAGGGGTGTCTCTAATTTTTTTTAAATCATTTACGGAATTTGAAACAATTCTCATTCAATTGATCATGCGCATATTATGCTACCACTTAATCCCATTTTAGACACAATTATGTGTAATTCCAATGTGTATAGAAAATGTATAACACCTATGTAGAATATTTATCCATTGTTTATAAGTATCTACCTCTTGACTATTAATGGATTATTTGTGCCATTATTCATAGTACGTGACCATAAAAAAAATCTATTAGTTTTCATGACTAGGAATTGTGTTAACTAATTACCATTTTATTTTTTTTATTTTTTACCTAGTAGATCATATTATGTTTCCTTTCCTTAATTGTTTTCTAGGTAAAAATTTTATGGTCAATATATTAATGAATCCTATATATAAATTCACTTAATATTATTCGGAATACATCTGCAAATCATTGGAAACTCAATAGACTTTTATACTTGTCTAAGAGTTTAAATGTCCATTCAAAGTTAGCAAAGGATATCTGAAACATAGCTTTGTAATATTATATTTGTATTATTACTAGCATATATATTAAATAATGTATGTTAAATATGCTGAGAGGTAACATTATTAAGGCACCTATTATACCTACCTCATTTTTATAGATTTATCAATAGATGATCAAACAATAAATTTTGGAAATTTCATTATCAATTTGAAAAATAAACAATAAAAAAATCATATAATAAAAATTATAGGGTCTATTATATCATAGGCTTCTTTTGGCATCATGGAATTTACAAGATAGGTATCTATTATAAGAATAGATCATAAGTTCACCATAAATGATATGGTTTGCTTGGTCGATGAAGATGTAGTGCCCACTCCTATTTGACACTTATTATACTTTGATTTTGATTTATCCTGGACTATAGACATGGACATTATTATTTTATTTTAGGTTAGCATGATGTTAAATGGTAGATATATTCTGACTATTGATATGTTGTCATTCATATTATGGTTTATATGGATTCTTAGAGGCATGGATAGACATTTTGTAATTTATGATGATGATGTGTTGTTATGCTTATATATATTTAATGACATTCTAAAATTTTTGTCGTATTGACCATGTTTTCGTGTTCTGTGAACTAATCTTGTGATCTCACTAATATTGATGAAATGATAGAATTGAAACATGTTTATGAAATTGTAAATGAATGATAGAATTGATTAAATTTGATGAAAATTTCATGTTATGATGATGTTATTTATGGATATGCATGTATTTTATTTTTGATGTATTTAATGTGGCCATGAGGATGAAAGAGGTATTGTTTGATTTTGCAGGTGATTGCATCACAACAAACAAAAGGGGGGTAGAGAGACCAACCATAGTGGAATATCTGATGGTTGCAATGAAGGTCACCATGGAAAATTTTGTGTTATGTTATTGTTGTATGTGGTTTGAATGTTAGGGAGATCCCCATCAGGGAGGGTATGACCTCAAATTTTGACCATGGGGTACGTGTGTTGTTCTTTTGACTTTTATTTTGATTAAATCTGTGAGTATGTATTTTACTAATTGCATTGTATTTCACTTTTATATTATTGATTAACTTTACCCTTGTTTAGTAATTAAGTATGTTAATTAAGTTAATTTTGAGATGTGACCAAAAGGGTGGGAATTTATTTGGGTAGATAGTCCTTTTGATCTTGTTGATTTGAAGTATAGATTTTAATTAATTTACTTAGTGTGTACTCAACTCAAACTCTCTAAATTCGAAATTTGACTTTTATGCCAATTTTGGAGGCTCATGGGACAAGTTGAGCTTGTCCCACACCTCTTAAATTCACTCACAAACTATATACCTATGGGGTGAGGGGTCAAATTTAGACCCCATTATGTGATTTGGATGGTAAAAGGTTAAATTATTGCACTTTTCTTACATGAGCTATTTTAATTGTGTTCTTAAGAAGATATGGGGTGATGAGTTAGTGTGTATAAGATGTTTTTCGTATCTCTTATCACACCAAATTATTTTAGCATTAGGATTGATGTTTGACTAATGGTTATGTGGAGTTGAAGAGAAGTGATGTGGCATCCTACATGGAGCCACCTCAACCTCCTCTTCTTTTTTTTCTATTTATACATGTTTATTTGATTCACTCAATTTTATTCGCACACTTTTTCTTTTGAAAATTTGCTTGGGTTTCTTACTTGGAGCCTTTGGGAGATTTACTATTTGGGAGTACTTGGTCTGGTTTTTTAAGAGTTAAAGTCTTGTTAAATATTTATGGAAGGTTATGATGAAAAGGTAGGGCCTATGCCTTTGTTTTTCAATTTACTTGTATGTGTGTGTATTGCAAAGAAAATGGTTGTATGTTTTTTATTTGTGCTGGGTTGGGTATGACTTTGGCCTTAAGAAATGGTGTTGGGGATGGAAAATGGGATAATTTTTGGGAGGGAAAAAGGTAATTTTGAAGCATGGGGGAGGTAGTATGAGTAGGGAGTTCCACCTATGGGAGAGAAAAGGGTTAAAATTGGTATACTTTGTGTATTTGCAATGGGAGGGAAAAGAGATATGTTGAGGAGTTGTATGTGCACTTGGAGGTATTTTGGGTGGAACCCATACTCTCATTATGGGAGTTAAAAGGAGGTGGTTCCCAGTATTGCTATTATCCCTTGGCTTTGATTACAAGCCTATGTGTTTAAATTTATATTTTTTGTTATTGCATTTTTGTGTTGAATGTATTACTTGTATTGTTGGCATGTGTGTTGTAATGTGGAAGCAAGTTTTAAATTTTTCATTGGTTGCAAACATTGTCTTATTTAACTATGGTTGGGGCTTGGGGGGAAATGAGGAGAATGGCTTATTTTCCTCATTGGAACTAAATGTTGGGAGGTGATTGTTGCCTACCACCCCTCCCTATGTTTTCGATTTAAAGAAAAGGAAAGGCTATAGAGTTGAATATTGGAGGGAGTTATACTATTTGTTGGAGCTAAAAATATCACATTTGTAATTTTATTTCGGTCCCATTTGTTGTAAAAAGTGAAAATTACAATCTTGTATTTTCAAGGGAAGATTTTTTGGTAAAATTATTCTTTGAAATTTGTTGGAAAGAGGAACTCTACTATATTGTAAGAGATTGAACTAATTAGATTCTTGAGAAAAGAGTGTGTTGTTATCTAGTTTTAATTTGTAATATTGTAATGGTGTGAGTTTATTGTAAGAAAAGAGAAGAGGCACTTCCTCATTTTCATTGTACGAATTAGCACATTTGAAATTGTTGGAAACTATTTAAAAAGTGGTAAAATGTGGACTTGCATCTTAAAGACAGAGTGGTGTTCTTGTATGCAAAGTGTAGGTTAGATTTCCTTGCTTCCTTGTATTGTTGGAAAAATCTAAAACTTGAAAACAAAGAAAAAATAGAGAAATGGAATTCATTGAAGTATGTTATTATGGTTGTTACATCTCTCTCAAACTAAATTGTGAAACTAGACATATCTATATGAGTTGGTTTCATAATGATATTATGCAACCTGTTGAAGAAGCATATTCATTAGCATTTACTTAAAATTAGTTCATTTAGATGAAGAGTTAGAGAATTAGTTATCTCTAACCTTTTGCATTTCTTTCAAAAAAAAATGTACAAGTTCAACTATATACAATTATTCAAAGTCCGATTGTAACTCATTTATTTGCTCAAACCGATAAAAAGTATACACACACACACAAACACACACACACTTAAACACACACACACACAAAAACAGACAAACACACATATAAATAAATTTATATTATTAAAAGTTAATATATACATTAATGTTATATATTATATATATATATATATATATATATATATATATATATTAGGAGATCATATTGTAATTGGTCCGGCCGCATACTGGATTAAAGTTGAGGCAACATTTTTATATTAAAAGTTTTTTAAACAATGATTGGGACTAATGTAATGTGGTTGGGGATTGAATACATTAAATCATATAGCGTTGGGGCAGAGCCCCACTCCCATTACAATATAAACCCTCAATCGACTTAGGGTGGGGGACGACCTACCATTTCACACTGTATAGTATAAAATATTCGGGGCCTTAACCCCTATTATTTGCCGTGTGCCTGTAATCTTTGTGCATGTATGTGTGTGTATGTGTGTGTGTGTGTGTGGTATGTATATGCACACACACACCACACACACACACACACATCACTTACAGTACATCACATTTTGACATCACACACACACACACAGGGTACATGACACACACACACATCACACACATCCTACATCTTAACAAGTATACCTCTCTCAAATACCTAAATATAAAATGGAGATATATAAATGCCCATTCAAACCCAAAGTAGGGTAACCCCTGTAGTTTTGTTAAAAAGAAATAGAAATAAAAATATAGGAGATAATATACACATAAATTGTGCATATCTCATCCCAAGAGTAAAACCAAGCTGTAATGGGTCTCCATAGCTTCCTTGCAAAACTTATTAGCTCTCCTTCTCTACATCCTGTAAAATTGTAGATGAAATAAAATTAGGGCAAAAAGTGGAATAAGAAGATAATTCATAAGGATTTTAAGGGAATCATTAATCCAATGGCCCAAATATGACTTGCTATCTAATGGTGGAGGATGAACCCTATCAAATTTAAGTGATGGGGATTTTTGTGGGAATGGGAATTAAATAAAAAAGGTATGGGTAATATGTGAATGGGGACACTTAAAGGACATTAGATAGTTAGGATTAAATTTTGGCCATTATTGTTATAGAAAAATGATTATATATAAATGACATTGAATTTAAGGAATAATTAAATGATATTAGGAATGCATATATTAGATAATGATCCAAGAATATTAATCTAATTAATGACAAGTATATAAATAGTACAGCTAAAATGGGTATGGACATTAAGTTAAAGTGGGGAAGAAATTAAGGTTAACTTATAAAATAATTATTTGATTAATTTAGGAGAATCCTATCAAGTAAAATAATGAGATTGACTTAAACAATAATTAACAAAAAAAAAAATTATTGGAAACCTGTTATGGCAAAATCACAACACCCCTGATTGCTCGCAAGTGAATGGTTGAGGCATTCAGTGTGATTCGTCAAACATGGAAGTTATCCCAAAGTGTGGAACTTTTCAGATTGAGATAACCCTCTGAAGAAGGCATGCTTCCTATCCTATCCTAGTGCCAACTACTCCAAAGTGCAGAGAATTACAGATCTAACACTAATCTAATGCTTTCCTAGGAGATAGAGTTAGATAAATTGCTTGAAAATTAAAACCTACTCTAAGGGAAGCTGATGGACCAAGGATGTTTGTTAGATAACTTGCACAATAAACACAACACAACTAGAATATTACAATGTAAAAGACAGTACAGTACACAATAATCTTACATGTAATGAAAGATCATAGAATATGCAATAGAACAGTAGCAAGAGGGTTTTAAGAACATCCACGATATATGATTTATATTACTCTCAAAACTGTTACAATACATCACATGTCACGGCTCAAAGGCACATATTTTTCATTACATTGTCCAATAGGGAGGTTTGAAATCTCTAAAAAATCTCTTACAGAACAAGAAGGAGAAAGAAGGAGCATATACAAGGTCTCGATCCTTTTAAAAATGAGCCCCTCCTTACAATATATAGGATAGGAATGAGAGAAAGGGAGAGAGAAGGAATTCAAAAATCTTGCTTCATACCACCCTAAAATGCATTAAAATCTACTTGCAACAATGATGGGTGCCACTACAAAACCCATACCTCCATGTACAATTCCTTGTTGGAAAGAGAAGAAGCCCATACCTCATCATTTTGGTAGGTGAGAAACTTGGAGACATTCCTCTAAAATGGCAGACTATATTTCTAAAAAGACCTATCTTGAGTAAATCTGAGTATGTAGTCAAAAGTTATGACCACCTGAGGATGAGGGTGCCATTCTGTAATAAATTTGGGTGGTTGATCTATCTTTTCGGACTCTGAACCTGTATCACACCTTATGAAATCTAAAATTTCAAACTTTTGAGATTCTTAGCTTTGGGTGTTTCCACTTCAGAGGTTGTTGTATTGTTCATATGGCTGATTTCATGAAACCTACGAAATGCCAAAATCCTTAAGTATGAAATTCAGACTTCAGGTTTTGGGATTCAAGTTATGACATGCGTGCACTAGGCATTTAATATTCCAAAACTCTGAAACCCCAAAGAATGAAATTAAAACTTTGATTTTCAATGGTTTCAGGTTTCAGAATTTTGGAGGTTTGGGTTTCAGGGTTCGGATTTCGAGGTTTATTTGGTTTTGATATTTTTCATCCATCTGGGCGATGCATTTCTACAAAAACCTGAAAGTCTGAAGTCAAAATTTCAGACTTCTGGTTTAGGACCTTTATCCCCTCTTCATGTGGAACTATTCATTGCTCAACCCTGCTGACAACTATAAACTCCTGATCATTTTAATTATAAATTTAAGACTTCAGACTTTGATGTCCTTACGACCTTTTGAGATTTCCATTTTAGAGGTTTTTCCCCCCGAATCCGAATGCTTCCATGTCTAATGTTCTAACTCCTTGGACTCTGAAGTGTCTCTTCAATGTCTGTTTTTCCAATTCCCAATACCTCGCCACTTCAACTTCCTTGGATCGACCCAAAATGTGAGCTCCCATGAAAAAATCAATCCTCCTATTTTCTCTATGTGAGGTCATGTTTATCATATTTTTCCTAAGATGAAAAATTGGATAACAAGACCTTAGAACAAGTTTGTAATTCTGAAAGGACTTTAGAACTTGTTATTTAAATTTGACACAAAGAGAGATATAAAGGCTTCTCTCGATGGCTTCTCAAAATGGATGGGCTCTGTCAAGTTTCTTATGCTGGAGAGAATCAATCCTGATCTTTTCCAAAATCTCCCAACCATTTGTGTGATGAATTCATTCCCTTTATAGCATTTCCAACATAGCCCCTTTCTTCGAAAAGATAAAAAATTTAAATGCACCAGTGCTTGCCATGATTATTTTGTGATTCACATAATCATATCTATAAAAGTATCCAGGTGCTTGAGGGAAAATTTCTTCAATTTCTTCCCACATTCAACTCCTTTCTCGAGGAAAACACATCTCCATCCATTCTTCAACCACTTCCACCCCATATCAATCAAATCTTACCCCTTACATGCTTAGGAGAATAAAAATAGAAAACCACATTGAGCTTGAGAGTCAGACCATTTTAATGGTGAAATACATCTCTAGATCCATCCCACAAAACTCTAGATATCAAAATTAACTCACTCCTCTGTTTGGCATGTAGAAAATAGAAAGAAATCATCAAGACTCACACTCCAGGAGATTTATAGAAACAATGGGAGGAAAATCAGATTTCGACACTCAACAGTCGTTGACCTTTGATTTCGAATGTGGGCCATCCACGTGGAAGATCCAAAAATGGGCTCGAGGGCTTCCTTTGACCTTTTTAGACCCTTTTGAAAAAATGGAAAAACTTCCCATTTTTCTCCGCACCTCCACTTTTGAAAATGGGCCCAACACGTGTCCTATGGTGGGTCCTAAAGGAATCGCAAAAAAATTCTACCATTTGACTCTCTTTTGGAAAAAAGGAAATTTTTCCAAGTTTCTCGCACAACTCCAACCTTGAGAAATAATTTTGACACATGTCCCAATGTGGTTCCCAATGGAACTACGCTTCCCCTTTTACTTTTAACTCTTTTTTCTCAAGAAAGAAAATTTTTCCAATTTTCCTCCAGGGGTCCACACCTCTATCGTTGACTGGGAAAAAAACATTGACTATTTCCCATCGGGCTCATGGGCCATTTTGATTTTTTAACATTTATGAAGAAGGTGAAAATTTTAAGTCACCTCCGATGGGTCCACTTCCTTTCCCCTTGTGGACTTTTCAAATTGCTACATGTCACCCACGGTGCACCTTGAGGTGGTCCCAAAAATTTGATACCTTGAATGAGTGTGGGCTCACCACATTCCCTGCTCCATAAAAATTTGTTTGAAGGCTTGAATCTTAGCTAAAGGCACCACATGTCAAGCTCTGAGGTAGTCTTCTTTTGGGCTATTGAAAATTCTAAGTAAAATACAAAGTGAGGGGAGAGCCCCACGTGTCCTTATGGTGCTTCTTCAAAATGGTGCCCAAGTTGATAACCCTAAATAAGTGCAAGCTTGCCACGTGTCCCTGTTCCACAAAACTATTTCCATCTTAATCAAAAAATTATCTAAGTATGGGAAAGTAACGGAAGCCTCCACATGTCCTCCCAACGCTAATCCAAGGAAAATCCCAAAAGCATATCTTCAAATGAGTGTCGTTCCTCCACATGTCCTGGACTTCCCGAAAACCTTTTGAAATTTTTCTAAGTATGGGAAACCCAATGAAATTCTCCATGTGTCTCTTTCCTGCCAGCCCTCCACATGTCCTCCGATGCTATTTCAAAGCCAAACCAAATAGTTTATTCTCAAAGGAGTGTAATTCCTCTAGATGGACACATTTTAAAGTTGATGCTTTTTATAGAATTTATGAAGTATTAAGTTGAACCGCATCCAACCAAGAGGTGTCACATTTCTCTTTCAACTGAATGATGTAAATTTGACTGGGAGAAATGCCCATCAAAGTTTAAAACATAGAGAAACATCCATTCGATCCAGAAAATGAGGTTTTCTTCAAGGACAGAGAATTTAAACTATTGAAAGGATCAAACACAATCCTTAGGGACACATCAACTCATTTCTTCTTGAGTATTTAGGGAAAAGACAACAAGAACAACAAATTCTAACTGTGGAGAATGGAGAAAATGGGAAAACAAGAGTTTTGAAGGAACAGAGCACAAGAGACTCAAAATACAGAGCTTTTTCAGAGGAATAAAGGAACCATGAGACAAATACAAACCTACACATGATCCTCGACCCAGGAGTAGACTAAAAATGGAAAAAAAGATCATCCAAACACAATACAGGGAAGGATAAAATGATAGAGGTTGTTAATCAATAAATATTTCAAGGGCACAAATGGGGTGAGACCATTTTGAGCTCCATTATTGGCTCCAACTCGAGGATGGGAACTCCTTGCGAGTGCCACAAGAACAATAGTAGACCAAGTGCCAAAATATCCATTGGGTGATAGAGTCATCTTCGCAGACTAGAGAAATGAAGCCATCTCCAAAAAAAAACAAAGAAGCCAACAAGAACAGGTCACCACGGACCAGGATGAGCAAAAAACACAAAAAACAGGATGCTAACAATGAACTATACACTATACAAGAGGTGTTTACCTTGATTCAGAAGAATCAATCCAAGAAATGCTTTAGATGCTTGCCATTAACATGTAGTTTGAGAAATTCACCATCTAGATCCTTCAAGAAGAAGGTGTGTTCACCAATTTTTATGTCAATGTAGTAAGGGCCCATCCAAAATGAGTTAAACTTGCCATGCTTGCCCTTATACTCATGCTTGTTATCCCATGATAGAATAAGATCTCCAATATTGAAGGCTCTAGGAGTGACCTTCTTATCAAACAGTTGCTTTAGCTTTTCTCTTAAATTTATATGCATCTGGTGAGATGCCCTCCTCTCTTCATCAAGCTCAACAATCTAGTTGATACGAGCATCATGAGGACTCACTTCTTGATCTTCTAGTTTTTGAATGAACTGATATGAAGATAATTGCAATTGCAGGGGAAGCAGGGCCTAAGTCCCATATACCAACTCAAATGGACTCTTTCTAGTGGCTCTTTTGACAGTGATCCTATCATCCCAGACAACAAACTTCAGTTGTTCACCCTATTTTCTATTGTTCAACTCCAAGGTCCTAATAATTTTTAGCAAATTCTTATTGTTGGACTCAGCTTCTCCATTTCCTTAGGGATTATAATTAGATGCATATGTCAAATTTATCTCATATCCTATACACATTGCATCCAGAGGTCTATCCCTAAAACTCGTGGCATTATCAACTATGATTTTGTCTGGTACTCCAAACCTGCAAATAATATTGTTTAGCACAAAATCCATGACAATTTGGTGTGTAGCCTTCTTGGTGGAGATTGCTTCCACCCACTTAGTAAAATAATCAGTTGCTACAAGAATCCACTTATGCTTAGCACTTGAAGGGTCTAAACTTTCACCAATGAAATCCATTCCCCAATGCTTGAATGGAGCTTCAATTGATACAGGCTACAAAGGTAGGAAGCTTGAAGCCTTTAGACTTCCAGAGAAACACTAGCAACTCTCACATCTTCTGACCAAAATGGTTGCATCCTTGAAAAGAGTTGGCCACCAATAACCAACCCTTATGATCTTATGTGCTATGACTCTTGCAGCAAAATACCCCCCACAAAATCCTCAGTGGAGATCATCAATTATTTTGGGGGCTTCATCTTCAGTGATGCATCTTAAGAGGACTCCCTCTGGGTTCTTCCATTCCAACCCAAGATCAGTAGTGACATATTTCTAGGAAGCTAACTTAATGGCTCTTTTCTGGTTTTTATTTAAATGATCAGGGCAATTTAAGTGTCTGAGATAAAACATCAGATTCTTGTAGTGCTTAGAACTCATCAATTTTTCAAAAAAAAACTTCTCTTTCTTCCTCAATCTCATTTACCTCAATGGTCTGTATGTTTCTCTCAGTCATGAGCTTAGCTAACCCCAAACCTCTCACCAACTTTGTGGTTTGGATGTCTATATCATACTCTTTAAATTGTTTCCCTTGTCTGCATATTTTACTTGAGACTTCCATCTCTAACAGGATTTCTTTTACCATGGTATGGGAAACATAAGCAACAAATTTAGAACTTAAAATATAAGGCCTGAAAACCTTTTTTGATTTAACCAAGGAAAATGCCTGCTTTTCCATGATGGTGTATTTCAGTTCTGCTCCTTGCAAAGCCTTACTGAAGAAGGAAATGGGCCTCTCATCCCCTTCATCATCCTTTTGTAGTAGGATAGAAGCAATAGTGTTTTCTGAAGTGAAAGAAAATAGCTAGAAAGGTTTTTTGTAATCTGGGACTGCTACAGTAGGGGCATGCTTCAATGCCTCTTTGATTTCATTGAAATCTTTGATGTCAGCCTCTTCCCATTTGATGATATGATCTTTCTTTAACATGGAGGTGATTGGGATAGTCAACTCAGCAAAGTTTGATATAAACCTTCTAATGAAGTTTATCTACCCAAATAAGGACTGAATTCATTTTTTGGTTCTTGGAACTAGAACTTTGCTAATGGCCTCCACTCTTTTTAGATCAATCATCACTCCTTCTTGTGACACAATGTGACCAAGAATTTTTTCCTTCTGCACTCCAAAATGTCATTTCTTTGGATTGAGTGAGATTCCATATTCCCTACATTTGATCAGCATCTTCTCTAAGTGCAACAAATGCTCACTTATCCTTTTTGAAAACATTGTTACATCATCTTGGTAAACAACAATAAATTCATTGATGTAACCAAAAAAAGCAACATCCATTGCTCTCTGAAAAGTGGCTCCATCATTCATTGGACCAAAGGGCATCCTAACATATACATACGTTACCCATGGAGTATTGAATGTTGTCTTGATCCTTTTTGATTCTTTCTCCATGACTTGATTATAACCAGATAAGCCATCTAAAGTAAAAAGAAACTCAAAACCAATCACCAACTATAATATGTGTTCCATGGTAGGTAAAGGATATTTTTCCTTCATTGAGGCCTTGTTTAGGTTCCTTAACTCCACACACAACCTGATGTCACCATTCTTCTTTCTTACTTGCACTAGGTTGGTAACTCAAGAAGAATACCTTGTGGGTTGGATAATTCCTCCATCGCTTAGATTATTTAGCTCTTCTTGCATTTTGAGATATAACAGAGGATTAATTGGTCTCTGCAACTACCTGAAGGGTGTTGCACTGGGCTCCAAGGGAATCTCATGTTGGAACAGGTCTTCTCTGTATGCTTTGAGCTCAGAATAGGTCCAAGCCATGCAATCTTGGTATTTCTTTAACAACTGGATGTATGACTAATTTTCATCTTTGCTGAGACTGCTACCCAACCAATTCTTCCTTGGTTTCTCCTTCATGCTAAGGACATGCTCCTCAACATACCTCAAGGCTTCCATATGCCTATTAATAATGCAGTCAACATTATCAAAATTTGATTCAAAAGCAACCAGTCCTCTAGGAATGGTATTGGTCTTTAGCTGGATGATGCCTTTGCCAAATAAGGTTTCCTTCCCCTCTATTGTACAGACCATTGGCTCAAAATCAATGTTTTGATCAGAAAACTCTCCATCATTTTGCAAGAACCTTCTTACCTGAGCCACATCATCAAAAACATGCCAATGTTTTATATTGTCAAGGACAGAGGGTCTTATCACTACCTCCACCTCATGTTCACAATAAGGGGATGTTGCAGAATAGTCAAACTAAGACTCCAACACTCCAAGATTTTCTTCCAATTCATTGAACCTCTTATCATGATGCACAATGTTGAAGGAGTCAAACATCTCAATGAAGTCCAAAACTACATGTTTGTACTATTTCAGTCATTGATTATTTGTGGCATATAGGTTTTTGACTTGCTTGACAACTAGCTCTGAGTCTCCTTTGACGATGATGTCCCTAACACCATACTTCCAAGGAATTCTTAAACCTAACAACAATGCCTCATACTCAACAATATTGTTGGTAAAGTCAAAGTTAAGCTTAAAGTAAAAAATAAACCTTTCCCAACTTGGAGAAATTAGGACAACACCCTGACCATTTCAAAATTTGGAGAAAGCTCCATCAAGCAATAAATTCCAAGGAGAGTCTACTTGCTCAAGACACTTAGACTCCTCAATCTTGTGCTCATTTCCATCAACAAATCCCACAAAGTTATGAGCATCAAAATTTGTATACAATACTTCATAAGACGTATTGTTGGCATCCTCAATAAGGTGCAACATTTTCTTCTCCCCATATAACCTGACAAGGTTACCCTCAACTGGGATGGTGGCATAAGACATGTACATTTGGACACTACCACTAACACTTGCAGCCCATTTTCTTGATAGTAAAATACCCCACTTGGTTAGGCAATCAACTATGACAACATTAACTTTTAAATTTTTACTTGGGTAGGCTGCAAGATGCACCACTGAGCCCTTCACACATCCCACTACTGGAACCTCTCTGGAGTCCATGGCAGTGCACTTCCCATGTGTTTTTGTTACCTTAAAATTCAGCTCATTCATGACCTCCAAAGACATGACATTGCATGATGTCCCTGAGTCAAACATGCAATTATGGAGTATCCTATCCTTGATGATCAAACTAGTGAAGAATGGATCCATATTTAGCTGAGAGTCTACTAAAGATGTCCTCAAATAAACCTTAGGTGGTTCAGCTACCTCTTTTTATGCTGATGACGTCTTATAATCTATAATGGCTAGAGGATTCTCCACAATGTTCACATTTCTCCCTAAGGCAGTTCTCTCTTCATTCAATCCCAAGTATTCAAATTCTCTCTTTTTGTGCTTAGGAATCCTAACCAACTCATCAATTCGGACAGAGAATTTAATTTGACTTAAAATTTGGGCAAGGAAGTATTGGAAGGAAAGTTGATACATTCATTGGGTGGCATAGGATTCTTGATAGCTTGAGCATAAGGAGGGCTATGATTTTTTCTTGGAACAGCAGGGCTTTTGGTAGATGGATCTTTCCTAGGAGCCTCTTTAGGAATTTTAGAAACAAAGGGAGCTTTTGGCTTTTCTTGAGACCCTGCCTCTTTGATAGACTTACTTCTTGTGTTATATTCCTTCTCTTGAGCCACAAAAAAATTCATCAATAATTGTCTTTCCTCCTCAAATGGGATTCCTCCATCATACTGTTTAATCATTAAAGCCCTTAAATAATCAAAATCATTATTGGGCAATTCAAATGCTAGTACATTATCTACTTCTAAATTATGACAGGGGGGGAGAATATGTACTCTATGAATGCAGTATCAAAAAGTTGCAGCAATTCTGGAACTTATCACCTCAGTTGAGGTTGCCCTTTTTTTTTTAGCTAGTGGAGCATCCCATCATGAAAACATCCTCATCACTCTTATCATAAGATGAATTTTCTTCTTGTTGATCTTCTTCACAAGGAGTATGGGGCATGAAACATCTATCACACCAATCAGTGACTTTTGTCTCTTCCACAATAACAACTATGGTAGGCAAAGGATTCAGTACCATTCTACTTTCTCTTCCTTGAGGCTGCCTATTCCCAAATCCAACATATCCCTTGCCTCTGTCATCAATTCTTTGATGATTTTTAAATATTTCTTGGCCTTGTTGCTTGTGTTGTCCTTGTTATCTCTACCCAACTCCTTTCTCAGGTCAGGCTAATTTGTAGGAAATCTTCTTGACAACCCCTGCCAAAGTTTTCACAACCTCTTCCAAATCAACACCCTTGCTTGTTTGGAGTTTTTCTGGGTTAACCAACTTTACACCTTCCCTGTTTAGAGGCTTTCCAATTGCTTTGATATTGTTTTCTATTTGTAAAGAAATGGTGAAGGCCTGCCTAAATTTTGTGGGGTTTTTGTCTCTTAAGTAATATGCAGTCGTTTTATCAAATGCATCCGTATATTTGATCAAACATGACTCATCACATGGCCTTATCCAAATAGGAAATATCCTCAAGGTCTGATTGAACCTTGTATTGAAGTCATGTACCGACTCATTAGGATTCTTCTTGATGTTTTCAAATTATGATAGAAGAAACCTAGGGTAAGTCCTATTACCATATTGTAGTCTAAATGCATTGCTCATCTTAGTCCAGGAGTGAGTAGAGTTACCTGGAAATGATTTCTACCAGTCCCTTACATCCTCCTTTAGAGTGTGAAAAAATAATTTTATGTATACATCTTGATGTTCAATCTCAAAATATTCCATCATATTGATGAAGAGATTTAGATGTTGATCTCCAGTCAAGGCATTGTTTCCCTAGAACTTAGGAATTCTATTCCTTACATCTTGAGGCACTGCATTTGGATAACAAGCCATTCCCACAAAATTTATAGGTCCAAAGGTTTTTACAAGAAATGGAGGTCTGCATTGAGCCATATTGATTCGAGGAGGTGATCTTGGAGGAGTGAAAATTTGATGAGGAGCAAAGGGTCCTTGGAACACAAGAGTGTAGTTTTCAAAATGGATATCCCCCAAAGGCCTTGCTTCTTGGAAATCCCTATCTACTTCAAAAAATATAGGTGTAGAATGTGAAACAAATATTTCAAAATTAAATGAAGGCCCTTCTCTAGCTAAAGAATTCTATTACACAAAGATGCTACCCGATTCAGAGTCAATTGAATGGCAGTCTTCAATTATAGGCCATTCACTTTCATCAATGGAGATTCCTCTTCTTGTCTGTTGTTCTCCCACAACTCTCCAAGATTTTATTCCTTTTGATTTCACTTTTCCTAACTTAGGAAAAATGTCCTAGCAGGATCCCTAGCAAAGAAAGATCTTCTTCCTTCTAGCTTTGTAAATGTTAGTAGAAAATCCAACCTTGACAGAGTTTTAAGACACTGGTCCTTATCAACATCAAATCAATAGGGAGTTTCCACTAAGTATTTTCACCTTATTTGTGTAAATGCACTAAAAATGTATTGTCAAGTGTTTGTCAGCACTAGAAACTAGAAATGAAAAAATCTGACCTTTCTTTACCAAAATTTATCAATAAATACCATTGCAAAACTTGTGAAAACTAGAGAAGTTACATAACATCACTTGTGACATTGAAACCTCTTACATACCTAAACACATGATGATTTTTAAAATAGATTTCTAGCACCTTAGAGCATATAAGAAATGTTTACCAGGGTCTGAGTATGAACTGTATCATAATGACCCCGACAATGGTACCACAAGTGTTGGTGTTGTTGATGGGTCAAATAGATATGTCTTCAAATATGTATGCACATGGATTGAATTAAACTAAGTTCATGGCAACGTAAATCAGATTCCCGACAATGGCGCCATAAGTCTTGGTACCCAAATTTGTTCTCCTTTTCAAACAAACCAATAACACAGATTCAATAGGGAGCTTAGAGGCAGATAGATAATAAATCTATGTCATTTTTTAGCTAGGGAGAAATCTAGTATTCCCTTTATTACTTGGATTTTTGGAGAGATGGATAACACCTCAAAAGTATGTGATGTTATCCTAACTATTTTAGGTTGTGCCTTTTAACCAAGGTAAGAGAAACTATTGTGTAACCTCTGTTATTTGAATGGAGATACAGGTCCCTTTCTTTTGCATAAATTTTATAGAGAAGGCCTTGGGGAAAATATGATCAACACACCAAATTTAACTCTCACAATTTGTCACTTCCAGATTATGGAGATATTCTCACATCAAGGAAAAGGTTACTAAAGACATTTAGATACCTGATTTGCTCTGCATACTTTAGTAAAAGGATTTTGGTCTAGTTTGGGTATACAGACTAAAAAGGGGGTAGTATGGGAAGGATTGGATGTTATTAAATGAATTTTGGTGGGAGGGGAGACAAGATGGACTTGAATCACTAGATCCTTGATAACATGTGCAAAATTGAAAGATTCAACCAACAAAATGCCACAAAAAGTTAAATCATTTCCTCAACTAGAATATGTGCTTCAATGGAGGCCAAGATCAACACTCTTTCACACATCCTATGGGATTCTATCATGAAGGCTCAAGTCAGAGGACATAATAAAGCACCAAGATTTAAACCAAGTCATGCCTGAGGTACATCCAAAGGCTTACAAAGAATCTCTATCAAAAAACAGAAAGAAAGGTGATTTTAAACAATTTATCTCATTCCTAAATGAAGGCTCTTCTGAGAAATGAAATTATAGATACCAATAAACTATAAAAAGGACTGAGACATGTGTGATTGGACTATATTTTGGTACAATATTGTAATAGAAATAAGAAAAAATACCTATATGCATTCAGAAATGAAATAAATACACTTGACTCAAGATTAACACAGAATAACTCAAGTTTGATAAAATTTATTAGCAAGGGAGAGTTTCCAGAACAATCTCAAATATATTCATTGGCTATACACTTGCAACAACCTTGACACAATCAAATTCAACACAAAGAGAGATATACAGGCTTCTCTAGATGGCTTCACAAAATGGACGAGCTCTGTCAAGCTTTTTATGTTGGAGAGAATCAGTCCTGATCTTTTCCAAAAACTCCCAACCATTTACACACTAAAAATTGTGCCCTTTATAGAATTTCCAACAAAGCCCCTTCCTCCAAAAAGATAAAAACTTTAAATGCACCAATTCTTGCCATGATTCTTTTGTGATTCACAGAATCAGATCTGCAAAAGTCTCCAGGTGCTTGAGGGAAAATCTCTTCGATTTCTTCCCGCATTCAACTCCTTTCTTGGGAAAAACATGCCCCCATCCATTCGCCAACCACTTCCACCCCATATCAATCAAATCTTGTCCCTTGCATGCTTAGGTTAAGAAAAATGAAGAACCAGATAGGGCTTGAGAATCAGACCATTTTAATGGTGAAAGACATCTCCATATCTCTCCCACAAAACTCTAGATATAAAAATTAACCTGCTCCTCTATTTGGTGTGTAGAAAATAGCAATAAATCATGAAGAATCACACTCCCATAGAGCTTTACAAAACTAAATGGGTTGAAAATCAGATTTAGACACTCAACTTCATTGATCTTTTATTTTGAATGTGGGCCGTCCATGTGGAAGATCCAAAAATGGGCTCGGGGGCTTGTTTTGACCTTTTTTGACCCTTTTGAAAAAATGGAAAAAATTCCCATTTTGCTCCGCACCTCCACTTTTGAAAATTGGCCCGACACGTGTCCTGAGGTGGGTCCTAAAGGAATCGTGGAATTTTCTGCCATTTGACATTCTTTTGGAAAAAATGAAAATTTTCCAAGTGTTACCCCGTAGATTTTAAACCTTGAGAAATCAAAGTCCAAACGTGTCCTAATGTGGGTCCCAAAATAACAACATTTGCACGTTGTACAAAATAGCTCGAGGGGTTATTTCTGAAAAAAGGAAAATTTTCCAATTTTACCTCTGTGGGTCCACACCTCTGTCGTTGACTAGATTGAAGATCAGTGGCCTATTTGAGCATCCATTGGGCTAGTGGGCCATTTTGATGTTTTAACCTTTATGAAGAAAATGAGGTGAAAATTTTAAGTCACCTCCAATGGTCTGCTTCCCTACCCCTTGTGAATTTTCAAATTACCATGTGTCACCACAGCGCACCTTGAGGTTGCCCCATAAATTTGATACCTTGAATGAGCATGGGCTCACCACTTGTCCTACTCCAAAAAAAATTGTTTGAAGGCTTGAATCTCAGTAGAAGGCACCACTTTTCAGGCTCCAAGGTAATCTCCTTTTGGCCGTTGAAAATTCTAAGTAACATGTAAAGTGATTGGTGTGCCCCATGTGTCCTCATGATGCTTCTTCAAAATGGTCCCTAGGTTGAAGACCGTGAATGAGCGTGGGCTCGCCACGTGCCCTTGTTGCACCAAATTGTTTCTATCTGCAAAAAAACTTGTCTAAGTATGGGAAATCAATGGACGCCTCCACGTGTCCTTCTAACGCTACTCCAAGACAAAGCCTAAAAGTAGATCTTTAAATGAGCGTCGTTCCTCCACTTGTCCTAGAATTCCTGAAAAACTTTTAAAAAATTTCGAAGTATGGGAAACCCAACCTAAGTCTCCATGTGTCTCTTTCCTACAAGCCTTCCACGTGTCCTCCCAGTGCTACTTCAAAGCCAAGCCAAAAATTTGATTCTCGAACGAGCATCGTTGCTCCACATGGACACATTTTAAAGTTGAGGCCTTTTATAGAATTTCTGAAGTATTAAGATGACCCGCATCTAACCAAGAGGTGCCACATTTCCCTGTCAATTAAATGATTTAAATTTGACTCGGAGAAACACCCGTCAAAGCGTAAAACATAGAGAAACATCCATTCAAGCCATAAAATGAGGTTTTATACAAGGAAAAATAATTTAAACTGTTGCAAAGCTCAAATACAATCCTTAGGAACACATCAACTCATTTCTCATCGAGTATTTAGGGAAAAGATAGCAAGAACAACAAATTTTGATTGTGGAGAATGGAGAAAATGGGAAAACGCGTGTTTTAAAGGAATAGAGCACGAGAGACTCAAAATAGAGAGATTTTTCAGAGGAATAAAGGAACCCTGAGACAAATCCAGACCTACACATGATCCTCGACCCAGAAGCAAACTAAAAATGGCAACAAAGATTGGCCAAACATAGTATAGGGAAGGATAAAATGATAGAGGATGTTAATCAATAAATCTTTCAAGGGCACAAATGGGGCCAGGCCATTTTGGGCAGCAACAGAGGCTCAACACACATTTGGGACTTGCCTTTTCGATGTGCCTTTTTGAATTACACTGAGCTAATACATTGCACCTTCTGCGAGTCTTTTGTTTGGCCCCAACTTGACTCATATGCAGCTAAGTCTAAAAACTTCAATCCTTTCCCCATTTTCCCCCTATGAGCCTCTGGCCTCCTTTGACATTATTTGATCATTATCCGACCCTACTCTTCAATTTTATAGTCCCGTATATAACTTGAATAATTGATTTGAAATGTGGGCTTGCAATACTGATCCTACCCTTTGATTATTTGCTGTGCAGAGTCATGTTTGATCAAATTTTCTCTGCGGGGAAAATTAGGATAATAGGAGTTAGAAGATTTTGGAGTGCTTGTGGATTTGTGGGAGATTCTTGGTGTTTGTTTGGGCTTTAAGAAGTGTAGTGTGGAACTCTTGGATCAAGTAGCACCATGGAAAGATAGGAGCTATACTCTTGTAAAATAATTTCTTTTTAAATTGTGTATATGTGCATGTTTTTGGTTGTTTTAGTATTCTTGTTGGGTGCTTGGGTAGATTTCTTAAGTGTGTGTAGGAGGGGACTATGGGGATCTTAAATGTGAGGAGGCATAAGAGTTCATTTCATGTTTTTGAGGGATTTGGGTTGGGTTTCCCACATTAGACAAGAAATTACTTAAATTTCTTGCTTGATATATTTTTTATGAGGGAGCCATAATAGATTCTAGGGGGGCATAAGAGAATGTGTGAGGAATAAGAGGTACTTGAGGGAGGCATAAGAATGTGTAGGGGTATCGAGATTTTATTTAAGGGTTGTAGGTGGGCACCCACTTCCCATTGGGAGGCATAAGTGACCTCCCCATAGATCTTACTACTTTGGATTTGGCATGTTGAAGCCTTGTGTATTATGTTGCTTCCTTCTTGTGCTTGTATTTGTATTGTTGTATTTTGGTATGGTTGAGGAATCTTGTATTGTGATGTGGAAGCTTGTATTTTTTACATGAGTTGAATCCATTTTTCATTGCAAAATGTGGTTGGGGCTTGGGGGCCAATGAGGAGGATGGCTTCTCCTCCTCATTGGAATTCTCGGTTGGGTGGAGAGTGTTACCTCTCCCCCCTTTTTATGTGATCAAACGAAGCATGGTGAAGCTCTCTTGTTGGTGATGTGATTATTGGAGCTATTGTTGGAGTCCTTAAGATATCCCTTCTTGTGAGAAGCGTTATTATTGTTCACACGTAGGGTGGAGGAACTTGTAACGTAGTATTTATTTTAGCTTACATTCTTGTATTATTTCCCACTTTAAGTGGAGGAAATTTTAATAATCTTGTGAAGAAAAGTTTCATTCAATTATTGGATATAAAATTTGTATTATATATTGAAAAAGAGAAAGAAAGATATGTGTTGTAAAGCTAGTCTTGTGAAATAGAAAAGAAAGTTTATTATCTTTCTCTAAAAGTTGTATCTTGGGAAAGGAAAGTTTACCTTCATTGTTGTATTTGTATTATTGAAGATAAGAAATAAGAAATATTAAAGTTCATTTTATTGCTCAAAGGCATGCAGTGAAGTAGGTTTCATTGGTTCATTTTCACGTAGTGTATGAAATATATTTTAAACTTTATTCCAAATAGATGGAAATTACTTAAGTTTTAATTAGTCTTAGAATAGGCCAATGAAGTGATCTAAGTTACAAATTTAGTAAGTTATCCTGATTTAAAATTCATTGTAAATCGATTTCAAGTTAGTAAAGGAAATGAAATGAAATCTATTTTACCCCTATACAAGTGTTATCAAATTGTTAAGGGAGAAAGCAAGTGCAAATATTTATTTGTTAATAGTGATAACTATATCCCTTTATTACTTTTGTTATTAGGGATAATATTTTTTTAATCTATATTATTAATAATTAAATAATTGATATTAATGGAATTATTCATATTAAAATATATAAAATTTAATATACTATTAATAATATCATATTAATAAAAGTATGTTATTAGTTATTGTTAGCTATAGGCAAAGAATTAATATGAAACATGAGTCTACATATTATATATATATATATATATATATATATATATATATATAAAATATAAATCCACGAAGTGTATGAGTCATATATTAGAAATTTTATTAAGTTAAAAATCTTTATTAAGGTAGTCTATGAAAAAACCCTCAGTCGCGGCCTGTGCTATGGGGGTGGCCACATCCCTTCACGTGGTCTGTGCACTTTGTCAAATGTTTCCACAAATTCCTTTTTTGTAGTCGGTTGTACAAGCTGAACCTTACCCTAACCCCAACACACACACACACACACACACACACACACACACACACATATGGGGTGCACACTTTTAATTCAGGTCTACAATAAGCTAAAATTTAACAAAAATAAACTTGTGTGTGTGTGTGTGTGTATTCCTCTACCTAAAATGGAAACTCTTATCAAATGTAGTTATTTAAATAAAATGGGAAAGAAAACCCATAAGCGCATTTGGGAAAATCAAGAAATCTAAGCTAAATAAATTATACAAATTCCTTTCAAACCCTAGGAGAGGGTGTGAAAAAAATAAGAAAATAATAAAACTTGTAAGCCTCTTCAAAATCTTGGAATGGCCTTCAATGGCTTCCCTTCCTCCTCCAACAACTTGTAAAACAAAAGCGAAACAATGAGGCAAATGAAAAGAGAAAGAATCCTTCATAAGCATGATTTAGTGTTAGTTGCCCTTTCTTGTCATCAAGGGTCCTAATTGAATCCATCCAAGGTATGAGATTCATCCCAACAAAGAGTAGGTGGAGAGTGGGTGAGCGGAAATAACCTTCTAATTTAAATGTTTTAATTTGAATATATGGGTTTAGTTTTTAAGGGGTTCTTTATGAGGTAAGAAAGTGTTCATTATCCTTAACCAATATTAAATAAGGGACCTTGCTAGTTGTTTAAAAATTGTAGAAATTAAATAACCTTGGTATTTAATTGCATTGGCCACTTTTACCCTTGACATCCCATGGGGAATATTTAACTATAATTGAAATTAAATTGTTTATTAAAATAATACTTAGGGATAAATTTACCATGCTTGGTCAGATTAAATTCATTAAGTTTAATGCAGGTTTAATATTTATTATAAAGGGAAAATTTTATTTATTAAATAAAATGGACTTCAAAACATTAATGAGGCAACCATCGTCTTCGAAACTATTTTTGGGCACACTTTTCAAAAAAATATCATCCTATAATTTTTCTAAGCTAACTTTAGGTTGTTATTGGGTCTTTTGCGGGTGTTTTAATGGGTGTTACACTTGGTATCAGAGCCATGGGTTCAAATCTTGGACCCTTCGGCACACAAGAAAACGTGAGACACGAACATTGAACCAAGTGTAATATTAAACCTAGCACAATACTAAACCTAGAAAACAACTTGTCTGAAAAATTATATATTTTAGTAAACATAAAGAACTGGAATAAAACTTAGAATGATGAACTAACTCTCACATTAATTTATGCAGGAGGTTTAGACCAGAAGAGGGGTCCTTTCACATATACGTAGACTTGTCACCTCCAGAGTAGGTCATAGCGGCCATTCTACCCCAGATTTTACAGATGCTTCAGGACATCAATGTCACTATATGCAGAGGTTCTTTAGGAGGATGATCAACCATACATGATAAGGAAACATCTATTGAGGCTCGTGCATCTCCTCAACATGGGGAGGAGAATAGGTAAGAGAACTCCCTTGTGGAGTTAGCCAAAGTAGAGTCACCATAGAGGGGAACGAGAGATAGAATTTTAGGACACAAGGATAGGTCTTGGAGCCCTAGACATAGAGATGAGCATGCAAAGAGGCCTAGTAGTTGTCAGTCGATAGCTGTAGACATTACCAGGGAGATCATGAAGCTATGAACATATCATTATTATGGAGATACATGTGGATTTCAGGAAGAGGCCTAGTTTTAGAGCTTAAGTGGGTGCTTCAAGCTCTACCCTTGTACTAGATATAAGCAGCATCGTGTTACGATCCATCTTCTGAGGGATGGAGCAGGTGTCTAGTGGAGCTCTTTAAGAATAATTTAAGGAGAATGTACTTATCTCGAAGGTTTATTCAAGAGCAGATATACGAGCTCCATGAACTCTGTCAAGCACCTATGACTGTAGCTGAGTATGAGAGTCAATTTCTGGACCTACTCCATTTTTTATACTATATGGAGGATGAACAAGTATGGAGTCATAGGTTCATCGAGGTATTGAATTTGGATTTGGGTGGTGCGGTGCACATTCACTTCCCACAAAACTTAGTAGAGGCCAGGGAAAAAGTTAGGAGCAGCAGGAAAACACACAACTGGCCAGGGACATAGTTAGTAGATGCATGATAACAGATCAAGGGGATCAAATCTTCCTCCTCATGGTTGATATATTTTATTACAGTCTTCCTTCAGGCCACCATAATAGCCACTGTTGTATATATCTCCCCCCAAGTAAATATGGACAAAAAAAAGAATATGGAAATCAAAGTAACTCAAGATTTTTACATGAAAAAGGATGCACCCAGGCGCAGGTTGGAAGGCACAGGTAAAAAGATGTCGACATGAAAAAGGATGCACCCAGGCGCAGGTTGGAAGGTGCAGGTAAAAATATGTCAACATGAAAAAGGATGTGCCCAGGCATAGGTTGGAAGGCATAGGTAAAAATATGTCGACATGAAAAAGGATGCGCCTTGGTGCAGGTTGGAAGACGTAGGTAAAAAGATGTTGACATGAAAAAGGATGTGCCCTGCCACAGGTTGGAAGGCTCAGGTAAAAAGATGTCAACATGAAATTTTCAGCACCTATGGCACACTTAAAAGTATGTTGACATGAGGATGGATGCGCCGAGATGCATCTTCAGGAGGCGCAACATTTTGAGCGTTGACACCCCGAACCCGACAAAAAGTAAACCCTGACCCAGATATTCAAATGGCCATTACTTTTCACAGGGAACTCATATTAATGCAAGGTTGGAATTTTTGGAAAGCTTACAAGGTCCTCTATCTAACTACAACTAGATCTATTTAATTGGGTGAGAACAAGTTCTTCAAAAATGCAACATACAATTCGCCATTTTTTGGGTTTGCTAGGGTTCTCACCTACCGCCATAATGAGATGAATTGAATACAATCTGGAGGTGGTTGGGGTAGATTTGGAATTCCTCTCTCTTCCCTCTCTCATTATTCATATAAATTGTAAGTAGGGGCTTCTTTCTAAACGTTGGATGTTCTTGTTTTTCCCCTCCCTTCTTCTCTTTGGCAGGTGAATTTGTGGAGTTAAAACCTCCCATCTAAAACTGTAATGCAACTTTTCCTCTTGGCATTTTCTAGTGTATTGTATCAATATTTGGAGCAAATAATGCATTTATGTGGATGATTATCAACCCTCTCTGTGTTCATTTGCATATTCCTAATATTTCACTACAAATTTGGTTATCTATGCATGATCTTGCATTGCATTTTAATGTTTTGTGTTTATTGGCAATATAGGTGTTCTTCATTCCTCGGTGCATCACCTTTATTAGTTTAGGTTTATTTTTATGCATCTTCTTACCCTGTCTCCTTGGCAAGTTATATTTGGTTTTTGAGTAGACCCTCTCCATTTTTATGTGTGCATCTGAACAAAGGAATAGGAACCGGCCTTCATCCGGAGAGCTTTCCCAATTCGCAAGGTCCCACACTTGGAAAATGCTCCTTGTTATGCAATCGCACTGAAAGTCTCAACCCATCGAGTTGCATATATTCAAGGGTGCTATGATTCACCATCAATAGCCACCTCAATAGTAGTAGTAGCATACTCATCCACCATTCAGACCTACTCAAAGGTTTGACACATAAAGAGAATAGAGTATGGGGCCTCCTCGTAGGGGTCCCATCAAGACATAGGGTGCACTGAGAGCTCAGTCAATGCGAGCTCATTAGTAGAGACCTTAGAATTCCATAACAGGATCATCAAGATCCACAACATAGACCTCTAGAGTACCATCTAGAGCTACATCTCATTGGAGAGGACAAGAAAGATATTATGGTTGTGGCGTTGTCTGATATTATTGGAGAGAACGCCCATAGAACCCTAGTAACAAGGGTAAGGCACAGACTTCAGAGCCTACTGTTGGTGACATGGGGCGTAGCCATTAGATTTATGCAATGGTCAAGAATCACTAGGCTGAACACCAGAGTACCATCATAGAAACAACAGGTAGCCTTGGCGGTATTCCTACCTCAATTTTTTTTTATCCTGGTTCTTCAGATTTTTTTACTACACCATACTTAGTAGAGTGTTGTAGGCTAGTGGTAATTAGGAAGGGTCTTATTTGGGATGTTGAAATGGCTTCTGGAGAAAAAATTTCTATAGACTCCTTAGTTAAGGAGTGTGTAGTGGATTTGGGACCCTTCACCTCTACCTCAGAGCTTCGCATCCTTCCTTTGGGTTTTTATGTAGGCATCTTGGGAATGGACTAGTTTTCTACACATAGAGCCAAAGTAGACTCTTACCATAAAACTATATCATGTGTAGATGATCTAGGAGTTGATTCAGTCATAGTGGGAGTTAGGAGGCCCGTTTCAATTTGTGCAATCTCCGTTATGCATCTTAAGAAGTGTGTGTGATGACGTTGCCAGATGTATGCTGTTAACGTCAGTGATAGATTGGAGGATGAGTATAGTGGGCCATCCCTTCATAACAATCCCATCTTGAGAGAGTTTTTTGATGTCTTTCCAGGGGAGTTACCAGGGTTACCTCCCTCACATGAGATATATTTTCACATATATTTGGTTCCAGGCGTAGATCCTATCTCACTAACACCTTATCGGATGATTACTCCTGAGATCTGTGAGCTCAAGTAACATCTTGTGGGCCTTCTAAAGAAAGGCCTGATCTATCCTATTGTTTCCCCTTGGTGTGTACCTATGATTTTTGTAAAGAAGAAGGATGGATCTCTACGGTTGTGTATTGATTACCGCCAGTTGAATAAAGTAATGATCAAGAATCATTACCCCCTTCCTTGCATTGATGATTTATTTGATTAGATGAAGAGGCCACAATATTCTCCAAGATAAATATTAAGTAGGGCTATACTCAACTAAGGATCGTAGAGGAAGATGTTCATAAGACTGCCTTCTGTACATGAGAAAAGGCCACTGTGAATTCATGCTAATGCCTTTTGGTTTGACGAGTGCCCCCACAGCGTTCATGAACTTGATGAATGGGGTGTTAAGAAATTTCTTGGATCACTTCATTCTTATTTCCTTTGACGACATTCTAATTTACTCACGTACATGTGATGACCATGAGGAGCACCTTCACAAGGTTCTTCAGTGTCTTCATGAGAAACATATTTATGGGAACCTGGAGAAGTGTGCCTTCTTTCATAAATAGGTGAAGTATTTACACCACATCATTTTTTGGGAAGGTGTCACAGTCAATCCTTCCAAGTATTTGAGTTGTTATAGATTTTTCAGCACCCACTAGTGTGAATGAGGTGCACAACTTCATGGGCTTGGCAGGATATTAAACAATATTTATACAGGACTTCTCTCGGGTTACGCATCCCATCACTTCCCTTTAGTGGAAAGGGAAGAAGTTTGTATGGTCAGAAAGATGTGAGTAGGCCTTTAGGACAATGAGGGAATGCCTCACGACAGCACCTATTCTTGTAGTGATAGATCCTCAGGATGAGTTCTTCATTTACACAGATGCTTCTTTGGCAAGAATTGGGGGTGTATTGATGTAGGAGGGAAAAGTGGTTAATTTTTTAGTCTCCCAAACTTAAGGATTATGAGCTCAAATATTTGACTCTTGACCTTGATCTTATAGTAGTTTTGCATGCCTTAGTTTGATGGAGAAACTTCCTCCTTGGCCGGAGATTTACACTCAGGACTGATCACTTGAGTCTTCTCCACCTCTTCACATAGCCCAATCTCAACGCTCGTCAATGGTGTTAGATGGAGTTGCTTTGTGAGTAAAAAATGGAGATAGATCATGTGAAGGGGAAGAATAATGTGGTTGTGGATGCCCTGAGTAGATGCAAACATGTACTTATGACCACTTTAGTGGGTACATATTTGCGGAGTAGGATCTTACAGTAGATTCCTCACAATAGCTTATACCTTAAAGTTAGAGTAGAGATCAACTCTTAGAGACCCCTTGAGGGGAAGTTGGATGGATTTTCAATATAGAAAGATGGCCTTCTTAGGCACAACGGTTGGGTATATGTTCCCAGAGATGGAGGCTTGAGACAATACATTTTGAAAGAGGCTCATCGTGCACCTTATTCAGCTCATCCTGGGGTGAAGAAGATGCACACCGCCTTGAGAGAGTTGTACATGTTATATATATCTACCCCCCAGGTAAATATAGACAAAGAAGAATATGGAAATCGGGGGAAAATTGAAATCCTTCATTTCGGGTTTCAGAGGGTGCATTGCATGCCTCTACTCCCACCAAGGTAATTTCAAGTTTTCATGCATGAAAAACAAGTCTAGAATTATGAATCCTTAATTTTGAGTTTTAGAGCTTGTCAAACAGGTCCCCAGTCTCGAAATCCTTCATTTTAGGTTTTGGGGGATGCATTACATGGCTGAAAACATGACACAAAGAAAATATGTTGTGCAGGTCCAAAATCCCGACACAAAGGATTTCGGGTTCTGGTTTCAGGAAACACAAGACATGAAGCATGAAAATCGTAAGAAATTTCCTGATGCTTGGGAGTTCCGAAAACCCAAAACACTACCTAGGAAAATTGGGTTTTGAATTCGGGGAAAAAAGTTGGGAAATCATGAGGTGAAAACATGTCAAGCCACCTTCAAAACCCAATGCATATGCAAGTCCAACTTCCGAACTCGAAACAAAGGAAATCTTGGCAACACCAGTGGAAGTGGATTTCAGGAAAACATAAGCATAAAACACATGTCAAGGTACCCTCCAAACCTGATGCAAATGTAAAGGAGAACCCCAAACCTGACAAGGAGTAGACCCTGATGTCGGAAATATTCAAATGGCCATAAATTTTCACAAGGAGCTCAGATTCACGCAAGAGAGGACTTTTTGGAAAGCTTATAGGGTCCTCTACCTAGCTTTGACAAGTTATTCAAAAATTATTTATTTGGGCAAGAACAAGTTCTTCAAAAATTCAAAATACAGTTTGTCATTTTTTGGGTTTGCCAGGGTTCTCACCTACAACCATAATGAGATGAATTAAATAGAATTTGGAAGTGGTTGGGGTAGATTTAAAATTCCTCTCTTCTCCCTCTCGTTTTCTTTTTATAAATTTTAAGGAGGGGCTTCTTTCTAAAGGTTGGACATTCTTGTTTTTCCCCTCCCTTCTTCTCTTACCTACAAGTGGATTTGTGGAGTTTAGACCTCCCATTCAAATTGTAATGCATGTTTGTGCCTCTTGGCCATTGTAGTGGATTGTATCAATATTTGGAGCAATAAAAACTAAGTCTGTGGATAATTTCAGCCCTCTGATGTATTCGTTCCATTCAAATGATCTCCCATTGCATTCTTGCTTACCTATGCATGTTTATTGTATTGCATTTTTATGGTTTGTGTTTATTGGAAAAACAACTGTTCATCATTCCTTTGGTGCATCACCTTTGTTAGATTAGGTGTATTTTCCTACATTTTCTCAACCATGTCTCCTTGAAAAGTTAGAGTGGGTTTTGGAGTAGACCCTCTGCATTTTATGTGTGCATCTGAACAGAGGAATAGGTACCAACCTTCATCTAGAGAGCTTTCTTGATTTGCAAGGTCCCACACTTGGGAAAATCTCCATGTTATGTAATCGTACTAAGAGTCTCAACGAGTTGCAAACATTCAGGGGTGCTGTGATTCATCATCAATAGTACCATTAGAGGTGACTTCAGAGAGATGTGGCTTAGTTTGCGTCATACTGTTTAGAGTTTCATAAAGTTAAGGCCAAACATCAACATCTAGCTAGCGTTCTCTTTCCTCATGCTACACCAGAGTGGAAATGGGACACCATTTGCATGGACTTTATATTTGGGTTACTGATGTTGAGATACCACCACGATGCCATCTTGGTTATGGTGGATAAATTGATGAAAGTGGCTCTTTTTTCTTGGGTGAATACCACCTACACAACTAGTGCAGTGGCACGGGTATATCTTTGTTGAGAATGTTATCTTGCACGGGGATTCACAGAAGATCATTTGTGACCGCAATCCTTTATACACTTCCCACTTCCTAACTATGATGCAACATGCTCTCGAGACGAAGATCAATTTCAGCACAAATTATCACCCTAAGATAAAGGGACATACTGAGTGGGTGAATTAGATCTTGGAGGACATGCTTAGGATATATGTCATGGATCATCAGTCAAGATGGGAGGAGTATTTGTACTTGGTGGAATTTTACTACAATAATAAATTTCAGATTTCGATAGGCATGGATCTTTTTCAGGAATTTTATGCAGAGAGTGTAGCACACCTCTTAGTTGGGACATGTTAGATGATAGGTTTTCTCTTAGGCAAACCTTTCTACAGGACATGGAGCAGCAGGTTGTTATGATAAGGTAGAGATTGGAGGAGGTGTTGGAGAGGTAGAAGAAGTATACTGATCAACATAGGATAGACCGTAGTTATGAGGTGGGCATGAAGGTGTTTCTTCATGTCGGGCCACATAAGAGCCCTATCTGTTATGGAAAAGGTTCTAAGATTTCACCTATATTTGTGGGTCTCTTTGAGATCTTTGAGATCTTGGAGTGGGTCTCTTATCATCTAGCATTGTCACCCGTCTTCTCTTACATCCACGATGTGTTTCATATTTCTGTACTTAGGAGATATATAGCAAACCCTTATCATGTACTATATTCGACCTCCTTTCAAGTGCAAGATCAGCGACAGGTGATGGTGGAGCATGTCTGTATTTTACAGCGTAAGACCATGGACCTTCGAGGCTGAAATATTGACCAGGTTCGAGTGTAGTGGGACATATATGATAAAACTGCGACTACATGGGAGGATGCTACCTTACTACGAGTTCAGTTTCCACACCTATTCCAGTTACTTCCAGGAGATATTCGAGTCTAAGGGGAGGGGGATGTAGTTACCACTTCCCTTTAACACCTTTTTTTAATGATTTTGATACTATCCACTATACTTATGGATATTATTGTAGCTTTTGATTTAGCATGATCTTAGATTTCAGTGATACTAGACAGTTGCTGATTTCAATTCATATCTGATGTGTGTGGATTATTAGAGACAATTTTTTATTGATTTTGATATGCTTTTGACATGGATATATATATATATATATATATATATATATATATATATATATATATATGTATGTATATTTTTCAAACATGTGATATTTCGTCATATTGAGTAGGCTTAGACAAATGAACTAATATTATGATCATATAGATATTGATGAAATGTAGTATTGCGATGTTGTTGGAAATTATAAATGATATTGTTACTTGCCTAGATGATGTTTTGATCCGTATATAGATGATTGTGGAGTTATATTTTCTATTTAGTTTGGATGTTTTGATGCGGCCACGAGGATGAAGGAGGTGTTATGTGTTTTTTCAGTAAACATGTCACAACAAACATCAGGGGATCGGAGACCAACCATAATAGGGATCTAGATGAATTTAGTAAGGGTCACCATGGCAACATGTATTTTTTTGTGGGTATGTGTTGAATTGTTGTTAGGGGATTACCATGGGGGCGATCACCTTCTATTGTGACCAAGGGGTTATGTGTTATTTGTTCATTTAATTTCCTTGATATAATATTTGTATGTGATCTTATAGTGATGTATTCCCCCTTTGTTAATCACTTGATTTATGTTTAGATTAGTAAATTAATTATTTTACTAAATTAATTAAGAATGGGTCAAAATAATTCATTTATTAGAATTGATGGCTCTTGGATTATGTGTTGTAAGTTGATTGCTCGACCTTGAGTGTTGTACACTCTACCCCTTCATGAAAATTCAGATTTGGCTTTATGGGCCAATCTTGGAGGCTTGTGGGATAAGTTAAACTTGTCTGACCCCTCTTAAATTTCTATACCAACCCTTCCTATGGGTTTCAGGATCAAAAATAGACCCCATTATGTGTTTTGTGATGACAAAAAGGTAAAATATTATAGAACTTTCCTTAATGTAATTAAGTTTTTCCTTAGGGGGTATGGGCTTGGATTGTGTGTGTATGTAAATTGTCATTCCTCTAACCCACAAATTTATGGTGCATTGGGCATGAGGTTTGACTTGTGAGGTAGAGTTGAGGATGAGTGATGTGGCATCCTACATGGAGCCACCTAACCCTCCTCTCTTCCTTTTATATTTATTCAAGTTATTTTTCTTGTTTGTGGGTTACTTGATTTCTTTGTGCTATTACATTTTTGGGAGTGAGAAGATTTCAGAGTGCTTATGGATTTATGGGAGCTTCTTGTTGTTTTTTTGGGATTGAAGAAGCTAAGTGTGGGACTCTTAGATCAAGCTCCACCATGGAAAGGTAGGAGCTATAATCTAGTACAATAATTTCCTTTTAAATTCTGTATATGTGCATGTTTTTTGTTGTTTTGGTATGCTTGTTGGGTGCTTGGGTAGATTGCTTAAGTGTGGTGTAGGAGGGGACTATGGGGATCTTACATGTGGGGAGGCATAATATTTCATTTCATGTTTCGGAGGAAGTTGGTTTGGGTGCCCCCACCTTGGACAAGAAATTGCTTTCATTTTTTACTTGGTCTATTTTTCATGAGGGAGCCATAAGAGATTGTAGGGAGTTATAAGAGAATGTTCGAGGCATAAGAGGTACTTGAGGGAGGCATAAGAGTGTGTAGGGGGCTTGAGATGTTATTTGAGGGTTGTAGGTGGGCACCCACTTTCCATTGGGCGGCATAAGTGACCTCTCCATAGATCTTACTCCTTTGTTGCATGTTGAAGCCTTCTGTATTAAGTTGCTTCCTTCTTGTGATTGTAGTTGTATTGTTTTATTTTGGTATGGTTATAGAATATTTAGTTGTGATGTGGAATCTTGTCTTGGTTCCATGATTTGAATCCATTTTTCATTGTAATGTGGTTGGGGCTTGAGGGCCAATGAGGAGGATGGATTCTACTCCTCGTTGGAATTCTTTGTTGGGTGGAGAGTGTTTCCTCTCCCCCTTTTTTGTTTTGATAAAATTAAGCATGGTGGAGCTCTTTTATTGGTGATGGGAAGCTTGGAGCTTTTGTTGGAGTCCTTAAGAAA